>OZ014482.1:19508772-20045113 GCA_963965965.1 Trididemnum nubilum | reverse complement strand
TCACTATGATGACTCCGTTGATACGATACTTTTTTGAAATTGTTAAACACTAACCAACAATGCCAAATATGGTGTTCCCATTACCTCTGATTTGCAGTAGAAGTTGATTGTTGGGGCATTGCCCTGTGTAAATGCGTTGAACTAACACCCCGTGAAAATAGTTTTAAGTTTTGGACTTTTTATGTGAAAGTGCAATTTGGGATTGTGTGTTTCAGTGGTTAGATATATCGTTATGCAACTAGCAACATTTTCTCTCTTAAACTCGTTGAAGGAAAAATCAGTCGTTTCACTGAAATTAACAAGAAAAGAAAAGCAGCCGTGAAACTCTTCTATTATCATATTTAAATATGCTTTAGTCTTCCTGCGGTAACAATGGGACCTTTGTTCCGAATACTGCTCCATTATCTTGTTCCCGTGTTAATTGCCGAAATTATCAGATGAACTTGGCTGACCGCACAAACGTCACTGGATTCTTCATAAATGACCAGGTTACTTACAGGTAAAGATTGAAGAGTAAAATAGAAGTCAGTATAACAGTTTAGCATTTGACCACAGTCTTGATCCGATGACGTCGGTCAACCAGAAGCTGCCATATTATATTCATTGGACTTGCAATCTTATTGGTTGTGAAAACCAGTTTGATTTTTGCCGAAAACGCGTCAGGAATTTATGAAGTAAAGCAGTGTTTCAATAAGAAGTTTAATGGCAATGCGCGGTTGAGTCTCACTCACTTTTCAAAACTTTTAGTCTGATGAAGATTGCTGTAGTTGAGAAAAAACTGCAATTTTCTCACCATTTAAGACTCGCTCTACACTTGAGCGTAAAATCGATAGTGTATTTTAAACAGAAATTCTGCACGCCCAGCGCCGTGCCGCTGCCGCCAGCGTTTAAGCTATCAGTTTGTTGAAATAAAGTAATGATGCGCTCGTGCACTCATGTTTTTACGCCCCGTGTAGACCGGGTCTAAAGAATGGGCGGTTGGCAACCGATCATCCACGAGGCGCTCACTGTTGGTTGGGAGCCCAATATCCATTGGTCGCCTATTACAATCGGCTGGCCCGGCGGCTTCGCTCATTCTACCCCGAATGAAGCACAGGTTACAACTCTATATTCATTCTAGGTGCCGCACTGGAGCTTGGTTTAACAGACCAGGGGAAAGAATACGAACACAGCAGAGATACTTCTGTAATGCGGACGGCCGTTGGCAGCCAAGTTTAGATCAAGTGCGATGCAGACTAATTCGGTGTATATTGCCTATGATTGAAAATTCAGTTAGAACGGTAAGCTCTACATTAATAATTGAAGACCTCAAGTGGTTAGGTTGTTATGGGCCCGTCTGTATTGTGCGTAAAATCGCAAGCGTAAGAGCGTATTTCTAGTGTATTCTAAATAAATTTGATACGCCCCGCGTACCGTCTTACCAGAGTACAAGTTGCTATTTGGTTAAATGAAACTAAGAAATTGTTAGGATTCGCTTATAATTTTACGTCCAGTTTAAACCGGCCTATAAGGAGGACAAGTTTGATATGAATGACCTCTCACAAATCGTTGCATAATACTACCCTGGAATTCAACACCGAGCACATTTTGAGTCCAAACCTTGACGACAACATCTGCATTTACGTAAAATATGGTTTCATCTTTCTGGAATCGTGTTGGTGTGCTTGAGAGTTGCAAAATTTATATTTTAAAAAATTTTAAAACAATAAAAAAAACTGTTTTGGCGCTTAAAGATCTTGTTTATTTTTTGTTCAAATACGTTGTGCTTTCGAGTTATTGAAACTATTTTCCCATGACTCTTACACACCTGTTATAAGATCTTTGATCTTATTGTGATAAATTGATCTTTGATCTTATTGTAATATTGGTGGTAAAATATGAAACCCGTTTTTCTTGTAGCATAAAAATTGGTCTTGAGAAACAGTTTCACTAAGAATAAAAGAGCCAAAGCTGTCGTAAACATTTTATTTAAAAAGAGATGTTTCGACTAATTATTTAAGTCATTGTCAATCTGTAAATAATCCGCAAGAAAAATTAGAGCAATAGGTAACCTGCAAAGTTAAAATGAACAAAACTGGCAAAAAATACCGAAATTAACGCAATGTAGTTCTGCAGTGTGAAGACATCATTGCTTTCAAGAATGTGCCCAAACCAAGGTAGTAAGTATTCAATTTATAAGGGCAATGAATCTAACCAAGCGACACTCATCCGTTTAACCGCCAAAGCACATCTAGAAACCAACTTATACAGCCCAATTTTATTGAAGACAGTATAAAGTCAAACGTAAATTACAGAACCCGAGCAGTCAGTCACTCATAAATTGAAAGACACCAGTAAGCAGTTTTCTTCAAATCATCACTATATACCTAGCTACTGACTATATGTGGTAAAGCTTGTAATTAGCCAGTGCACCCTCACTTTCAGACACACTATTCTATCCACATAAATCCCCGTAGTAATTCAGGCATATCCAACATTTACGTTATCAAGCAAACCAGTGACTGAAATAAAAAAAGGTCACTAAAGAAAAAAGGCCACTATTTCAGTCACTGGTTTGCTTGGTAACGTAAATGTTGGATATGCCTGAATTACTACGGGGATTTATGTGGATAGAATAGTGTGTCTGAAAGTGAGGGTGCACTGGCTAATTACAAGCATTACCACATATAGTCAGTAGCTAGGTATATAGTGATGATTTGAAGAAAACTGCTTACTGGTATCTTTCAATTTATGAGTGACTGACTGCTCGGGTTCTGTAATTTACGTTTGACTTTATACTGTCTTCAATAAAATTGGGCTGTATAAGTTGGTTTCTAGATGTGCTTTGGCGGTTAAACGGATGAGTGTCGCTTGGTTAGATTCATTGCCCTTATAAATTGAATACTTACTACCTTGGTTTGGGCACATTCTTGAAAGCAATGATGTCTTCACACTGCAGAACTACATTGCGTTAATTTCGGTATTTTTTGCCAGTTTTGTTCATTTTAACTTTGCAGGTTACCTATTGCTCTAATTTTTCTTGCGGATTATTTACAGATTGACAATGAATTAAGTAATTAGTCGAAACATCTCTTTTTAAATAAAATGTTTACGACAGCTTTGGCTCTTTTATTCTTAGTGAAACCGTTTTTCTTGTGTTGCGGAACGTGCTGACAATGCTTCCACCAAAGCGCATCTCCGCACGAGACTATAAAAATCAAGATACTTGGAGGAAACAAGAAACATAAATGAAGGATACGTTCTTATGCTCACGATTTTATGCTCAGCGTGAATTGGGCATGAGGTGGAAATATTATGAATGTATATTGTCTAAGCATAGACTCTTTATTACTGTAGTAGACTGGAAACAGACGCGCGGAGAAAAAAGAAGAGCACTGAAGAAAAAAGGTTTGCTATTGTTGCGAAGTTTTTTTTGCGGTCACGCGTATTCGACTGATTTGATTGGACATATTCTTAGCGCGAGTGAACCAAGAAGAAAAAAGTCACGTTGAAAGTTACGCTGATGGAACGAATCGGCATATTCTAGAAAAATCAACGGTGAAAAAAAAAGGAAAACTCAGTTTCCAGTCTACTAACAAAGAGTCTATGGTCTAATTTAGTGAACAACGGAACCGTTTCACTCTGTTGGAAATAGTTAGTTTCGTGCAGACACCTTGGAATAGCAGTTACAATAGGAATGACTTCTAGTCACTCCAACGTTTTCACGTTGTGGTCAAGCAAATGCGTAACGTATGTTTTTAGGCTAGCGATGTGGAATACCAACGGCAGCACTCAGTTACTTGTGAGCGAGGCTATTTCGCAAGTGGTGGAACGGTGTTTACGTGCAATGAGATCGGGCAGTTGGAACCACCTGCTAATGCGATCAGCTGCAACCCTTTGATTTGTAACTCTCCTCCTATTGGTCAATTTTTTCGTATTGTAACTCCAACATTAGAATATGGTCAGTTACATTCAATTTTTGTGTTTTTGAAGGTGTTATTTGCTGGTCTAGTTTTTGTTAGTTAGTCTTGCGGTAACGCGTTCGTCTCTGAAGCGGGAAGTCTGAAGTTCAAACCTCGGCCCGGTCGAATCGGACACACTGTCGTCTACGGGGCGCCACTTCTGCGACATTTTTTGAAAGGATCTGTGTTAACCAGTCGCAATGACGTGGAGATGGGTTCTTTACACGCTTAAAAGATTTGATTAGGTTTACTTGAATGCTGCTGCAGGTTGTCAAGTGATTTAATGCGTTTGGCTCTGGAGCGAAACAGCTGAGGTTCAATTCCCAGGCTATTCAAATTGAAAAATGGTGCCACCAAAGTCATCTCTATCAAGAAAGACCTTGGGCTTTCTGTAGTCAATTTCGACTAGATTCGATTCAATTTGTCGTTTCAACAAGCAACGAGCACAAAAACAAAAGCAACAATACAGCAACTTGCCTTTTCATCAATAATAGTGTTAAGTTACAGTTGATGCAGCGAAGGAGATCAGGTGAAGCTGCATCAACGACCAAAAAAAAAATTTTTAAAAGCAATTTGTTATAGGAAAAATAAACAAAACAAGCAAAAACACCATGCCAGCAAAGGCATTATTGGTGGCAGGCCTTCCAAAAAGTAAAAAGTGATTTGGCTCTCACAAAGCCGTCTTGTTTTCTTGATTCTTGCTTCATCAACATAGTTTTCAGGCACTCCGGTTGAAGTGCGATGCATTGACGGTTACTGGATACGACCTGGTTTGAATTTTCTCATAATTCATTGTCTGGCAGATGGACGGTGGTCGAACGATGGGAACCAGGTAGTTTACTTTTAATTGTTTTCATAACATCACACGCACAGAGATTATTCCTGCAAGACTCATTTGAAAATGGATTTTAATAGAGCAAATTTACATCTAATCCAAAATGTGATAGAAGCGCGTAGGTTTACCGTAAAATCATGAATGGCATTAGTTTGCCCTGCTACTGAATAGTATAATACCTGCTAGAACGTCAATTTCTAATTAACTTCAGATCTAATGCCAAAACAGCCGCACTCCACAGCCAACCTGTACGACATCCTTAAACTGCTTTTACGACTGCTAGGCATCTTTGGAGACTAGAGCTGCAACACAACTGCAAAACTGAATCTAGTAGACACAGTACGCTATATCATTTTCTTGGGTGCACCATAAAGGACAAGTTTGTTTTCTAGGCCACATCATACGAAAAGAAAGAAAGAATTAAACGTTTGACGCTATTAGGGAAAGTCAAAGAAAAACGTGGAAGAGGGAGACAACGGACTACAGTACATTTTAACAAACTTCGAATTTAAACAGATTGCTACTAAAACGGTAGTCCTCGGTTCGATTCCCGTCTGGTCAAACCCAACGCTATAAAACAGTAGTATTTTTTCTCAGCTTTCCTTTTTGACGTTTAGAATTGAAAGGGCCAGTGTGAAGCACGAAAGCCTCCACCCTTGGTTGCAGACAAATAGTAGCTTGACTCGAAGACAGAAAGGTCCCTTCGCTGTCTCCTAACCAAGGCAAATTTGGTATACAAAGGTGTCAGTACAGTTTCATTCAAAACCAAATCAACTGTCGAAATTTTTCTATGTAGAAGGAATCGACAATGGTATCGAGTCATGACTGCTCAAGTGTGCGTCTCGTATGGCACGTCGCGAGACATACTCTTCAATCACAGACTTCAAGTAATAATTTGTTTATATAGATTGATTGCGTACCTGTCCAGTGTGTTCGCCCACCTAGACCGCTTCAAAGCTTTCTTCTCGGAAATGGTTCAAGTTTCGGCTCCGTCTTGACTGTCACATGCGAGCCTGGTTATTGGTTTGCATCCCTGGGTCAGCCGTTTGTCCTTATAAGGTGTGATGAGATGGGACGGTGGTCCCCTACCATTCCTCCTGAATGCTCGTCGTGAGTGCTTTACTATTCCTGTGAAAGTTAGAGCTTATGTTCAATAATGTCTTTATAATTTGTGAGAGCTTTGCAATTTATTTGGATTAACTGAATTAAATCTTTTACTTGGTAAGATAGTGTATTCCTAAATAAATGGGTTTTGGTTTGTGAGTTTTGAGTCGTTGCGGCTGTTTCAACCATGCTCCATTGCGAGTTTCTGCTGGATAAGTCAACTTGACAAATAATCAGTTTTAAATGTATGTCCAGTTGTTCACTTTCCAGAGTCTTAATCTAAAGCTTGTATCAAAATCCGCTTTTCATTTTTAGGTGTTGTTTGTGTTGTTTGATGCTGAGTGCTGTCGACAACGTTTTTGAATTTCAGCTTGGATTTTACTCAACAATTTCCTGTTTTTGTTTCAGAATTCAATGTGAAATTCCAATTACAATAATGTATGCAACTGTGGTATATACTGGATCTGTGTTCCAATCGACAGCAATT
This sequence comes from Trididemnum nubilum, assembly GCA_963965965.1. NCBI lineage: Eukaryota > Metazoa > Chordata > Ascidiacea > Aplousobranchia > Didemnidae > Trididemnum > Trididemnum nubilum. The sequence continues at coordinate 20,038,746 of OZ014482.1, read as the reverse complement.
TACACTTGCGATTCATATTTCTGGATTGCGCATAAAAATGACACTCACTGGGTGCTTACAGGTGATAACTAATAACTTTTATGATTGGGCCAATATCAACAATTTTAGAATTATAAAAGTAATTAATTCACAATACTGAGGAGGCTAATAGTAAGAAATCTACAACTGAAGACGTTGTTAGAACTAACTTGATGATTGTTATAATTGGGTAAAATTCAGGTTTAAATTTGAAACAATCAGGGGAGAGATTTTGAAAAACGAGCGTAAAGCTGCAAATGCTAACAAATTTTTTTGGTTTGATCCGACCGCTAATCGAACTCAAGTCTACCGTTTTGATAGAAGACGTCTATTTACTTAATCACCAAGCGGTTCGCGTTTTTGTTGCATTCATTAAGCTTCCAGCTTACTGTAAAAGTTGCCATTCGTTAAGATCTCTGTAAACATGGAGCATATGTAGTAGGATGTTTCATTTTTTCATCAATTTCGAGAAAAGCTTAGTTTGGGCGATTTTATGACGGGGTTTGGGTACAAGTAACGAATCGAGCGTTTTTTTTCGATTATGACGTCATTCACCGGTGGCACCGGCCGTTTGAAGTTTATGACGTCATATGAGGCGCCGAAATTAGCATATCTCGCGAACGGATCGGGTTAGGAACCTCATATTGGTGTCAAACGACGCAGAATAGCCGGTTTCCTATCTGCTGTTAATACATTTCATACGTCTATCTGCTACTACAAACCGATAAATCAAGAAAAACCGTTTTTTTAGCAAAATATTGGTCTTTTTATCGCAATTGGCAGCTCTGAAACTTGTTCAATTAGCTTGCCCAATAAGTTTTGTTAGCGGACAATATGTTAGTTACTACGACATAATAAAATTATAGAACATTTCATTATTTCGGTCGCAATCAATTGCTAAATCAGTTTTCGAGTGACATATAATATGAGCTAAAGTTTCCAAAATGCCAGTTACTAGGCACGAAGCAGCCAGTACCCAAAAATTAGACGAGGATTTGAAAGGTGACCGTTTGCCGTTAGCAGCAGAAGTCTTAGGTTATTATAACTTTTTGAGGAGATCTGAATCCGAAAGCAATCCAAAATTTTTGCTGCAATTACCAAACTTTACTGACGTCAAGAATCAACTGATCAGTGATGTGATTGGGTTGTGGGGGAAAGCCAGTCTTCCAATTATTTCCACAAAAAGAGTTGAAACTAAACTAAAGGAACTCATTAAAAAGTATACCCTTGCTCTAAAAAGAGTTAGAAAGACTAAAGAAAAGGATTTATCAGGTGAAAAATGGTTATTTGAGTTGTTTGATTTGAGCAGGTGCAAATGTAAAATTAGCGATCATCCAAAGATCCATCAAACAAAAGTGCTGTGCCCTTGCCCATTCGAAGATCGTGTACCTGAAAAGGAAGCATCTTTCTTGAAGGATCAACGAGGTGAACGTAGAATGATGATTTCTGCCAGTAAAGACTTAACTCACACAAAGCAGTTTTTAAAACGGTTAGCTCATAAACCCAAGAACAGCTAGGAGGATGATGAACCTTGTACTTCCTCATCTTTGGCTACAACATTTAATATTACAGTTGATCCCGATGATGCTGATCCAACTGAAGATAAAGGCGATGCTAAAGAGTATTCGCCAGTAGATATACCGGTTGGTGAAAAAAAAATCCATAAAACGAAAATCGTTGCACTTAAAGGATGAGAGTTGCGTGCGTGCAGACAAGCGCATGTTATCTGTTCGTCAACAGTCGGATGCTATTCTTTCTGTTGTAGGAAAAGATGCTGTTGCTGCTTCAGCTTCTACTGTATTTCGCAAGCGCCAGAAATTCAGATTAACTGCCCTTGAAGAGTGTGAAGCTGCCTTGAACAGAGCTGAAGCTCTACAGCTTTGCTATGATGGTCGAGTAGTCAATAAAGTTGATAGGTACGTTTTTCTAGGTCAAGGTGTAGGTTCCAATCAAACCATCAAGTCGGAGCATGTTATGGGTGTTAAATCTTTTCCAAAAACATCGTCTGTTACTGGAGAAGCTATATTTGCAACCATTGTAGATCAAATTTGTGGCGGTTACATAAACAAGATTGTATCGGTAATGGCAGATACTACAGCTGTTAATACTGGCAAGAAGTCAGGGGTAAACGTCCGTTTAGAAAAGTACTTTCAAGAAAAGGTAGGACATGGCATTCACACACTCGAGTGTTTGTTCCATGTGAACGAGATATATTTGTCGCATGTCATTCAATCTCTTGAGGGAATTACAAAGGGTCCATCTTCGCTAGAAGGTGATGCACTTATAAATCTGATACATAATATTGGCAAGCCAAACATGAAAGATCTTCTTTCAAGACAAAGACTTGACATCCGAACCACTCAAATTGCTTCTCTTCATATAAAGTCAAAAGTGGAATGGTTTAGCCAATTAAAATCCGATCATAAAACAGATGACAAGTTTCGCAGTGACCAAATGGTGATGCTGACTCTGGCAAGCTATTTAATTATGGATGTGCCGGAAAATCTTATCAATTTTCTTGCTTATCGGCAAGAATCTATTAGTCGTTCAAGGTGGATAACAACCGCAAATGGCTATTTGCGACTTCTGCTGTTTTACTATGATAAACTAAACCGCCACCAGCAAACGACTCTGAAACGATTGGTTTCTTACATTGTTTCTGTGTATGTTCCATCTTTCATAATGATGCATTTGAAACCACAAGCTGCTGAAGGACCACAGTTAACTCTCTTTCAGAGAGATTTGTTGAATTCCTACCAAGAAATTGATAGAGAAATTGCTGATGTTGTTTTCAAGTATTTTTTGGATCATGCTGTTCATTGGCTTTCACCTAAAAACGTTTCCCTCAGTGTGTTCTCTGAAGTGCCACCATACTGCATGGAAGCTGTAAAAACTGCTTCGTTTCCAGATGTGGTCAATACTCGAGCTCTTTTGCAAGATCGGACCTCCCGTCTTCGTCATTTTTTCACTTCCGCAAGTAAAAATGCACCCTGCATCACCATGACTTCAGTTAGTCCCAATTTTTGGAAAACAATTGATAACAACAACCGTTCCACTGAACGAAGAATTGGTAAATTGAGATCAATTGTACAGAGTAAAATTAGTGACAATGCTGCAAGTGGTTTAGTCGATGTGAAGATTAGAGCATATTTATGTGCAATGGAATATTTGCAAAAATAATGCGGTTTTAAAAATCACATTGCCGTCTTTGTTTGATGTGTTATGCTTGATGTTTTAATGTTATCTACTATTAAAAATTGTTCTCTTACTAATTGTTTGTTATAAGATTTGGAAGAGGTACGCTAGTCAGCCATCATCTCTTAGGTGAATTAGAACTTCGGTAATAAAAAATGTTAAAAATACCGGTATCTTAAGCATGAAAGAGCTGGATACTTGAGCTAAATAAAATCTGGTGTAAGTAAAGAAGCCTGCAAAACAAGATCGGAAACATAACTCAAAAACTAAGATTCTGAGCCATATAAAAAAAAACTTCTAGATCCTTACAACTAACCAAAAACTGTAGCAATTGCTGTGTAGTGTTAAAAATTTCAAATTTTTCTAAAAAACACGGTTTTTCTTGATTTATCGGTTTGTAGTAGCAGATAGACGTATGAAATGTATTAAGAGCAGATAGGAAACCGGCTATTCTGCGTCGTTTGACACCAATATGAGGTTCCTAACCCGATCCGTTCGCGAGATATGCTAATTTCGGCGCCTCATATGACATCATAAACTTCAAACGGCCGGTGCCACCGGTGAATGACGTCATAATCGAAAAAAAACGCTCGATTCGTTACTTGTACCCAAAACCCCGTCATAAAATCGCCCAAACTAAGCTTTTCTCGAAATTGATGAAAAAATGAAACATCCTAATATGTAGAGACAGTTTTGACATAAAAATTGGAAGAAAATTTCCTCATTTCTTTCAGGTGAAAAGCGAGTTGTAAGTGTGTGTGGAAACGGAGCGTCATGGGATCCTTATCCCAACGACAACTTTCGTTGTATTTCCTTATTCTTTGGCGATGTGCTTATTGAAGCTCCTGCAGTGAGAGGTGAGGTTGTGCAAATTTAAAAAACAGACAGTTTGAAATTCAAATTTATTGTTCTCAAAAATCTAAAATTTTAATTTCTTGATCTTAAAATTGATCAAAAATGTCTATTCAGAGTTGAATTAGAAGGATATTCCGCACCTTCTCCTGGTTGCTGTCACGCTCGACTGTGTTGTTATTGGCATTTACTCCCAATTGTAACAATGATATATACAGGTGAACGCTGAGCACTGGTAGCGCTCTCGAACCGCCGACTAGATTAGTTTAAAGTTACGAGAGATGTGTCCATATGTTGTAAGATGGTCGGCTGTTTTGTTTGAATTTGAATAATCAGCCTATGGTGAATAGAAAGTAGTTGTAATTTCGCCATTTTTCACCAAACTGCTTTGACCAGGAAGTAACGTAGGGACCTTTCGCTCTTCGAGTCAAGACGTCACCTGTCTTTACCACACACGGTGGAGGCTTCACACTGTCATTTTAATATGATGAACGTCAAGCAAGGAAGTTGAGAATAGCAGTTTTTCTGGTTATTGGTTTGACCCGATCGGGTTTCGAACCCGCGTCTACCGTTTGTTTCATTAGATGACACTTGACTACTGATCGGATATGTCTGTGATAATTACGTCACTTTTTTTCCAGCGCAAAACGCGATTCAGAGATCCAGGACTAATATTCTGCCGTCCCGAGGTTTGTTAAGAACAGCCCAAGCTAGTTGGATAACGTTTGACGACAGAGTTATGACTATTTCTGACAGTTACCTGCCAGATGAACAAAGACGACCTGATGACATTTATCGTGACGTAAGGTAAAATTAAATGAGATGGCTTTAAGCAATGCGCAATACAGCTGAATTTTTTGGTCAAGGATGTAAAACTTAGAATTAAATGTGAAGTAAAGAGAGCTTCGCTGCCAAGTTTGTACACATTTTTTGAATTGAGCAAACTTGTTTGTATTAATTGTTCTTCCCTCTTTCTTTTTTTGTGTAAAACCCTCAAGCAAATGTATCAAAAGTCTGTTGCATAATGTAAAGTTAGTGTGCAAAACAGAGCTTTGGATTCTCACGCTCCAATTTTGTCGTATTCACAATGGCATCGTGTACAGGCAACAACCCCGTCAATTTAGATTGTAACATTATGTTGCTTTTGAAAACAGCATATTACAATTTCAATTTTACGGAAGAAGAATCGTTAATACATTATTTTGGTTTTGCAATTCTACCAAATTGCTAATGTGGGTGAGATTCGACTCTCAAAATTACATCAAACTGTTCAATTCAGTGTATCGGTTAAAACGTATAGAAGAAGTAAGGGACCGAGAATTAAAGTTTTAGAAATTGATTGAAGAAAATAAAAGGCAATGCGTCATGAGCTCAGTTGGCCTTAAGTTGCCAGCAAAACTGACTAAGGAACGTATGCGGCAACGTGGGTTAGCTCTGCGGATAAAAATCAGCTTTCCATCTTTACCTTTGAACTTAGTAGAATAAAATAACCTGAATATGCAAGTTTGGAAAAGTAATCCGTGAATTACTAATTGTTTAGTAATTACTCGCATAGCAATTTGTCCTAACTTGACCCTTAGAATTTTGTTAATCCTGGGAACGTAATTTACGTTGGGGCATATGACCCTAAATAAATGGAAAGGTTTCCGAGAACCACATAGTGTTATAGGTAGTTTTAACAATCAGAGGCTTTCAAAAAGAAATTTAGTGCCTTCCAGAGGACATTTTTTAGATTTTCGTGGGATGGAAATCCTTTAACATTTTGGTTGGCTCCGCTAAGATCAGGAAGACCACAAACGGAGTGGGTGATTGATATTTACTTCGGCAAACCACTGGCTGTGTATGGAGTGATGATAATGTGCGCTGACGACGGCGAATCCGATGTTACTTCGTTTTCAATGGTTTTCGCCGGAGAAAACAAACAACATTTAAGTATAGGCCCTTTTCGAGTAAGTAACTGCTTGAGGATCTTTTTGGAATTTAAGCTTCGTGATATACGACTTGACTTCAGTGCTACTGCGTGTAACTTAAACTGTTACTGCAGACTGTGTTGAGGAAAGATCAAGATCTAGATTTGTTTTTTATCTTCATATTCTAGTTTTTGGAATAGATTAAAATGTTCTTTGAAGTGTTTTTATTTTGTTATTGCTGAGTGCAAATTTCTTTTGTTTGTATCAGACCTAAAGTAGCTTGGCAATGATTTTCCTAACATTTCTAGTTGATGTTCCCAAGAAGACTTTTTTTCTAGTATAGACGTAAGTCAAACACACAGGATATGGTGATCGCAATCGGATCCACTACGTTTTCAAAGCGAGAGGTTTTAACGTTTGGACGCAAAACCCTAACCAGGCCGTGTCAAAACGTCTCCCATAAAACCGATTGAATCAAAAGTTCATATTTCAGCACGATTTGCTTTTGGAGCCAGCTTATTTTCCTAAACTACAAACTATTGTATAAAATCTAATGATAACTTTGAACAAAGTTAAATTTGAATTCTACACCATCTCAAAATATTGTTCTCTTACACTTTTTTCTCAGGTTTACGGAGATGTTGGCGTTGAAGGCATACCACTAACTGACTTTCCATTAAACTATAGCTCCGCTGCTGTTGCTTGGGTGTATGGTGGATTATCCAGCGAAATTTTATGGCTCCACATCGTTATCCACGGCACTGTGAAACCTGGAGCGACACCTAGTGTTCGAGAATTGGGTTTTTTTGCTTCTGAAGCTGTTTGGGAGTTAACTTATCCAATCGATCCCACTCCTGCCATATTGCTAGTGGCTCTTTTTTCAATCGTGTTAGTTATTCTGTCTCCAGTATTATTGTATTTGGACTCCAGTTTTTCAGTGATAACCGTTTTCACTCCACCGTACAAGAAAAAAAACTTTTCCAAGGTTCCATATGAGATTTCATTTTGCTTGCTGCTGGACAAGATACCACCCCCTTCGGTTAATATACTTTTGCGGATAATTTGCCCTGATCCGAATTCACAATTTTCAATTGCATGGATACGGGGAAACGATTACCCAAAGCTCTTTCGGAGAAAAAGGAACTATTGCTCCATCATCTTGCTTACAACAGACTATAAAATGGACTCTCGAGCATGTCTTGATGTACTGTTTTGGTGCGTAGAAGAAGACCCCCTTGTCGGTTATCCTCGAATCTTAGATCCTGACAAACAGCCGTTCAATGTCCAAATCACTGATGTTCGCATCACTAATCTTGAAACTGGTGAAATATGGAAATCTACGCACAAATATCATGCCTACGGTCTTGGCAGAAAAGCTGTTCCTTATTTTTTGCTTCCACATGAAATTCGCAGAATCACGTTGAAGGAATTTCATGTTTGGCCTTTACTTAACACAACTTTGTTCAAGTTACTGCGTTGTCATTCGGCAGTTGCGATGTTTTTTCCGCCAAGAAACTCTCAGCTGCGTCGAATCGACCGACTTTTGACGGTACTGTTTTATGTCATTTCGGGAATAGTGCTAGCAGCCACCATTCAAATATATAGGGGTATTTCGCCGCCTGCTACTGTTGATCCTAGCGAACAATTAACCGAAGACGTCGAAAATGGCGAGACAATCGTGATTTCCAGAGGGCCACAAGGTCTGTTAGCTCTCTCTGCGGTCAGCTGTCTGCTAAGCATTCCTCTTTCGTTTTTAATTCGATACGTGTTTGTAGCGGAGAAAAATTACAGAGAAAAACGCGAGAGAGCCGAAGACATGCAATACGAGTTCTGTAGTCATCAGATCTTCTTTCCACTTAATGTCTTGCGACTTCCATTCATGAAAGTTCTCAGCCGGCCTCTGGCCACCCTTCTTTCAGTGATAATTCGCAATGTTCCACAGGCAAAAACTGCAAGTCGTTCTCAAGCCAAGGATACGATTTTCATTGATGCAGATAGGTATTTGGTTAAAAGATGGTCTTTTCCTGAACTACACGAAATCAATGAAAAAAGACCCTTCTATGATATCGCAGAAGTGGAGTCTCTCATTCCAGGTATGGAGTCGCGATCTCAGTTTCGCCACGGTGACTGGAAGCTTAAATATGGAGGAGATTATCCAGCAACGAAGTTATTGAAGATTCGCTACTCCGGAGTTCCTCCAGGGCTATCCATACCACCCCATTTGGATCTACCAGACCTACCACCAGCTACCAAAGTGTCTTCGAGGGACGATATATTGGATGGGACGAGAGGGATGACTGGCGTGTTTACTGAATACTCACCAGTGCAACCAGAAGAAGAGGTAATTGTTGAAGAGTCACCAGTACATGGGGAACAAGCAAGGAAGCCTGGAAGTAGACCTTTATTTATACCGGAAGACGCAGTCCCAGTTGGCGTGGATGGACTAAAGGACTTCGATCCCGCATTGCTTCACACTACAGAAAGACAAATGACGGGCATTACAGCTGGCCTCGATGCGGTTATTTCTGTCGAGTCAATCGCCACTCCTGGGCTAAGTTATCGGCATCAGCAGTTTGACGAATCTGGTTTACACACCATAGAACACAAAGTTAAAGATAACGTTGAGAAAATGATCCACACAGATGATGATCTCCCTGCTCGGTTAACAATTCGTGAGAAAACGTTTGAAGAACCGATTGACGCCGCTTCCAGTGGATCTCTGGAAAGTGGATTATCTGAGGTCGTATTGATTTCGTCTGAAAAAAGCATTCCCGATGTCACTATGGTGCATTATGATGAAAGAGACCAGCAGCATTTAGATTTCGGCGAGCCTTCATTCGAGGGTCGTGTGACACCAGACTACTTCAGTGTTAGATCAGACGAATCGACATCAACGCTTGTGTTACTTGAACAAAATCGTGCTTTCACTTCTGATCCAACAGATTATCATCCAGCAGATATCCAACGGCAAAAAGAGTACAAGACCAAAGAAGATGACCTATTTCGAAGAAAGCCTAAAAGAACTGTGACTACACGTGATGCTGCTACTTCATCGCGATCAGGGTTTCCTATCAATCGAGCAAAAATGTTTCCCGATAGACACACTCAAGATGGTAAAGCTTCAACTACAACGCTTGTCGAAGATGTAACAGCATTTAAACCTTCTTCCAAATTGCGGTCGTTACTTGACGAAGATAATAAACAAGACCGTTCATCGGAGAAATACGATGTGGCACAGTATCCAGACCAAGGTATGCTTGTATCCGACATAAATATTTCTCAGTATTCGGTTCCGGCCAGTGGAACTTCAAAAAAAAAAAGTGAAGGGAAATCATCTTTTAAATCCAGTTTACAGCTTCCATCTCTGTCAACTGATACTGAGGAGAGGTTTCGAAGGTTTTTGGCAGAAGACACGTCTGTAGGGGAATTTTGGAAGCGGGAATCTGATTTTTCTGTTGCCGAGTCCAGTGAAAAATCAGAAGAAAATGAGCCTGAGACACAGACAAGATTAGATGAGAAACAAGACTATCAAAAGCTGTTTCCAAAGTCTTTCGATCAGTCGAGTGTATATGAAGATTCGATCAATAAACTGCCAAGTTTCGGGTTAAAAGATTCTGTTTCTAAAGTTAACAAACTCTCGACCGTGTCAGGACTTACTGATGAATTTTTTTCGGAGCAATACACAACTGCTTCGGAAAAAACATTGTTTGAACCGAACAAAATAATTGGTGTAGGTGTTCCGGAAATAAGAACATTATGGTCTAGTGAACCTGGGGATGAAGTCGAATCGCAACCTTCTACCGACGAAGAAACGAGAGCTACAACTGATTCTGAAGTCGCTTCTATCAATACAATTCAAGATTCCTTTTCTCAACATTCTTCTGATTCAGAAGATGAACCCTCCAAGGGTTTTGAACCTCGTGAAGACAGCCCATACGATCGAGCATATCAACTTGATCTTTCCTCACCTGCTCCATCTGAGGGCGAGTCTTCCGATGGTTCTTCTAGTAACTTGGTTGGTGATTCATCCAGTAATTTGGTTGTGCGTGAAAGAGATTCTCGGCCACTTTTGAATGAATTAGACGAGATAGAGATCATCGACGATGATCAGCTTTCATCCAGCGCTCATGAGTCAGCTCTTGCTAAAACCACCGGTGATTCTGCCCAGCGTGGCTCAAGAGGAGTCTCTCCAAGCACGGTTGAATCAGAAACTTCTAGTAGTTCGAATTTACAAGAAAGTAGTGAAGAAATCCATGGTGAAACTCCGTCAATGTCACTTGGTCCTCATACTGCACCTTTTCCTTCTGGCTTTGCTAATAGGAATATGACTTCAATCAGACGGATTTTTCCTAAGAGCGGTAGGGAACCAGTCGAAGAAGCTCGCAGTTTCCGCCCTTTGTCTCACATGAATTATTTCACTCTTGAGGAAGCGTGTGATCCGTGTAGTGGAAATCCACGTTTACACCATCAACTTGTAACACATGTTTCTCAACGCGATCCGGTATTTCCGTTTCCTTTGCAGTTTAATCATTTGGCGTCCTTATTTGTTCTAAGTGGTATAATAGCCTTGTGCATATACATGCTTTGGCTCGGGCAAAATATGAGCACCAATGCTGCAGCGCCAGTTTATCGTGGCGCTTTTTTCTCTTTTTTTGGAACTTTTGTTGTTGGTTTGTTAATTGACGCTATTATAGGAAGGTACGTTTTTAAAGAAGTATAAATTTTTGTTTCGTAGTTAATGCTTTGTTTCGGTTTGGTAGTTTATTGCATGCAGTACTTATTTTGTTGGTTTTTGTTCTTTTACCATTTTTCAAAAATATTCCTATTGCCGGCATAGCCATTTTTTACTTAAACATTTAGCTTATGTTATTTTTGTTTTGCTGATTTAAAACTAGAACCATTTTGATTCGGCTATTTCCGTCATCGAGCTGCAGTTATTTAAGCAATAGATAACTTAGGACAGTGTTTCTCAACCTTGTTTGGTTCACGATCCCCTTTCAGAGTTTCATACAGCCAGCTACCCCGTTTCTGCTCTACTTTTTGCGCGAATAAAAATTACCACAAAAAACACTACAAAGATATTACCGTAGTTTAAAAGCTGCTCAATTTTACATCTGCTAGAGCGACGGTTGACTTTGCAACTGCAAAGCGAATTTACGGATTCGTGGTTTAGTGCTTGATAAAGCCAATCTCATATCCTATTCAACTTTTCTTCAATTTCGTGCTTTCGCTTTGATGTGTACATTACAAGAGCTAAACGCTCCCGCAGATGTATATTGTGGCAAATGAAAGTAATATTCGAAAACCCAGTTGGGGTAGGATTAGGCATAGCACGCCAGAACGGAGAGAGTGCCATTTTAGAAAAACATCACGTGCAGACGAATCATTTTGAAGATCATAAAATTGATCTTGTAATTCATCGGGAATATCACTCGTACGAATGCGGCTTCTTGTGCTAGATATCAGGAAAATATCGTTTGAACTCAGTTTCAAGAGATTGACGGTGCTGTGTAATCGAGTCTTTGAACGTTCATCGAGTTCTTCATCTTTAATAGCAACGGACAAACTTTCAAACATGGCAATATTTCCTTGTATTACTTAGCAATTGGGTTTTCCCACTTAGCTGCACATACTATAGGTTGAGAAACGCTGACTTAGGATTTCCGACTTGATTCGTTGTATGGTTTGACAAAACAAAATACCCATTCTCTCAATAGTTTTTACAGTCTATTCTTGATGCACGTTAACATGCAAGCTTTTGCTGTACCAAATACTAAACTATTAAAGCAACATTTATGAAAAATAACAAAGTAAAATGAATTGTATAATATTAATGCTTAAACAATCCTTAAAAATCAGTGTATAATATCATAACCAGCAAGCACAACTCGTTAGGTTACTCTATCAATCTCATTGTGCTTCTGCTAATCACTAATCAGGTGATCAAGCTCTCTTGCCACTGCGTACTTTCTCCTACTGCAAATAACTACGCCAGTAACAGTAACATATTTGGATCACACCTCGTTTTAGCCGAACATCAGCCCCCTATACTTGCAGGTCAAGTCCAGAACAAGTTTAAAAGCTTGCATTGTTCGATCAAACTTTCCGTCACTTGACGAAAGGGTTTTAGTCCCCCCCCCTACGGTGGTGCCACTGGAAACTTTGTACTGTGCATGCATAACTTAAATAAAACAGGATCGGCTACATAGCGAACCGGGAAGCTGGTTGACAATACCCATGCAATCGGAGACTGTGTTTCAGTGTCAAAAATTTCAGTTCATCAAATTTTGCAATCGATTTGAATCTGTATTTGCAGTAAGCCTACGCTTTTTTTCACTTGATATGGTTTGTTATAGTTTCAAAATGTGCCTCTCCATAAAAGCAACAAATGCAATATTTTTAGCATAATCAATAAATACTTCTTTTTGGCAGTTTGGGCTATGAATTTACAAAACCCAAGACCAATTTATAAAATTCAACAGTTACATTTTTTTTTGTTGACCCGTAAAGAAACATTTGTACGTGGCATTGCCGTTTTGAACCAACAGTACTACTATTGAATATTGATTGGTGCCAACTGCGTACAAAACGCGTTTTACTATAAATTTTTTTGAATGGTTTAATAAGCAAAAGACAATCCGTAACAACCCTTGCAAAAGTAGTGTTTTATTAGTGAGAGAGCAACTCATAGAAATTTAGCAAAAAGATACAAGAAAAAGCTCAGATTATCGCAGGCTTCTTGAACCATGGTAAAGCAAAAATCACCAGTGGAACAACACAAAAACAGCACATCTTAGGGACACCCTGTATCAATCAGTAAGGTATAGAAAGTAGATATTTTCCATGAAGTTTCTCGTTACTGTGTGGCTTCTGCCGGTGTTAAAAGCACATTCAGAAAACTCGGAAAGGCATCATTTTTTCACATACACTATGACAAAATCTATAAGCGAAAAACAAACAAATATGCCAGCCGGTTTTCTACACCTCCAAAAACTTTTAGATAACAAGTCTTTTTGGTTAGATGAGGTTTCAACATGAAAGTTATGTTATTGAACTACTATAACAAGATATAACTCCACGATTTAAACTTTCGCATGTGAAATTCAAATTAACGAAGACTTCGAAGCTACAACAAAAGGTAAATAAATTCAGCAACGCCGTTTCAAGGCATTGTTTTACGTAAAACTGCAGCAACGTACGTTGAAAAAACGCGACAGCACATCAGATGGCACTATTACTATTTTCCTCACTTTCACCTTGTGTTTGATGGCCGACGAGGGCGTTGGTTAAACAATGAACTGAAAAAATAAGGTACGTTAAATCTAACTTTTCGCGTTTAATTTAAATGTCCATTCTCTCGGAAAAGTTTTATTATACTGTATACATGGCAGAACACACAGCATCAGGACAAAGAGGCGTGGAAAGCGGAGCGCCGAAATAGAGCTATCGGAGGATAGCCTTCATTTAATATGGTGATCCTGCGAGGATACGACACATGAAAAATATTTCTTTACGTACCCGTAACAATTCACAGCGTAGAGAGCGACGTGAAGCTAGCGAAGCTCTTTCAAAATAAAACGCATTAGTAATTTTAATTGTGAAAAAAATGTTAGACAACCAAGAGCTTTGCAATCAGCCTGTATCAAAGGCCTTGAAGGAAAATGTATCGTGGCAAATACGGACCTCAAGACAAAACTTCTTACCGTTATTGATTGCTTGGGCAAGTTTGCTGGCATGGAGACGAGCCGATGTAGGATGATGACATTTTTCAAGTAAAAACTTATTGTCGGCTTTTTTCAACGAATCCACCTCCTTAGCCAACTCGTTTAAGCTTTTCAAAACATTAGTCTAAAAGTGATAACAAACGGCGTCAAGAACACAAAAAACTGCTTGTTTACCACGCAAAAAAAAATTCGGTAAAAGGTTTTAGAAACATCCTGCTGTTCCACGTTCATTTTTAACCAAATGTGATGTCTATTCTAGAGCTTGACAAGAGATACGAATCATTATTTTTTAATCGCATTACTTTTCTTCTTCTTTCGCTTTGTAATTCATCAATTTCTTCTTTCAACGCTAGGAATTTATGAAACTGTTCTTTAGATGCTTCGAAAGCGGGAGGAAATTCATCTGGGCATTCGAATTCGCAGTCACTGCCAAAAGATGAAAATCGCTGTTATATGTTGGGATTTGTACCAAATCAGGAACGCAAACCATTTACTGTACTACGGTCGTTTCCTAGAATTTAGTAATAGTTTTACTGTGGCTTCCGGTCGAGATTAATTTTCAACTTCCGATTTCAAAGAGAAACGATCTGAACCAAGGTCATGCAAAAACTTTTTCTTTCTTTAACAAAAGCCCCTCAAAATTCTATAATCTAGGTACTAAAACAATATTGCAAAATTTGTTACCTTGCAACACGGCGCCAATATAGTGGTGACGAGGTTTCATCAGATGCACTGTTTAATTCGTTTAAACTAGCAACGGCTTTCATAAGTGAATCCTCAGATCGCTGAAAATATTCTTGCAAGTAAAAACTGGTGCATTTAAAGACACTGTTAAATGTAGCCAATAGCGCAGTTTGTGATAGTGAGCTTGCCTACATATTTATCTGCATTTTACAATTTTCGCACTTTTGCTGTGGTGAATATTGAACCCTAACCCGGTCTGGCGTACCCGGCTGTTTCTACGTACGCAAGTAATATAGTACGCCAGAGGTACCGAATTTCTGCTCAAAATAAGCTAAAAATACGCTCGTACGCTCAAGATTTTACGTATGGTGTAGGTACGGCCTTACTCAGCAAGTTGCAAGAGGCAACCTACGAAATTATCGTACTGTATTGGTGTGGAAATAGTTCTTTTTCTCTTCCTTGTTTTGAGCTTATTGCTGGGGTTTAACAGTGTTATACTGAGCGGCATCTACAAAAGCGAACTTGAACCAAAGTACGATTTAAGCAAAAATTTAAAGTGTTAATTAAATTTACTATACCTTATTGTGTTCGTGATGAAAATGCATTAGTTTCTTGTTGTAGAGTCGGACCGCTTTGTTTAATACTGCTTCGGGAATGTTGATTGTTTCAGATGACTCTGTGCAAAAAAGTAATAATAACCTAACAAACTCTAACCAAAGAACATGCAAACGCTAGCTTAACACTCAACAGTGAACGTAAATAATGCCAATTTCAAACCTCGAAATTTAAAATCAATGACTCAAACAAACACACTTCTAATTTAAGTTCGAAAAATTTTAAGTGCGAAGTTCCCGGGTCCACGACTTTTCGGAGCAGACCTTTTCTGCGCCAATTCGGTGCTTTTTGACTAACCCAAACCCTGACCTTAACCCTAAATAACTGAACTGTCAAAGAGCACCGAATTGGCGCCGAAAAGGACCGGCAACGAAATCGGTCGCGCCGAAAAGACGTGATCCCGAAGTTGCTTACGCACTGGAGATGCTTCAACCGTTTTTGTATTGTTAGAATCTGAAGCACGCTACCAAATTGCAAACTTCAACAAAGATTAATATCAACTAATGAAACGTGCTCTGTGCCTGCATCAGATTTTTCTTACCTTTTGCTTTCGTTTCGAACCGATGTTGAACTGTGCCTCCAAACATTACCGGTTGTCGCAGTAAACCGACTTGAGTGCGTACAAAATTAAAATGCTTTAAGCTACAATTAAAGAGTTCTGAAAGAAAGCAGAAAATCTATGAAAAAGTTCGCTAACGAAAACTATTAAGCATGGAGTAAAGGAATGTCTGAAAAATTCCTTCAAAATATTGACCCATACTCCACTACTCTTTATCATATGAAGCTTTATGACTGACTCAGCAATTTAGTTGTAGTGTATCGTTTTATTATCCTAATACAAACGACCAAGTTGGACACCATTTCTAGTGGCTTTTCTTAATTACCGACCTGTGGTGACATTATTTTCGGCTGCAATAGGTTTTCCTTTCGATTTCTTCGGCGATCTGTCTGGGGAAAGTTCAGTTGCTGATCTTTGGTCCTCTACTCTCGATATGGAAGCATGCCGTGGGGTTGTTCTAGGGTGTAAGAGTATCTGTTTGGTTTTGGTGATCGGTTGAGAACGTTGTTTTGACGCCGATTTTTGTTTCGACGGACTTCGAGGTGGTTTTGTTGCTACTTTCACCCTGGATCGGTGGGTTTGAGTATTGAGCGCACGCATATGGGACTTTGGTGTTTCTTTGGCAAGCGACTTGGACCCACTTTCAGAATACTGTCGTTGAAGTGATTCGGATACGCTTTTACTTCTTTTTCCTACTACTGGGGATTGTACATTATCTGTAAAGTTTCAAGAAGTCACTATAAACTAGTTATTGAAACTTAAAAACAGATGTAATTACTACTGAAATATAATGCAACAGGGAAAAACTGGTTAAAAATTGGTACATGCTCCAGTAAAACCAAACGGTCTACCAGACACATAATCATTAGTACGGTTTGCAACTTTATCATTAGTTTTGCCCGTTGTGTTTCAAGTACTCAAAAACGGTCATTGCCAAAAACAAAATTGCAAAGGCCTCTGGGACCGATATGGAAATCCAAGGGACCAATAAAAACGAGGGAGTCAACACAAAGTTTTTGGAAAAGTTTTAAAAAATGAATTTGTATTAAAAGTTGACCATTCAGAAAATGACCCTTTTTCATTCTGGGATTATTTTCCCTATTCATCAATGAAAGTATAGCTTCTTACGACTCTATCGATGAACTCAAATGTCATATTTTCATACCGTTAACAAAAATTCATACTGCGTTGCTTCTCGGATATTAACAACAGCAGCACTGCATTTAAGGTGCATAGGTAATCTTTTAATTATGTGCATAATTTTTGATAAAAATTAGATGACCAATTAGTGCTGGAAGATTTAACAAGGGGTCGTTAGGCTAACGAAGCAGGACATCCTCACGCGAGGCAACTCAATCCGCAAATCCTGACGCCAGGACATCCTGACGCTCGGTACATCCTGAGGCCAAAAGCTCTAACCTTTCGCGCTCTACTATTTTTCCTTTTTTTCTCGTCTCCGCGCTATGCTTTTTTTCTCAAAACGATTAACTTTCGGTTATTGTGAAGGAAGTATAATATTTTCCGTTAATTGCAAACTTCATAGGAAACTCTATTTTGCACAAACAACCCAAAAGCGAGTTGTATTTTCACATAAATTATCGTGACAAAATGAAAAGCCAAGTTAACGAATTCGTAAAAATGCTGGCGATAAGTTTCAAACGATGACCGAATGCCGCGATTGAAAGTAATATATTTTGCTACTATTAAACGACCATGTAGATATTTCATGAACTATGATCTGTGTGGCTTATTCATATCGAAAAATGGTCGAAAACGAATTGTATGTTAAAGAAAATATTAAAAATATAATTCAAAGTCAAGTACGGCAAATCGAAATTAATTAACGCAGCAATTAAAATTTATGATTTTTGCCTATAATAATTAATGACTTAAGGACGAATCAACACGTTCACACGCATCGGATCAGCATGCCAAATTATCGTAATTTCCCTGCTCGCAAAATCGAAGCATTCCAACAAAAACAAGTTGCTAATCGAAAAATACGACCATTGACAAGATGGTCGAATTCGATAAGCTCCAAAACTTTTTCGTTTGTGAGTCGTACTTTGCTTTTTAAATCATTTGAGGCACCACCAGAAACATAATACATTTGAAACTTGTTAAATACGAGGTGATTGCAGTATAATAATGATAAAGGTTGAACTTGAATTTGCAACAAAACTTCGAACCACTGTGAAACGATTATACGCATGTATTATTTCGTTTACTATAATAAAATGAAGATAGTAAAAATGATGATGCCGCCTGTCAGGTTTTTTTCAATAAATTAAAGCATTTCTCTGTAAATTAACCACACAGATTATTATTCATGAAATATCTACGAGGTCGTTTAGCAATGGCAAATATATATTACTTTCATTCGCGGCATTCGGTCATCGTTTGAAACTTATCGCTTACATTTTTACGGATTCGGTAACTTCGCTTTCCATTTTATCAAGGTAATCAACGCGAAAATACAACTCGCTTTTGAGTTGTTTGTGGAAAAGAAGAGTTTCCTATGAAGTTTGCAATTAACCGAAAATATTATACTTACGTCACAATAACCGAAGGTTAATCGTTTTGAGAAAAAAAAACGTGCCTCGAAAACGAGAAAAAAAAAGCGGAGCGCAAAGTTTCGACTTAGGAGCTTTTGGTGTCAGAATGTCGCGGATCGTTGGGCTAAAAAGTTCAAAGGCTGCTGGCCTAAAACTTACAGAAAGCGGACGTTTAGTTCACAGTCAAAATCCTTCTATTTTAAGATAATAGTAAAAAATTGTTAAATCATCAGCGGAAGACGTTGTAAAAAAACTACTACTTAATAATAACAGCCATGAAATAATTTCCATAGATTTGACTATTTTATATACTTCGCCAACTAACCACCAATTTTGGAAAGAATTCTTATAAAGTCTTATTATACACCATAGGCCATCAAAGCATACGGTACTTGCACAATATTTTTGTCAAAAGAAGCGCATGTCTCGTTTGACACTAACGTGTAGTAAAATGACTATATTGGCTAATCATGGCACGGAAACAGCGAAAAATACGATAGGTTTAGGCTAAATTACTACAACGCAGTTAACTTAGCTTATCGGTACCTCGAGACCTGTTTAGGCCAAGTGATACATCGTTATTGTCATCACTACCATAAAACCCGAATTGATCAACGCCAGATTCTGCAAAAAAGAGAATTTACTGAGCAGCGATTGTCTAAACAGCTAAAACAGCTTGAGAGAAATTAGAAAAATTTGCCGCGAAGTTATTGACCTAGTGGATGAGTAGTAGAGTACCTTCGCATAAAATTAAAAAAAGAATCACAAACCGAAGTCTTCTATCTGAAAGATAAAAGATTATCAGCGTTATCTTGCAGAAATACCTCATGGAAATGATCATGTACTAGCAGCTCGCAATTTTGAACTTGCATATCACCAATTCACCACGCACTATGCGGGCAAAATAGCTGTACTTCACGTGTTACCGTACTTACCCGTACTCTTGAACCTAATCTGGCTCTTAACTTTTCTGCGCTTTATTGCGAAATAATAAAAGAACCAGCTTATGCTCCAGGAACAAAAAACAACATTTGATAGCGCAATTAGCGAAATGAATATTTTGGATGAACAAAGCTTTAAAAAACCATTTGATTATGAGGTTGCTGCGTGAAAATCAGGGTGTCGAACCGAACCTGAACCGTAAACCCGAATGAACCGTTTTATTTTGGTGAACCCGAACCGAACCTGAAGCAGCAAGATTTTACTTCTGTGAATCTGAACCAAACCTGAACCCTCAAAATTGTGCTCAAGTAAACCCAAACACACCTGAACCCCTAATAAAAGTAAGAATATATTTTTCTATATCCGGTTGCCGCTGGCGCTGGTACACGCACAATAAGAGCAGTGGTGATCATCCACAGGATCAGCAATTTCTCCTTTTTTTTTTCTGGACGAAACGAGTAACGACAGTTAAATTTTAAGTTAATGAACCCGAACCGAACCTGAACCAGAAATATTTTACTTGAGTGAACCTGAACCAAACCTGGACCTCGAAAATGGTGCTCAAGTGAACCCGAACCAAACCTGAACCGCTAAAATATTTTGAGCAGGAGCTACACCTGAACCCGAACCGTTATTTGAAACGGTTCGACACCCTGGTGAAAATTATACTCGTATATTATCATGTGATGCTGGTCACAAAAATGACGAAAAGAACCAAATATAAAAATTCATTCACAGCAATTGAATGTTGTAGCAATGATATTATACTATTTATGATTACCGTAGGTTCATTCAACCAAATTTTTGAACTAACCAATTCTATGTCAGTAGACTACATAATTTTATTATTTTCGCAGTAATTTACCAAAAATTACGTACCGGTACCTCTAATTAAGAAATACAAGCAAAAAAGCACGGCAGCACGCTATTATAAAATATGCGCTCGTATGAATTTAATCGAACTTTTTATTAATACTTTCTACCACGACATATAAATCACCAAAAATATTTATTCTAGACACAAAGTATCATGCTGCAAAGAATTAAAAATTGGACTTTGGGTACGCTACTGCTCAAACACCCTGCAGTAGACACCAGCAATTTACAATCTATCATACAGAAGAAATATGTTCTAACTTTATGCTACCATAGATAAAGTGTTTGAGTTTCGGAAAAGATCTGCTTTGACAATAGTGTAAAAACACGAACACTATTATGTACATTTATAAATGCATCTTCATAAAACAATGCTTTGTTTTGACTACTGAATATTTGAAAGAACATCAACGTTAAGGTTTTTATAAGATTTAGTGAAACTGAATAGTGCATTGTTGGACAAAGTAGTTTCATGCTGTTATCTTTCATCAGCAGCCCTCGGCACATCTAGACCAAGACTATTCTCCATGAATTCACAGTCACTTATTGGCACAACCATAGAAAACCGTAATTACTTGAGCAACAGCAAAGACTTTATAGGGAAAACATGTTTACTTGTGGTAATCGAAAAACTAACCAAAAAACAATGTTGGTCTCTTGTATTAAATATATTAGCTTGCAAGCTATCCTGGTGAGACCGCAGAAACCAAAACCGAATAAGCTTGAAGTCTACCATGGCTAACTTCTCCAAGATGTTACAGAAAGTTGTTTTGGCATCTCAAGAGCGGAACACAAGGGTCAATCCATGCTTAATTTATATTTTTTTTGTGAAATGTCAACCCCTGTTCTAGAATCTTCTCCAAACTGGGCATGGGGATAGAACACCGTAAAAAAAAAAACGGTTTGCAGAAACTTTCACCTTTCTAGCACAAGCCGTTGCTGAGATATGGCCCTTTTAAAGTTCTGCAAATAAGTGAATTTTGAGGATACGCATGAGTGATTTTGACCTCTAACGCTCAAAGTTGACCTAGGAGGATGCAGTAAATTGCTACACCCCCTTTTTTACCATGCCAAATCCAATAAAACTGTTATTTTCAACCTAAAAAACTGTTTTGTGAGTTATTTAATAATTTAGGTGTTTCTCTTTGGGCCTCGATTATGGGATGCTCTGACTTTTTTTTTTCTTAAAAAATGTTTTAACCCCATCTTGAATGACTACCTTTCATGGATAAAATAAAACCAAGCTTTGTCAAGCTGATCTATTTTAGCTATTGTAAATCACCGGAATTGGCTGGATGATTCACCGCCTTTAAAGCAACAAATAATAAATCAAACTTGAACTTAAGAAGATGCATTGGAATGTAGTTCAAAAGTTTCAAATGATGATAAAATAAATTATTAATTTTGAATTGATTGTACAATGGATTTACGCCAATGTAAACAATCAAGTTTGAAGCTAATTAGACTTAGTTGTTATCTTGTTAATATTTTGTTTAATTGTTTTCAGACTTAGTCTAAAGAGTTTGTAGATTTGTCCACTGGGTGAAGTACAAGGAGTGTCAATTGCGCAAATAATTTGGTTGTAAGGAATAGTACAAATGCCATCTTGCTCAGGCCAATAAAATGATGGTGATGGGCCAAGTGGGGCTGTGGGCACATAAATTTAACATCGACTTCCAGTTGCGGTTCATTTACACTTAAAATGAGACCCATCCACCAATGAAAGTTATACCAGCAAGGATCACGTCTTTTCGGCACGACCATTTCGGCGCCACCTATTTCGTTGCCGGTCCTTTTCAGCACATATCGTTTTGGCGCCAATTCGGTGCTCTTTGACAGTTCACTTATTTAAGGTTAGGGTCAGGGTTAAGGTTTGGGTTAGTCAAAGAGCACCGAATAGGAGCCGAAAAGGTCTGCGCCGAAATGGTGGCGCTGAAAAGTCATGGACCCATACCAGCATGCCACAAAATCCACGCTCTTAACCTTTTGGTATACTGCCAGCGCAAAATTAAGTTGCAGAAAAGTTTAAGTCTGCGCAAATGTACTTGCATCCAATTTGATTCGCTGATATTGGGTGATAAAAATGATATGAACATGTTCCAGGATATTTAAATATGGTTAAGGAAGCATATATGTTTTGAACGTGGCAAACCAATGGTTCCCAAACTTTGATGGCCTGTGGCCCCCTTCTAGAGTTTCTCAACACCAGTGGCCCTCTCCGTGGCTAGAAAATTGGCTGTCGCAGCACCAACCGATTGAAGACCAAACTTAAAGGTATTTTTCCCCGAATTTTCGTTGAAGACCAAAAATCAAAAAAAGCTCTTTATCTCGAATCGAATGTATTTTCCCAGAATTTTCGCTGAAGAACACACACAAAAAAGGTCTTCATCTCAAACCGAAGGTACTTTTTTCAGAATTTTCTTTGGGGGATTTCCTAAAATTTTTGTTCACATTCAAGATCAAAATAGGCATTTTTTAGTCCAAGGTCCCGAGGTTCCCTGCTTAATGTACAGTGGCCCCCTAATGGCGGTTGGGAACCACTGCTCTAAACAATGCCCTAGCTATCATTTGATACCTGAGAACACATGTTAATTTAGTTTGACAAAGCTTGGTTTTATTTTATCCATGAAAGGTAGTCATTCAAGATGGGGTTAAAACATTTTTTAAGAAAAAAAAAAGTCAGAGCACCCTATAATCGAGGCCCAAAGAGAAACACCTAAATTATTAAATAACTCACAAAACAGTTTTTTAGGTTGAAAATAACAGTTTTATTGGATTTGGCATGGTAAAAAAGGGGGTGTAGCAATTTACTGCATCCTCCTAGGTCAACTTTGAGCGTTAGAGGTCAAAATCACTCATGTGTATCCTCAAAATTCACTTATTTGCAGAACTTTAAAAGGGCCATATCTCAGGAACGGCTTGAGCTAGAAAGGTGAAAGTTTCTGCAAACCGTTTTTTTTTTTACGGTGTTCTATCCCCATGCCCAGTTTGGAGAAGATTCTAGAACATGGGTTGACAGCATGACAAATTAAGCATGGATTGATCCACAATGAATGTCTAGCTTTTACAAACTGAATGGCATCAGAATTTTAATTCGAATGATCTTTAATACGATTGCAGTTAAGCATTCTATTCATCACTAAACAGGTAATCAATATCAATCGAAACAGCTTGAAAAACATAATTCAGCCAATTCTTAGCTTTTTCAGTAATACGGACAAACTTCTAGGGTGAAGACAATAATTTAAAGCTTAATTAAAAATAAACATGTAAACGAGACAAACAATTATAATCGCAGTAAACAACATACCTTTTGAAACATCATGTTTAAAAGCAGCAATAGGAGCGGTTCGTCTTCTGTGACGTAAAAAAAAAGAACATTTCAATTCTTAATGCAATTCAAAAACTAATAATAGCAAATTTAAGGGTGGTGAACCTAATTTTCTCGGAATGATAGGATTTAACTGTCCTAGCAGCTTCGCTGTACTGCTGCAGTTTTGACATCTGTAAAGCAAGTGCATGAAATGCAAGAAGTGTTCAAATGAATTAATAATAAGCTATAGACAGTATACAGAGTCTTATAGGCACAATCAAACCTTTGCTTAACAGCCTAAGACATACTGTTTCGGAATCGACATTCGTCATACATCGTAAGATTTGTACTTTAGTCGGTAAAGATCTAATTTATAGCAATAGCTTCATTCGGTAATAGTTTAATTCATAGCTTTAGTTTCTTTGGGTAAAAATTTTTCGGTCAAGGTTCATTTATTTTGTTAGCTAGGCTATCGCTCTTCTGTGATAGATTTGTACTTTAGTCGGTAACGATTTGATTTATTGCAATAGCTTCATTCGGTAAAGATTTAATTAATAGCTCTAGTTTTATTGAGTAAGGATTTTTCAGCTAAGATTTATCTATTTTGGCTAAAATTGACTGAATGATGGGTAAAGATTTATTTATTACAAAC
The DNA here is from genome assembly GCA_963965965.1 of Trididemnum nubilum. Classification (NCBI taxonomy): domain Eukaryota; kingdom Metazoa; phylum Chordata; class Ascidiacea; order Aplousobranchia; family Didemnidae; genus Trididemnum; species Trididemnum nubilum. Next base: position 20,014,851 of record OZ014482.1, on the reverse strand, counting down.
GTAATCGGTAAAGATTTATTCATTGATTGGTAAATTGGTAAAGATGCTTGGTTTGAAGATTTTTATCACTGGTGATATTTGTCCTTTTTGGCCTTGCTAGCCTTACTGATGAGCCCTGAGATTGGGCGAAGCAGCTGTCTAAGGCATGCTATGGGAAATTATTTTGCATTGAACTATTAGAATTATCTCTTGTAATATTGTGGTTATTTTACAATTTTTGGGAAAAAAAAAATGTGTCATGAACTGGTTAATTTGCGATTTTTTGCCTTTCTACGCTCATGTTCATACCTGTAGTCCTAGCTATACTGACGAGGAATAAAAGACGAATGTCGATTCCGAAACAGTATGTCTTAGGCTGTTAATCAAAGGTTTGATTGTGCCTATAAGACTCTGTATACTGTCTATAGCTTATTATTAATTTTCTTAGTACATTGTTCTAAATCAATTGTTCAAATGAAGTTCTTTCAAATCAAGTCAAAAATCATTTAGCAGGGAACGTACTTCCAACTAAATGCCAACTTTATACTGGTATGCACTAACAATTATTGTAAAAGTAAAACAAGGAAAACAAGTATAAAAAGCCACGAAAAATCCCAACCTGTCATACTATTACCTTTTCTTAGCCTTCTTGGGAAATGAGTCGGGTTTGTTATATATTGGATTTATTGAAGTAAAAAATCTTTGCATGCGTTCATTTGCAGTTTCTGGTTGGCTGCTTAAATGATGCAATGCAGCTTTATCAAACAGACTGGTGAGAGATTTTGCAGCTTTTCTGCTCCTAAAAAGTTGTTGTTATAGGTACCATACTTCTTTACAGTTTATTATCATCAATCACACTAAAAGAAAAAGTAACTGTTTAGGAGCTATCTTTGATAAGCAGCTTAACAAAGTTTTTTTTATTCCTAAAATTTTCCATCTAGTCCCTACCCAAGAATCTTTTCTGGCTTTAAAAAAAAGAAAGAAAACACATAAAACATTTGAGATGAAAACTAGTATACAAATAACTCCAAAAATTACGTGAATTACTGAATGCCAAATGATGTCAAACATGTAAAATATTGCCTCTTTTTTTTGGTTTTGCCCGTTTTTGCACCGCTTGATTTTTGCATGCTTATCGTTTGTGTTTCAAAGAAGCATCTTACGGCTGCCAGTTATTATTCTTATTATTAATGGGCAGCGGTGCAAGTGAATCTGCTATCATTAGGTAAAGTCCACCAACACATTGCAGAGGCCTCATTTGGGCCCATTGCAACTGTAGCTGCAATGTTACGGTAGTTATGTTTCATTCCTGGTCAAACTCAAACTTTAAGTACGTAACCAGTTTGTTAATGTTGGATTTCGTTACCACATTGTGAACAGTGGTTTTGGTGATTCCAAAATATTTAACTCGAATATCGTGGTAAAACTTGCAATTGCCTACACGATGATTTGGTGTTTCATCCTCTAGGCTACAATTTGGACACAGAGAGGACTCAGCACAGCCTGTAATTTTCTTGTGTCTTTGTAGGTTGCAGTGCCCTGTTAAAACTTGCACTACTCTATTTAATTGAGGCCCCTTAAGGTTAAGGAGATGTATTGTTAGTCGTGAAGACATCCACTGTACAAAGCATAGGCGTCGATTTTGGGGGGGCCGGCACCCCCTCTTGTCTAACACTGAAGGGGGCAAAATATGTCTGCCCCCTCCATTTTCTGGCAAGTACCATATATACTTGCGGAAAAGTCGCAATTTTTTCCTTGAATTTTTTTAAAAAAAATATAGGTGCGACCAATCCACTCGACATAAGTGCAAATCATCACCAAGTCGGTTAATTATAAAGTTTTCAAAAAATTTTTTTAACAAATTTATGTGTGTATATATTTTTGTCATTTCTCAAACAAGGTCAGGGGTTTGAATGTACTGGCAATGATATACAGGTTTGTAGCGAGTTGGTTATTCATGAAAATCATATGGTCTGCGCTTGCGTACATGCACTTATTATCACTCATAGGTGTCGATAAACATTTTTTGATTATATTAAGTGCAAAAAAGCTAGGGAAAGGGCCTTTTAAATCCCTAGATTTTCAGTGCGACTTATGTGCGAGTCAACTCTAAATTAAACTTTTTTAACACAAAACTAATAGTGTGACCTATACGGTGGCGTGACCTATCGGCGAGTATATACGGTAATACCCACTTGGTAACAAGAAATCCGAAATTCCGGACTGAGATCGATCCAGAATGCTGTGAAGAACTTTTTTTTTGGTTTTCACCTGAATTAGGGGCCAAAATTCCGGACTGAAATAGAATTAAGTTTAACCAAACTTCGAAAAAAATTTTGCTCCCTCGGAAGTTGCTTAATCAACAAAAAATCGATGCCTGTGCTATAGAGTAGGCTCTTTCGTCCTCAAGTAGTCTTTCCGTTAATTCCACTTAGATTTCCATCTCATCTGTGGACCAGTCCTTAATCATGCCAACACAACTGGCATTTGGGACTGTAATAAAAGATTCAGGACCATACATTTTTGATTTAGATACTGATTCGGCTAGATAGTCTGCCACTTCTTTACCATTTACCCCTGCATGACCAGGAATCCAGGCAATACTGACGTGGCTTTGTAAACCTAACTAACTTACATAATCTAATGCAGCTGAGTACTGTAATTGATGTTACAGTGCACTTTTATAAGCGCTTTGATAGCTGCCTGGCTATCTACCAGCACAATGATACGTTGATTTGATTGCAGGAGTGCACCCAAAAATTTTTAAAGGGGCAAGGTTCAATTTTTCAAAAAACAACCAGAACCCAATTGTAGTTAATTCATTTGAACTATTAATGAAAATGCATGCTATTATGGTCAAACAGGGTTTCGGGGTAATAGTTGCATTTAGTTACAACATTTGTTTATTCAAAAACCCTGTAATAACGATTTGGAAAGCTGTTGCTTGTGAAGATAGTGTGCGAGAGAACAAGCTACCACTATATGGAGGCCTGGGGACGAAGCCTGCTAGGCAATTTATGTAATGTTTTTCGGAAAAAAATAGCTATTTTAACGGTATTTGGTTACATATTTCACATTTTTAGAGCAATTGGAAAAAGCGAAATTACCAAGATTTGGAAGAGTTTGCAAGAATTTATTTTGCTCAGTCCAATCAGCCCCGCACAATTACTGATTAAGTCCAAAATGATATGTTTACATGCTCACCGATGCAGCCAAAAATAAAAAAAGGGAGGACAAATTGTTTTTGTTGTGATTAAAGCATGTGCAAATCGGAGAATTTTAATTTACCCAAATTGCAACAAATTACAAGGTTTAGCAATAGGGAGGAGTCCTGCCGTCATTCATGCAGCAGACGCACAAAAAAATAAATGAAAGAAAATAAGAATTATAGTGTTTCACCTGGTTTTACGATTTTATATTATTTGACGATGCAACAGCGTATACAAAAAATGCGGTTTCTTAATGTAGGCCGTATGAGAATCGCAGATTGCTGTTATTATTCAGGCAAGCTGGTATAAGAATATTTCAACTTCTAAATACAGTATATTGTAACAAATTAAGATCAAATAAGACGAACAATTCGAAAAAGCATATGAACAAGCCCCACCTACACCCGAAAATGATCGTTTTTTGAAAAATTAAGTGCTCCAAATTATTAGTTATGTTTATTGACACTATGTACTGCTTGCTATCTTCGAACAGAAAAAAAAGCCACTGTATTGTGGTTTGCCAATATAAAGTTTTGTTAATTGATTACTGTACTGTTATTATTATCTTTGGTAGGAAATAGGGATCTAAGCTTAAATAAGAATAATGCAATAGCGATCGACCTTTGTCAGTTTTCAGCTTTCATGGAAAATGACTTGAATTTAGATAATCACAGATTCAGTGGTGCACCCAGGGTAGGGTGTTGCAGCCGCCCCATAAATTTGAAAATTTTGTCGTGGCAACTTCTACCTTAGCTCAAGTTGGAGGCTCCGCACAAAAACCCGTTTGGTCAAGTTTCGTAAAAATTGATCAATGTTTAGGGGTTGCACAGTGACATCAAAATTTTGGCAATTTCAAAAAAAAGATGTTTTTTTCATTTTGAATGTTTTGGACTTTAAGTCAAACCTGTGATCACTTTTAATGATTTCTACTGTTTTTGGAGTTGTTGTTTAGTACAGAGCTAACAAGAGAACCTCTTAAATCAAAGTTATCAAAAGTTGCGTTATAGACCTACTGCCACCAGCATAATTAATCACAAATTATAGCATATTTTTCTAATTTAATGGTTAGTTTCATATCTAGCTCTAATTTTAAACGGAAAAGCGCTCATTATATAGTTTTTTACCCAATGTCGGTCTTTTTTTTATACTCTAGACAGCTGTGTTAACAAAAAGCATCTTCTAGATAAGCTGTCATAATTTCCGTTTCTTTTCTTTGACAGCCAAAGTTTTTCCCTTATTCTCAATCCTGATAAAATTAAAAGTCGATGTAGAATGTCTTTGTTGTTTATTTGAAACTTGAAGACTTTCATTAAGTAAAAGCTTTTATTTGAAACTTGAAGACTACAGTAAATGCAAATTATTTAAATTTGACCAAACAATTATTGTGAAACACGTTTGCCTATCGTAGTGTTCGAGTAATGAGTATTACAGTCACAGTGTTTGTTGCATAATGTACAACCAGCAATCCCAAACACTCCAAAATAGTCAATCATAAATGCACTTTGACGATGTATGCTTAAAACTATTATTATTTTTTACTGGAAATCTAATAACTGCAATTGGATTGTGTTAGAAAAAAACTGGTTACTTAGCAAAAAAGGTCAACCTTTCTGTAAAGACAGTCTTGAGCTCACCCTTTAAGTTGTATTTTGTTACAACATTAGTTTATTCAGAAACCCTGTAATAACAATTTTGAAAGTTGTAACTTTCAAAATTGTTATTACAGGGTTTCTGAATAAACTAATGTTGTAACAAAATACAACTTAAAGGGTGAGCTCAAGACTGTCTTTACAGAAAGGTTGACCTTTTTTGCTAAGTAACCAGTTTTTTTCTAACACAATCCAATTGCAGTTATTAGATTTCCAGTAAAAAATAATAATAGTTTTAAGCATACATCGTCAAAGTGCATTTATGATTGACTATTTTGGAGTGTTTGGGATTGCTGGTTGTACATTATGCAACAAACACTGTGATTGTAATACTCATTACTCGAACACTACGATAGGCAAACGTGTTTCACAATAATTGTTTGGTCAAATTTAAATAATTTGCATTTACTGTAGTCTTCAAGTTTCAAATAAAAGCTTTTACTTAATGAAAGTCTTCAAGTTTCAAATAAACAACAAAGACATTCTACATCGACTTTTAATTTTATTGCTGTTGTTAACTTGCAAAATTTTGTTGATATTTAAGAGTTTTTCATTTTAATGATCTTTTTGAATTATAAAATTATAGCTGTGGCTATCTGATTAGCTGTTTTTACAGCCAAAGTTTATTGTCGAATCTTGTCATAACTTACCGTATTTTCCAAACTATCAGGCACACCCAAAAAACTTTTTTGTGGTAAACTTTAATAAACGCAGCTTATACTCAGTTGTGCCTTATGCATGAAAAAAACAATAAAGTGACATAAACTATTTAGTTTTCTTTCCATTTTTACCTGCTTTAAAGCAATTTAACCCTTGATTAAAATATATGCATCTTATACTCAGGTGTGCTTTATGTAAGGAAAAACTCGAATTTTTTAAATTTTTTGTGTGTGCACCTCATAATCCAGTGTGCCTTATCGGTGCACGACATCCTGACGCAAGCGACCTGATGCGAGACAACTCACCCCAGGAATACTGACGCTAGGGACACCCTGACGCCAGGGACATTCTGACACTCGGGACATCCTGACACCAAAAGCTCCAAACTTTCGCGCTCTGCTTGTTTCTTTCTTTTTTCTTTTCTCTTTTTTGCGCTACGCCACAGCTACGCTTTTTTCTCAAAGCGATTAACGTTTGGTTATTAAGACATAAGTATATTATTTTCCATTAATTGCAAACTTCATAGGAATCTCACTTTTGCAGAAACAACTCAAAAGCGAGTTGTATTTTTGTGAAAAGAATCTTGATAAAATCAAAACCCAAGTTGGCGATTCTGTAAAAATGTAGCAATAAGTTTCAAATAATGATCGAAAGCCGCGTTTGAAACTAATATATTTTGCTATTATTAAACAACCTTGTAGATATTTCATGAATAATCATATATGTGGTTAATTTATAGAGAAAAATGCTCTAAAAGGAATTGTATGTTAAAAAAAATATTAAAAATATAATTCAAAGTCAAGCACTGCAAATCAAAATTATTTAATGCTGCGATTAGGATATTATTTTTGCCTATTATTAGAGGAATTAACGGAAAATAATATACTAACGTCTCAATAACCAAACGTTAATCATTTTGAGAAAAAAGCATAGCCGTGGCATAACGTGAAAAAGAGAAAAAAGAAAGAAACAAGCAGAGTGCGAAAGTTTGGAGCTTTTGGCGTCAGGATGTCCCTGGTGTCAGGATGTACCTGGCGTCAGGATGTCCCTAGCGTCAGGATTCCTGGGGTGAGTTGTCTCGCGTCAGGTTGGTCGCGTCAGGATGTCCTGCTTCGGTGCCTTATAGTCCACAAAATATGGTGTACTGCAAATTATAGCGATTGGAACTGCACCATAAAGTTTTTTTGTGAATACTTCAATCAGAGTTGAATCAAAAATGACTTCAACAAAAAAAGTTACCAATGGTCATAATTATATAAACTTTATTTTTTCTTTTGCATAGTTTTCTTGAAGTTTTTACGGATTTTGTTGATTGTGTCAGTTCAATGATCATAGTCAAAAAACCTAAGATTGCCTAATTTTCAAAATTATTATGCAGTACTGTTTATACGTAAAATATTACGAGCTGCAATACTTCTATAAAGCAATCTTTTGCTCAAAATGGAAAACTTTTTCGTCAAAAATTGCGTTGAACTTTTAATTATTTGTTATTTTAAATTTTGATCTTTCAATTATCTTGTTAATCATTGTGGTATATAACTATGTTTCAATCTACTTTAGTTTATTTAAGTTGTAACTCAATATTTTTCAATCAATAAAGTACCGTACTAGGTTTGAAGTTTCTAAACCAAAAAATGCTACAGTAAATTTTTAAGTGCAAAGTTTTGATATACCTGAAGAAAGTATAGCTGCGATCTGATATTCTGACACCATATAAAAACTACATTATATAGAAGTTTTGAAACACCCATTGCTGAAAATGGAGTTCCAGAAATCAATACCATTGTTCTGGATTTAGAAACTACAAAATCTTACCAATATTCATAATTTAAACCATTGCACCACATAGTGGTAGAAATAAAAAATGACCTCAATATTGCATCTACAACACATATGAGTGTCAAATTTTGACAAATATAAGGTGACACATCATTCTAAACATCAATTATTATATATAGTTTTCGATCAAAAAATCCATCAAGGTCAATATGCCAAAAATACCAAAATTTGACAAAATTTCAGAATTTTGAGGGGCCCCAAAAATAACAATTTTTCAAAAAAATTTTACACAAGTTATTTTTTCATAAAATGACACATTTTGAAGGAGTTAGACTTAAAACTTTCAAAAGTTGATAAAATATGAACCACCCTAGTATATACGGGACACTGGTACCATATCATATATACCAAGTGTGGAAATTAAATCTTTTGACAGCAACTGACAAATCACACCTTCACGCCACCACAGACTCTTTATTTAGAAGACTAGAAACGGACTCAGAAAGAAAAAGAGAAGAGCTTTGAAGAAAAGAAGGTTGCTCTTGTAGCAAAGGTTTTTTGTCGTCACGCGTATTCCACTGATTTGATTGGACATAAAGGTATTGATCATACAAGTACTGTAATCCTAGAAGAAAAAAGTCATGCTGATTGGATGAATTGGCATTATCTAAAACAAATGAACCACAAAAAAAAGAACACTGTCAGTTTCTAGTCCACTAATAAAGAGTCTATGATGCCACAGAGCCCAAGATATTACATGTTTGCTATTGGAAATGAATAAGATATACCGGTACATACCGTTGAGTGGGATGGACAGATCAAAATAATCTACTATTCTAGAAACTGAATTGAAAATCCAAATTCTTTTTACCTAATTTTAAAGTAAAATTGACGAAACAATAAACATTTTTTGATTTCCCAGTTCTTGTCATCTGATCATTACCTCTACTGAATTTTCAAAAATATGTAATGAATGTCAAATAGAATTTTTGGAGCCAATGCTGCAAAAAAAGTATGCTACCGATATTTGGAGAATAAAGAAACAAGGTGGTACTAAAACACTTGCAGTCGGCAGAAACTTCATACCATGGATGGCAAAAATGTTTGACCAAGCAAAATAATTACAATTAGTAAACAATCAAGCATGATAGATACCTAGGTTTGATATTGAATTGACATAAGCATTAAACCTACTGTATACGTATATATCACTGTCAGATATAACTATATTCAGTAATTTGTTTTAAATAAATTGCTATAGTGCTGTATTGTATTTGAGATTGTTTGATTCACTGATTTGCAGCAGTATTCACTGTTCTGTGATTCCAGATTCTATATTGCCAAATCTAGCCTAATTATGGGTATGGGGTAATCTACCGGTAATACCAGTAGGCTACAAAGCTTGTCGAACCAGTTTGCTTACCTTTTCACAGTTGACATGATTGTCACTTCAGTTGGCTATGCTAGGGTACTGAAATCCACTAGAAGGCAGGCTAAACCTTGATTGGTACAGGTCAGCACTCAGCAGCCTGTTTGTTTAAACTTTGAGTAGGCTATTTCCACTAACAGACTAATGCTACAGTAATTCAGAATTGGTATTACTCAGCACTAGGCTATGGTACCTGGCTACTGGAGCATACAGTCCTGGTAAATTTTGCGGAAGTGGCTAGTGTTACGCCACATAGGCTAATGCCCAGAAAAGAGAATAAGAGAGCAAAGATTGAGCGCTATTTTGCTTGTTTAGTCTTTCCTATTTTTTGGAATCATTGTTAGGGTTTGGATTAGATTTTGAGTCTGGGTTAGGATTAACATTAGGGTTAGAGTGAGGGTTAGTTTTAGGGTTGGGGTTAGGGCTAGAATAAAAATTTTCTTAATTTTATGTACGAGCAGGCTCAGCCAAATTTTGTTTTTTTTTATCTAGCCTACCGGTATTTAATCATGATTTAATAGCAGTAAAATCAACCGTAACTGAAAAGTTGACCTAAACAAAGTACCTTCAACCGGGGCGACTTTGAACGCCAGGGTGACTTTGAACACTTCACTAAAACAAACTTTGTTTTCAGTTAAATACTTTTCAAGACCAAGAGCGGTCTCTTACTAGGTCAGTGTTTGAACTTTGATAGATTTTTTTCTTTTTTGCCCGACTAGCACAAGGTCACGTGACAATGACGTCATCATTTCAACAAAATAATTCTAAGAAATAGGGCGATTTACTACACCATTGCTATTGACATATAGATCCTCAAGTCAGGTCAATTAGCAATAGACGATTGCAGGCTCGAACCCATGAGGATGTGATCGGCAGTTTACCGCCCTCACCACTCTGCCACGCGTTTTTTTCGTATTTTTAGGCGGAGTGCCAATTTAAAAAAAATTGGGAACCGGAGTGTGACTTTAATTTGGCTTCTAAGCCGTAGTGAGAGTTGGTAGTAGAATGAGCAACTATTTTTGCTCTCTGGGAATATCAAAATGTGCGATTAGGCTACGCTTATCCAGGTTATTGAGCAATATGACAATTGGTTCGAATTTTTTGTCGAAATGTATTTTTGTATCGGAGTATTTCAGAGCTGAGTGTTGATGTAAAATTTCGGAGCCAGAGTCAGTTAAAAAATTTCGGAGAGAATCCAGAGTGGAAAAATTAGCCGCTCCACAACGTTTTAATTCAAAGACATGTTAGGCGAAGGCAACTTTTCGCTTGTAAGTGAAGGTTTAAGTGCATTATGGTAGGCGTTCAAAGTAGCCCCAGAGACCGGGGCGACTTTGAACGCTTTTTGAGATAGAATATATGGCATATGAGAGCGAAATATTTTTTTAGTTATGACAGTTCTAGTTGCTGAGGCCATAAGTGTTACGTTCAGCCTATAAGCACTTTTCTTGCTTAAACCTGGCAGAAGTGACAAGTAAAAATGATTCAAAACCGTTCAAAGTCGCCCCGGTTGACGGTAAGTTGGCTAGCCTACTGGTACTGTAGTGTACTGGTAGAGTAGCCAAATACAGAATATGAGCAACCCAGCAGATCATTGCTGCAGCACATTCAGTCTGTCAGTAGGCTACAAATTAACTTAAATTATACAAAAAAAACCTACAAATTAACCTAGATTATGATGATGATAAATATCGTCAAGTGTAGGCCTACTACAGGCTAATCTCTCTATGACGTGATTAATTATACCTGGCTTTATTGCTAACTAAATCTATCAGGGGGAGGGCAGTCGGGGTCATTATTATCTGTTACCTATCCATTTGAAATACAGTACCTGGTACTACCGAAAAAAACAAGTTTCGCATGGTTTGGTGTTTTTGCCAAGTATTCGCATTTCCCGCGCGTAACCAAAACTCGGTTACAATTCGGTGTCAAAAAATATCAATCACTCCGCGCATTCGCACAATATTGTGATCCGGTAATTTTGCGTCAGTTTTTGCTATGCGGTCCAAAGGTGGGTTATGGCTTTCCTGACCCTGAAACAGTTGGTTTTCCACTTTTTTGGCAATTGCACGATGCTAGCCCAAGATAGGCTTTACAAGTATTGGACCTTTTTTGGTCTAAACTTTTAACACCGCACAAAACACGCTTTATTTTTTCTAACTTGTATTATGTTTAAAAGTCATGGAATATTACATTGTATGAGAGACATTACCAGTTACCACATAACAATTTTCCTTAATTATTTTCATAATCATAATGTACCGGTAAAAAGAGTAAAAAAGGTACGATTCTGTTAGTGTCAGTGAGAACATTGAAAAATTCAGAATGCTTTAAAGAGGGGAAGCATCCAGCTACATGATGACGAGCAAAGGATAAAAAAAAACACCTAAAATATATCCTCACCAAATTTCAACTTTCTACCACCAATCGGTTGTAAGATATTTTGGGACAACGACGACACATTATTGAGTGCAACAGCAAGCAGAGCAAGTCAGGTGTTACAGGCGTAGCCAAGCGGGGAGGGGGGACAGGTGGCCTGGGCTCTCCAATTGAAATGACACCAATGAAAAAATGAGACAAAAAAGCCTATTGTTTCTTCAGTTTCTTTTAGCATTTTTCTCGTTCAGCAGTACACGCATACAAAGTAATTACCAATAATATTGACCAGAGGTGGAGTCCTCGAGGACGTCCTTGGCCTCGAGGACGTCCTCGAGGACACATTTTGAAGTCCTTGGCCTTGGCCTTGGCCTCGAAGGTCAAGTCCTTGGCCTTGGCCTTGGCCTCGAAGCCTCAAGTCCTCGAAAATTGGCCTGTCCTCGGCTCGAGGACAGCACTCTTTTTTAAACAGTTGAAATTTTGTTGGAAAGCGCCAGAAACCTCGCGGAAAATTTGCGAGCACTTTTTTTGTTTTCCTCACTTGGAGCATAGACGTAGCCAAGAGGAGGATGGCAGGGGGTCCGCCCCCTTCCCAATTGAAATTTCACCAATGACAAAACTGTGACAAAAAATTCTGTAGTTCCTTCAGTTTCAGTTTCTTTTTAGCATTTTTCGTTTACAACAGTATAACTATAACAACAATATTGAAGGCCAGGGGCGCTGGGTCCCCCTCAATTCTATTTTTGCCAGCCAATTTAAACGTACAACCCGAAGAAAATGGAGAGTTTTTGTCCTACAAGTTGCTATCTCAGGCCCACATCTAGCCTTTTTGTGAACGTAATGCATTAATCAGGGCCAGATTTACCATAATATGACGCAGTACCAGCAGTAGCGTAGCCATGGGGGAGGCGGGGGCTATAACCCCCTCCATTGGCCTGTCAACCAAAATGCAGAATAAGAAAAATATCACGTTTTTAGCTTTTTTGGGACTGTTTTTGCGCTGGAAATGACTAAAAAGTGATTTAAAGTATCATTGAAAACATATATTCAGGGGGGGGGGCTAATTGTCAAAAATAAAAGTCACAAATCAATGAAAACTTTGAAAAAATCGCTGAAAATAAGCAATCAAATTTGATCGTTGATGTAAAAACGCCCAACATAGGTTTTATCAACAAATATATTATAAACTCAAGAATAAGAGGAGGGGGGCTACTCAGTGTTAGTTAATTATCATAGTCACTTCTCTCAAATATCTTTCCATTAGCCCTTTTCCCAATTATTTTTTTTATAAAATATAGACGAAATAGATTACACCGAGTGAGTTTTATTGAATAATAGGATTTTATGATTTACCAGCAAGTAAACAAGAGAACTGCAATGTTATCATTAGCCAGTAGCCACTCCCCATATTGCCCATTAATGCAACCAGTTGAATTATGTTGCGCTGCCAATTTCTACGCCACGTTTTAAAAGCAATATTTTTTATTAAAATAGCTCTAAAATCAAGTTCATTTTGCGAAAAAATGCAAAAGTTTCGAGCGCTGGAGGCTCCGCCCCCAGACGCCCAAAACAACCCCCCCATTGTGAATTTCTGGCTACGCGTCTGAGTACCAGCTAGGGTCCCCGAGCTAAAATCGTAAGACTTTTTTTGTTCTTCACCTATATTTGGCAGAAAGATGTTGCGAAAATCTCCAAAGTGCCATGGGCCTAGCGCGAAGTAAATCCTGCCGGCAATAACATGGTTAGTAGACGTAACCATCTATCGTACCAATTTTCAATAACAATTCAGTAATTCACCTCCAACCTCGCCGCTTTTTATGTACAAAATACTTTTTAAAAAAATTAGTCATCAAAAATGCTGAGTGAACGAATCATTGAACTTCAATTGAGGGGGCTGGCCGAACATGTACTGCTTTAACTAGTTATTTTCATGACAAAACTAAATCTCTAAGGAAAATCTTCCAGGGATTATTATTTACTGCTAAAATGCTGCAAGAGACAATGCACATTGCTTTCCCCTACCTGGACCAAATCACTTACTATTAAATTTAACTCCAAAATGCAAGATGTTAAACGTGTTTTGGACTTAAATTGCAAGTAGAAGGAGTATTAAACAATTTGATTTTTTCAATTGGCTTTCAAATGGCAAAAATTTAGTGCTTTTAAATGGCTCTGAACACTTGCGACATGTGATTCAATGGCATTAAATAGCTTTTTTTCCAAAAAACTACAAAAAATTGCCCAACGGCTTGGGGCTTCGCCCCCAGACCCCCCAAAGCCTCCGGCGGATGGGGGCCCCCACCCCCAGACCCCCGTTTGTGATACCTTTGAGTTACACCAGCTTTCTCAACACGCTTCCAAAGTTAAATATTTGCGTTTTTCAGGTATTAGTGTAAGCCCTCTCCCTTTGCAAAATCCGGGTTACGTGCCAACAGGCAACGATTTTAGATCTTCCATCCTACGATATCTTTGTCAAACAAAAACTTCTTCTTTGGAAAAATTTTGATGACGTCATTGCATGTGATTTGTGGTTTAGGCCTCCCCAAATCAAAAATTCTGGGTACGCCAATAAATTGGAGATCGCCTGAAAAAAATTTTTGAAGACTTTTTTTTGGAGAACACTTGCGCCTGTGTCCTTGGTCCTTGGCCTTGGCCTCGAGCATTCCTGTCCTTGGCCTCGAGAGTGTCTGTCCTCGGAAAGGCTGTCCTTGGCCTTGGCCTTGGCCTCGGGTTTTTTTTGTGTCCTTGGCCTTGGCCTTGGCCTCGAGCCTTGTGTCCTCGACTCCACCTCTGATATTGACGACCAGGGGGCTGGAGCCCCCTCAATTCAATTTTTGCCAACCAATTTAAATGTATAACCCGGGAGAAATTGAGGATTCTTGTCCAAAAGTTGCTACCTCAAGCCCTCATTTAACCTTTTTTTGAACGTAATGCAATAACCAGGGCCAAACTTACCATATGGCACAGTGCCAGGGGTATGGATGTATGATGAATGGTTGAGGATGGATGTAGGATGATGACTTAAGGTTGCGCTAATCTGACTCCTATGTCTTCATTGTTAAATTGCAAACCAATGCTGTTTTTGTAATTATTCTTGTTAAATTTATCAAGCCAAAAATTAGTAACAAACGGTCAAATTCTAAAGCGCTTAAAATTCTAAAACGCTTAACTCTAAAAATTCTGTAAGCTTTGTGTAAGCTCTGTATCAACTCTACATCCCTATAAATCTATACGTCTATATATCTATATCTATAACTATATGTTGCCACGCCCGAAACAAGTTTTATATACAGGTTCCATCTCTGCCTCTTTTGTCCTAATGACGTCGAAATTTGGCAAAAAAGAAACTAACTTGAGCTCGCGCGCCCACAGATAAAAAAAGATAGAAAAACATTCGTTTGGGAATCTGAATCACTCAAACGAGGCAGATATGGAGCAACACTGATACATAGCAAAAACATGACACAGAAACAAGTTGAAGCGTTCGGAATTTGATTCACTCGGATAAATCATTTGGTACATGGTCTGCTTGATTTCAGCATTTGCACGCGCTATAAACATGATCAGTTCCTTCACGCCACAGGGGCACCGCGCTCAGATGGTAAGACTATTTTTTGTCTTCACCTATGTTTGCCAGGAAGATGTTGCAAAAACCTCCAAAGTGCCCCGGGCCCGGGGCAATGACATAGTTAGTAGCAGTGCCGTCACCAGAGCAAACGAAGTGAGGGGGACACTATCCGAAAGTAGGGGGCACTAAAATAAACTGAACTTTTGCACACAAAAACTAATATTTTACGGCTGCAAATTGCATTCATGTTTGAAAAAAGAGACGCATAAATTCGGGAGCGTTTATTAGCTCGTTTCGTATGCGGCCCATATCGCTTGAAAAATCTGTCTACAGCAGTGAATGCGACCAGAAGGGCAACCAGAATTTAGCTAAGAGCGAAGGAGCTTGAACCAAAGATTTTTTGTCCTTAAAAATTGTCTAATTTAGACCCCTTGCTAAACAAGCCGATGCAACTCATGCGTGTCGCAGAGGAGGCCCGGGGCCAGAGCCCCAAGCCGTCGGGAGATTTTTGTAATTTTGACGCAAAAATAGCGATTTTAACGCCGTTTCAATCACATTTCGCACGTTTTGCAAGCCATGTGTATAATCATAGAAATTGCTAAAAGTCAGAAATCATTGAAAGAATTAAATTGCCAAGCCCTTTCAGCCTCCCTCTTACTTAAATTCAAGTCCAAAACACGTTTAAACGCTTGTTTTTTTGGATTACGTTTTCTAAATGGCTTGACTAAAGGGGGCTGAAGCCCTCTTAGCCCCTTCCCCCTGGTTACGCAACTGACTACGACCTAAAAAATTTTACTTCCTCTAAAAAAACAAAAACAGCTGATCTTTTAAAAAAATATTTTCACGTATTGTTTCAGGTCATAATCACTTACGAAGTACCGATAACGATTCTATAGGCTTACATCCCTATTGTGCAAAACATCCCTAAAGGCGTGTTAGTAAGACGGATTATTGTGTCACATTTAAGTACAGCAGTTGATGGCCAGCAATTTCGCAAAAAATTGAGAAAACTTCAAACAAGAATTATGTTTAACATTTTTATTCCTTTTTTCATTATTCTACGTTGTCTTATCGTTGCGTGATACTCCAAAAAAGTATTTTGAGAAATCGAAATAGGGAGCATAAGCAGTGGTTAGGGGGACACGGCCCCACTGCAGGCGCGTAGCCAGAAATTCGCAATTGGAAGGGCTGTTTTGGGGATCTGGGGGCGAAGCCCCCACCCGCCGGAGACAGGGGATTTGGGGGAAAAGCCCCCAGCGCTCGAAAAATTTGCATTTTTTTTTGAAAAAAATAATTTTATTTTAGGGCTATTTTGATTAAAAAATAATGCTTTTAAAACGTGGCTTAGAAATTGGCAGTGCAAACAAGATTAAACTGGTGGCATAAATGGGCTATTTGGGAGGTAGCTAATGGTAAAATGTTAGTTATCTTGTTTAGATGCCGGTAAATTATAAAATCGAATAGTTCAATAAAACTCACACGGAGTAATCTTTTTCGTATACAGTTTATAGAGAAAAATAATTGGGGGGGGGGCTAATGAAAAGAGATTTGGGAGAAATGATGGTAATTAACTATACTGAATAGCCCCCCCTATTCCTTAGTTTATAGTATATTTGTTGATGACGCCTATGTTTAGTATTTTTACACTTGCGATCAAATTTGATTGCTTATTTCTTACCATTTTTCAAAGTTTTCGTTTATTTGTTAATTTTATTTTTGACAAAGTAGCCCCCCCCCCCTGAACATATGTTTCAAAAGATGTTTTAAATCACTATTTAGTCCACCCCATTGCATAAAACAGTCTCAAAAGCGCTAAAAACGTAGTGTTTTTCCCATTCAGCATTTTGGTCGACATGCCAATGGGGGGGGGGGAGCTAAGCCCCCCTGGCTACGGTACTACCCCCCCGGCCCCCCTCGTAGCGGCGGCACTGATTTGTGGCGTAACCATGTATTCTACCATTTTTCAATAGGAACAATTCACATCCACCTTGCCAGTTTCTACGCGACAAAATACTTTTGAAAAATAAAATAGCTTGGAGAAATGCTCATTGACAAATTATTGAACTTGAATTGAAGGGGTCTGGGCCTCCTGATCGTGCATGTATTACTGGTAACAATCATAAAAATAACCAGTGGTAGTAATTTACTACTACTGGTTATTTTTATGACAAAACAAAAGCGTTTGAGGAAAATCTTCAGGTGGATCACTATTTGCTGCAAAATATTGCAGGAGACAATGTACCTTATTTGGGCCAAATCACTTACGAAATTTAACTGCAAAATGCAAAATTTTAAACGTGTCCCAAGTAGGCTAAAAGGCCCAAAACTATTTCCAAAATTCAGACTAGAGCTAAACTAGGCGGACAATCTTTAGAAATGATACGATATCAATACCCTCTCTGCTCCTCGTAGCTCGCCCAAAATGGCTACGTCTCAAAGAGGGCCAAGACGGCTATAAACTAGAACCGGTGACTAGCAGTAGTGTGTACATTGTACAGTGATTCCACAATAATAATTTATTGAAAACAACGTACCAAGAAAATTAATAATAAGCTATAGATAGTATCCATGGTTTTATAGGCACAATCAAACCTTTGATTAACAGCCTAAGACATACTGCTTCGGAATCGATATTCGTTTTTAATTCCTCGTCAGTATAGCTAGGACTATACAGGTATGAACATGAGCGTAGAAAGGCAAGGAATTGCAAGTTAACCAGATCATAACACAATTTTTTTTCCAAAAATATTAAGTAATCACAATATTACAAGAGATAATTATAATTGCTCAATTCAAAATAATTTCTAATAGCATGCCTTAGGCAGCTGTTTCGCCCAATTTCAGGGCTCATCAGTAAGGCAAGAAAGGCCAAAAGAACAAGCCGTCTCGGCCCTGTTGGAGACTTAGCCATTTTAGGCGAGCTACGAGGAGAGCAGAGGGTATTGATAGCGTTTCACTTCTAAAGATTGTTAGCCTAGTTTAGCTCTAGTCTGAATTTTGGCACTAGTTTTGAGCATTTCAGCCTACTTACTGGAGACGTAGCCATTTATGGCGAGTTATGAGGAGAGTAGAGAGTTAACTAGCCTATCGTTCTGCTGGAGATGTATGGTAAGATTTGTACTTTAGTCGGTAAAGATTTGATTTTTACCATATAGTTTCATTGAGTAGAGATTTTTCACTTAGATTTACTTATTTTGGCCAAAATTGACTAATTGATGAGCAGAGATTTATGTATTATAAACATAGGTGGGCAAGTTAACGCAAAACGTTAGCTTCGTTAACCACTAGTCCGTTAACAAACTTCACACCTCCGTTAACGTTAATCCGTTATTTTCAGCTTTAATTAACGGAAGTTAATAAAGTCCGTTAATCCGTTAACATTTTGCGTGTAATTTACATTTCGTTTTATTCACTCGCTTTTAGAACACGTATTGACGCTGTTGAGCTGATTTTAAGGAAGTATTTATTGCTATGGTGGTCTTTTTGTGTTTTGAACAGTAGCGTAGCCAGGGGGGGGGGGGCGGGGGGGCTCGAGCCCCCCAATTGGCTTGTAAAGTATGCAAAATCGCATGTTTTTTGTGCTTTTGAGGCCGATTTTATGTGAAAAATGGAAAATAGCCCCCCCATTCGAAAACAGCCCCCCCTCAAACGCCTGAATTTGCGAAATTGGACGAAATATCAGTCTCAATTTTGGTGAAGGCCTTTTTTTTTTTGGAGATCACCTAATTTTGGGCGGAAAAAACCATTGAATTTCAGAATTCGGCCGAAAAATCACTCTGAATTTTGGCGAAGACCTTTTTTTTTTTTTTTTTTTTTTTTGGAGATCACCCAACTTTGGGCGGAAAAAAGCTTTGAATTTCCGAGCTTTCCGAGACATTTCGTCTCAAGTTTCGGAAAAACCGTCTGAAACTGATTCAAGATCAATGAAAATTCGAGTCAAGGTCGTTTGCACACTTCTCACTCTTTCAAAATAGCCCCCCCCTTTTCCAAATCCTGGCTACGCGCCTGGTTTTGAAAGCTACATTTTACAGTCTAATCTAATTTCAAGATAAAAACAAGTTCAAATGCACAACGAAGCTGCAAGATATTAACGATAAAAACCTTAACGGAAGTTAACAGAACTTAACGGAAGTTAATTTAGTCCGTCAGCATGAAAAAGCTTTTTAACGGATTAATGAGTTAACGAAAAAGTTAGCTTCGTTATTAACGAATTAACGATTAACAGACTTGTGCCCACCTATGATTATAAACATAAGATTTATTCATTGATTGATAAATTGGTAAAGATGTATCTTTTGAAGATTTTATCACAGGTGATATTTGTTCTTTTGGCCTTGCTAGCCTTACTGATGAGCCCTGAAATTGGGCGAAACAGCTGCCTAAGGCATGCTATTAGAAATTATTTTGAATTGAGCAATTATAATTATCTCTTGTAATATTGTGATTACTTAATATTTTTGGAAAAAAAATTGTGTTATGATCTGGTTAACTTGCAATTCCTTGCCTTTCTACGCTCATGTTCATACCTGTATAGTCCTAGCTATACTGACGAAGAATTAAAGACGAATATCGATTCCGAAACAGTTTGTCTTAGGCCAGTGATTCTCAACTTTTTTTGGCTCTTGGCACCCTGTAACCACTAAAAAACTTTTGCGGCACCCGGTTGAACCTAAGAGCTTTCGTTTCTAATAAAATCAATTTTAAGAGTAAAGTTTGCATCAAAACACTATATTGAAACAGTTTTGATTACTAACAGCTAAACAGAACACTAAAAATGTCATAAAAATGATTTAATCTATTTTAAAAGTCAGTGCGAAATTTGTGCTTGATTTTTAGCGCAGATTTTCTCAATGTTGGGGCGCACATTCGATAATGCTAGTCGCATTTCTTCCTCCACAACAAGTAGCCTTTCTCTTTTTCTTGTTTTTAGATTTGTTAAAACGGAAAATGCGGTTTCGCATAGGCACGTTGTGGAAAATTGAAGTAAAATAACCAATGTCTTTTCTCCGATATTAGGGTATTAATTTTGAATTTTAATCCAAAATTCATCCAGTGGCATCTCCCTGTGCGACAGCTTAATGTTACCGTCGGTACGTATGTCAATAAGTTCTTTCAGATCCTTAATACAATGAATATCCAGGGGTAAAAATGGATTTCTTACCCATTTATAGTTTTGAACAGTGCCGTCGCTACGGGGGGGGGGGGGGGGCAGGGGGAGCCGTGCCCCCCCTAACGATCGCTTGTGCCCCGCCATTTCAGTTTACTCAAAATTCTTTTTTGCAGCATCACGCAACGACTTGACAACAGGCAATAATAGAAAAAGGAATAATTACATTCAAAGATAATTCTTGTATGAAGTTTTTTCGATTCTTTGCATAATTGCTGGCCTGCAACTGCTTTACATAAATGTGACGTCATAATCTGTCTTATTAACACGCCTTTACGCATGTGTCGCGGAATAGAAATGTAAGTCTATAAAATTGTTACCGGTACTGCGTTTATGATTATGACTGGTTAACTAACAAAGGAACGGTCATGCAAACGAAAATAAAAATAGAAAATATTAGTCAATCAGTAAGGGAGACTGCGAACGAACCTTTAGGTTTTCAAGTCAAGCAGCCACCCATAGTCAGAACGAGATTGTAATCAACTATGAGTAAATGAGCATATACGCGCTACTACAGGCAAAGTGAAGTCATCCTTATCAAATTTAATTCAAGAAAATGAGCAATGTTTGTTGTGTCGTAGTATTGGTTTAAAAAGCATTTTTTATACTTGCGTTGAAGAAGATTAAAGGTTTTGTTTTTAATATCTGAAGGAATATCATTCCAAATTTTTCCTCTCTGATATCGAATGCATCTTTGTAATCTAAATTTAGCACAGTGATGTTTAGGTATGTAAAGATTGAGCGAGTTGAATGGGTTTAAAGATCTAGTGTGTCTGACCGAGATGTCGTTAGCTTTGACACATAAACTGAAAATAAGAGGGGTAAGATTATTCTGTTGGTGACAAAATAATAACTTAGCTGTTTCAAAATCTTTAAATTGGAGTGAAAAGGGGTTGAATCTTCACGATAGCTGGCACCGCCAATGTGTCGGACAACCTTATTTTGAAGGGTATAGAGTTTAGCTAAGTAGGATGTGCAGGTGGTAGCCTACCCCAAACAGGAAAACCACGGAGTAAATGAGGATGTACTAATGCGTAATACAATTAAAGCAAAGCTATGGGGGGTAAAAAAGATTTGATTTTTATAATTGTTCCTATAGACCTTGATATTTTATTCTCTATCAATCTAATCAGTGAATTAAAACTTAACTGGAAATCTGTTTGAACTCCCAAATATTTTAGTTTTGACAGGGATTAATTGCAACATTATTAACCTTCAATGAAACGTAGAGCACTTCAAAGATCTTTTTAGGTTGCAGTCAGTCGCGCAGCTAGGAGGAAGATCTAAGGGGGATATCAGCCCCTTTAGCTAAGTCATTTAGAAAATTTACTCCCCAAAAAAACAAACGTTTAAACCTGTTTTGGACTTGACCTGAACTATAAGGGGGCTCAAGGGGTTAGGCAATTTAATTCTTTCAATAACTTTTGAATATTAGCAATTTATTGTAATTATTCATATGGCTTAAAAACGTGCGAAACGTGATTGAAATGGCGCTAAAATTGCAATTTTTTTGCCGCAAAACCGCAAAAATCACCCAGCGGCTGGGGCTGTTCCCCCAGGCCCTCTCTGTGGTACACTTAAGTTGCATCGGTTTGTTCAGCTCGGGGCCTAAATTAGACAATTTTTGTGCAAAAAAACCCAAACTTTTGGTTCAAGCTTCTTATCAGCAAAATCCTGGTTGGGCTTCTGGTCGCATTCACTCATGCAGACAGATTTTCAAGCGATTATATGGGCCGCGAACGAAAAGAGCCAATAAACGCTGCCGGGCTTATACGTCTCTTTTTTCAAACATGATTACAAAATTTTTACAATAGCGCATAATTTGTAGTTGTAAAATATCAGTTTTTATGTACAAAACTTAAGTCTTTTTTAGTGCCTCCACCATTTTTGGCTGATGCCACCTCACTTCGTTTGCTCTGGCGACGGCACTGGTTTTCAATATACACTGTTGGAAAATATTTCTCAATTTTGTCTTGCAAAGACTTGAGATGTTTAATAACCGATGAAACCATTTCTTTGTTATTCAGTTTTCTTCCTGTATTCGTAATGACCACACTTTCAATTTTTCATGTAAATCTCTCATTTGGTCTGCAGAAGATAAGAGATTTTCATTCTTGCCTTGCATATAGGAATTTGTCTTATTTAATTGGTAAAAGGTGTCTACCAAATATGCTAATTTCGACTTCCAGTTGTCATCGCAAAGCAAATCATAAAATTCTCGTTGTCTTTCACGACTAAAAAAAGCTAACATCTCCTCTTTCAGCTCATATACTCGAGACAATGCTTTTCCACGTGAAAGCCATCTTGCTTCCGAGTGCAATACAAGATTTTCGTAATTTGCCTCCATTTCTTTGCAGAGCTTTGTAAATAATCGTGATTTAAGTGGTCTAGCCTTGATGTAGTTTACCATTTTTATAACTTCTTTCATCACATGTGTTAAGTCCGAGTTCAATGTTTTTCCAATAAGCACTTCACGATAAAGAAAACAGTGAGTTGCTATGACTTCACTAACTTTTTTTCCAAGTGACACAAATCCTTTATTTGACCCAATCATAGATGGAGCTCCATCCGTACACAGTCCTACACATTCTTTCCTATGTAATTAAACAATGTGCAATAGCTCGCAGCACCCCAGCGAATCGCAAATGGCACCCTAGGGTGCCGCGGCACCCCGGTTGAGAACCACTGTCTTAGGCTGTTAATCAAAGGTTTGATTGTGCCCATAAGACTCTGGATATTGTCTATAGGTTATTAATAATCCAAAAAAGGTTATCGCACAATATACTGAAATAGCTAAGATGCGAACTTTTGGCCTACTCTGTAGATACAATACACTAATATACACTGACAAGACAAGTCCACAATGTTTTTAAATTTTATCATAATTTTACAATGACAGTGAATGAATGTTCCAGCAAAAATTTTATAAAATGATTCTATGTAAATTCAGTATGGCATGATTTCCAAATCTCTAAGTTTTGCTGTTGTTGTTCTTTTTGATTAATTGTCGTGAATATAATAACAAAAAACTTTCAAAAATTAATAATTCATGACTTCTTGAGAGAATGAGGGATTAGAAGACCAACGGCTATGTGGCAGCAGTCACGTGAAGGTAGTCGACCAGTTGTCATACGTCAATTGAATAGTTTGTTTATTTTGCTTGAATACTTTCAGAAATACTTGTACTTGAATACTTTTAAAATGACTACTTTTTTACTTTTACACAGGTGCTTCTTTTGGTCAGTACTTTGTCCTTTACTTCAAGTAGTTTTTTCGTCAGTAACGAAACTTTTGTTTGATTACAATTTTTGAGTAGCCTACTTTTTACACCACTGATTAATATAAACATGTGTTTCGTTTTTATGCTTACGACTGCACGCCCTTTTGTAGCCCGCAGACATATTTCTGAAGTGTCTCTTTTTTTTGCCATATCAATTTACCATTTCTTAAGCTAGCATTGTAAATGTAATTACATTTTATTCACCAAGTTGCCTTGGCCAAAAGACAGCGAAGGGACCTTTCGGTCTTCGAGTCAAGCTGCCACCTGCCCACCTGTCTACCACACACGTCGTAGGCTTCACACTGTCCCTTTAATTGCTGAACGTCAAGCAGAGAAGCTGTGAATACCCATTTTTATAGTTTTTGGTTAGACCCGACCGGGTATAGAACCCGTGTCTACCGCTTCAGTAGCAGACGCTTTATCCACTCGACCACTGACCATTGCTGTCCGAATCCGAATTACAGTACAATGGAAGTGCAAAGAATTGCGTATATTGAACTGATGTCAATGTTTCTCAAAATCGACAAGTCCTTCTACCCTGTTATTGGGTATGGAAACATTTCTTTTAAAAGAAGTCGAGTTAAATGAACCACTCCATGACTTCATGATAGCCTTTCGACAAAATGTAGCAGCCTGCCAAGTACAGCGTAAATTCAGAAAGAACAAACGACAATTTTTTCAACACAGGTACTAACACACACTTGCGGAATTTAAAACGACAGAGAACAGAATCTTCGCCCTTGTCGAGTTTGAGTCCGATTTTTTACCGTTGCGCCATGCACAAATTGTTATTAGGAGTTTCACTTCCGCCATGATGTGGCCTATGGAATAATATATTTGATACCCGTCATGATACGTTTTGAGGAGTAAGAAACACTTGGATCCGGTATACCCCAGACAGTGATGTAAGCGAACATTTTGTCCCTCTTTGTCAAAAGCAAATTTGGAGATAGTTAGCTTCGTTCGGGTAACAAAAGCAACAGAGTTACTGAATCCACACTCAGATAAACTTCGTCGAATTGTCATAACTTTAAAATTCCAAAAATCACACTTTTTCAGAACCGAGATTGTTTGCGAAAACTTATTCTCCGGCCGCCGAGATCTTGATTAGTTTTCTTTGGCTCGCGACTTCAAAAAGGTTGTCGACCATGTGGCATAAACAAAATGAACGAATCTCAATTTACTCGGCTTGATCAACAAAAAGTATTTCTTTCCAACAAGTTTTTAATCTTTAAATTTTATTTTAATGAACTCGAACAGTTTTATTCGAGTTCACGTTCGAGTTCAGAAGAACTGTTTTTTCGTGTTCGACTTCAAGTTCGAGTTCGGCAAAAAGATCGAGTTCTTTCAAGTTCGAGTTCGCATCCCTACCGAGAACACCAACTGGGCTGGAGAACCCAAGAGAGAAAAGTGCCTTTTCATAACAGTCAAAAGTGGGCACCCCATTACCCCACAGGCATGACCCGCTGGATGAATGGCTTCACTGTTCTACCCCAAATCAAGAATGAAAACCTACTAGGCTCTCATTTTGGAGATATGCTACCTTTTGATTATCAGACGTCCGTTACAGCGATTGAAAGAGGTGCGTTTTTAAAAAATATCACATAAAAGATAAAATGAACCTTATAACCTATTCCACCGCTTCCAACAGGGTGATGGATGATGAATCAAATAATCGCGTAGGTAACCGCCATCCCAAAACATGTGTTCTCCAAACCAACATTGAGCAAAAATCTACAAAAAATTACATTTGCAATTACTCTCCAATTTAAAAACTATGGCATCTAAAGTGATGCTTTTTTATCCGATTTTCAAGTTTGATAGGATTTGGAAGAGCGAAACAAGGGCACTTTAGCATCCAGTGTCAAAGAATGCGTCCTGAGGTGGTTGACCAGTTTGGTAGAACAACGTAACGAGCAGCTGTTGTCTTGTGGTTAGAAATAATGGATTTTTCGCTACTTTTTGCACCAGAATCTTCCAATTTTTTTGGTTGTCCATATAATGTCTGGCAGCTTGTTGCTTGTAAGCTGGTACGCTAGTAAGGCAGTACGCCGGGCGTACCGAACATCTGTTAAAACAAACTAAGGTTACGCTCGTACGCTCACGATTTAACGCACAGTGTAGCCGGGCTTTGGATGTTGTGCCAAGAGTGAACAAAGCCTCAAAGAAAAATTTGGTACGCTCGGTGCACAGCCATACCAAACTACAAGCTGAGATTTGGTTAAAACAAACTAAGAATATCGAATACGCCTCGTGCGCTCA
The DNA here is from genome assembly GCA_963965965.1 of Trididemnum nubilum. Lineage (NCBI taxonomy): Eukaryota > Metazoa > Chordata > Ascidiacea > Aplousobranchia > Didemnidae > Trididemnum > Trididemnum nubilum. The sequence goes on along the minus strand of OZ014482.1, from coordinate 19,989,496 downwards.
CAATTTTATGCACAGTATTGTAGACCGAGCCTGTCAGTGGGATATGCTAAAGAGACAAAGTCATCTTACTGAAGCCATAATCCAAAGTCAAAAAAAATTTTTAGTAAATCTCTTGAAATTAAAAATGCTTAGGGTAGGGAGGGAAAAGTATGCTTCAAGGAAAATCTATGATGGTGAATATGTTTTGTCTATAATATGGTGGAAAACTATTTACTTCCGTGAGTTTTTTAATGATATAGAACATTTTTTTAAAAAGTTGATGACGTTACTAACAATGTCTGATTACATATTTGTATCTTTTTTATTTTTTGAGCCAAAATTCATGGGTTTTGACAAAGTTAATTTTAGCTCTTCATAACGCACCTACAAACTGTAAATAACTCTTGAATGAATCCTTGATTGTGTATTTCCTTTCGCCTGAAACAAAAAAGCTAACCTTTTTTGAATTTCTTGTTTCTTCAGCAAGCGTTCAAATCTTTCGTTTTAACTGCAAAAATTTTTTGTTAAAGACTTGGGTGATACAGCAAAAAATAGGAACACCAAGTTATTAGCCAATCAAAACTACGCAAAGCCGCACTTTGAACTAAGTTTTTAAATGCTGATACTGGTATTTAAAAATTCTCGGCTAGAAGTTCAATCTCAAAATTCTCCAGCACTACGTTTTTGTCTGAACTTAAAAAATAAATAAATTCAAATTTAACGCAAATTTTAACAGATAAAAGTATTACCAAAGCTAAAGTCTAATTGTATTCTATTCATAGACATGCTGTGTCTCGCTAAAAGCTTGGAGTTAATAATTTAAACGTTTACCGATGAATACTAAACAAACTGCTTCAATTGGAGAAGCAAGCGCTTGAAACGGCATTAAGTCGTTGTTTCGATCGCAATTTTTTATTCATTGACAAAACAATTTGTAAGCAGAATTACTACTATAAAATCAAGGCCAAAGCTTACTTCTTATTCCTTTTTTGAACCAGTATATTTTTTGATCATGAAGTTAGTCAAAAATAAAAAAAAACTTAGCTTGGGCACTCTGGGAACCCAGAGTTAGATTTGTCATCTTGTGGGGAAATGGCGAAGTGCCAAGGGCCCCTTTATGGGGACCCCGGTTGGATGAAAGACCTTTTTTTTGTTTGATCTTCACCTAAATTTTGCAAGAGAGTGCACGAAAATCTCAAAAGTGCCAGGGGCCCGATCAATGTAAATCCAGTCCTGTGAGTGTTCATGACGTCACCATCGATCTTGGTGACAATTGCACAATTTAACACCGGACTTTCCGATGTTGTAACAGTTCAGACGATATCAGTGACTCGCACAGGTAATGTATCACTTCCCGTGCAGTAACGCAACAATGCCAGGAGTGCGCCATAAAATAGGATAAAAAACAAAAACAAAGAAAAACAAATCTTGTCATCAATAATGCTACAAAAAAGTCTCGAAATATCCGTTTGAACTGTATTTAAATCTTTGCACTAACATGGGTACGTGAAAACTAATTTGGCTTTCAGAACATACTTTAGCAGTAAGATTTGTGGAGTTAACAGTAAGAATAACGAATTAACGGATGAGTGGTCGAGTGGATAGAGCGTCTGCTACTTAAACGGTTGTGACCTGGTTTCAATCCCGGTCGAGTTAAACCAAACACTCAATTTCCAATCTCAGCCTTATTTAGCCCAGATCAGAGTTGTAAACTGGCTGACTAGTTCAGGCCCGAACCCGAAAATATAAACCCAAACCCGGCCCGAACCTGAAAACTAATTTGAAGCCCAAATCATGCCCGAAAAAAACGAAAGTTAGTTGTAGGATTTATTTATTTCTGGCAAATCTTGGAGCATAAAAAAGTAACAGTTTCAAATAACAATTCACCGGAAGAAGAATACAGTAACAAAACGATGTAAGCTGACGTTGTACATGCCAAGAAAATAAAAATATGTACGTGTATAATGCGCAATAATAATACGTAAATAGCATGATCGCTGCACCTTCAACAATAAAAGCTTAGGGTAGCTTTTACTTCAACATAACTAAAAAAAAAATAATAATAATCCAAGTTAATGTATTATTGCTACAATAAAAGATTTAGATGCCTGTTAGCGTCTCAGTTCATAAACTAAATACTTCTTCATGGTGTTGTTGATAAAAGAGAGAGGTAAAAAGAAATAGGCCAAAAATTAAAACGCAGTATGTCCAATTAGTTTTTAGTTAGTTCAACTTTCGAATGTAAAACCACAGCGTTTTAAAATTTGTTGAATTGAAATTGATTAGTTGAATTGAAATTGAGTGGTAAGATTTAGTAGATTGCAATGTCATGACTAAAATGTTTAAAGGTTTGGATAATGACTTTAAAGCGCAGGTGTGCAGAATGCAGATCGAGGTGTTGGGTGGAGAAAATAACCCTAACCCAAATAAAATAATAATAATAATGATAAACATCAGTTAAGTTAGGTCTGAAAAATTTGGCAACGTTGCCAAATGATTTTGATTATATTTTTGTGCACCTAAGACAAAAAGCACGTCTCAGGCCCAAATTAAGCCCGAGATTTTGTCAACTTTAGACCTAAACCCGGCCCGAACTCGATCCGAAAAGCTCGGCCCGACTTACAACTCTGGCCCAGATTATTTAATTTGACTTCAAAAGACTATACTGTACTATTACAATGCGTTTAATGTATCGTGTGCCCTTAAACTGAAACTACAGTAGTTATACTGCAACTTAAAATGGCTTACGAGCAAAATCCTGAAATTGTAAAAATGCTGCAAAATGTTAGTGATGGTTATTATTGGAAACATGATGCACTTAACTCGATTATAAGTGCATTACCACTCTATGGCGTTGCCAGAATTTTTGATTGGAGGAGGGGGAAAGGGGGATCCCAAACCACAAATCACAAAGGTGAAGACCAAAAATAAAAGTCTTTACAATCCGATATAGGATTTTTGATTGGGGAGGAAGGGGAGCGAAATTTAGTTGGAGATCAATTTAGGATTGGCGGGGGGGGGGGGGGGGGGAGCAAACCACAAATGGAAATGTGGAGTCCGACATCAAAAAACGACAAAAAAAATATCTTCACGAGCTGAAGAGCTGAATTTGTCCCGTGAATTAGGTAAAGATAAAAAAAAAGGTTTTCATGGTCTGAAGTCTAAGTGAAAACCAACCAAGGTCACAAAATCATCATTTCTGGCATTGCGATTGGAGGGTGGGGGGGCCAGGCCCCCTCCTGGCTACAGCTATGTTGCCGCCGATCAGACAAAAAGCTCGATGACGTATGGTCAGAGTAAGGCAAAATCAAAATTTAATAAAAACATCTGTAAAATGATTCCCCAACTGGCTGTTTCGCCGGAAGGCTCATTAGAGGTATAACAGTAACTCATGTTCAAATAAAAAAGATTACTCGACTTTACAGAAAAAATGGGAGAACAAAATTTTTGTACGCCGATTAAATGACGTCGTTTCAAAACTCGCCTGTTATAGGTCGAAAATGCAAAGTATGGTATGACCGGTTATCTTAATCTAGCAGCATCCTCTCCAATCATGAAAATAGGGTAACATAAGCAAAAATTGTTAGGTATTCTCTAAGATTGTGCTTGCCAAACTCTAAATCGTTATCACTGCTTTGCAATCATCATAAAACAGCATCAAACCCAGAAAAGAACTGTGGCATCCGTTGCTTGTCCAATTTATTCATATATGTTGTTTATTTTAAGTGAGCGTATTTATCATTCATATATGTTGTTTATTTTCAGTCAGCGTATTTATCAGTTCAATTCAAGCGTTAAAAAATTGCGTGAAAGAGATCTTATGTAAACAACGTATAATAATAAAGACACATATGCAGCAACGAAGATGAAGTAAAAAGTAGGTTTGGTCATAAAATACTTGTGTATTTATTATATAGTGTTAGAAATCTTAATCTTGAAATTATTTTACTGTTTTGCTTATGATTCTTACTAAACTTCCCAATATTTTATATTGTTATGTTTGTGTCAGCAGCTGTAATAAGCAGGTATGGCAATCGCATCGATAACTTTCCGCGATATATGTTATGCAAGAAAATTGCAATGCAGATCAGAACATAGAATGCAATTTTTTTTGCGATTATTTAGAATTTTTTTAAGGCGATGAAATTGCGAGTTAGTTTGCGATTACTTTTGCGATTATAAATTATTATCATTACTAATTTTGAAACCAAAGTTTGTGGTCTAAAACAATGTAGACTGATCTCAGCCAGTGCAAGACTCTATTTTAATTACATATTGTGATTGTGACGCAGCAAATGCCGATACATTCTCAAACTTTTGCTCAAAATATAATTTGTGACGAAACAGAAGAAACCAACGCAGAAATAATGACAAAAAGTCAAAATAATTCCAAAAATCGCTGAGTTTTTTCAAATACTGTGATCCGATAATGCATGTGGATCTTTTTTGAGTGTATGGATGTGATAATTTCATACGATATTTTCTAAAAAAGTATGCGATGCGATTTTTGATGCAATGTGATTGCCAATGCTATCCCTGATTTTAAGTATTTGCGCCAACGCAAACGTTTTGTTCGTCAATTCTTGTTGATTTTATCCGGAAAATATTTCAAAGTAGATCCTAATTGCCAGGTTTATGACTAAATACTTTTATTCTGTAGACCTGTTTCATGCGTTACCGCGATCATCATGAAAGTAGATCTTATTTAAATACAACTTCTATTTGAATAAAATCTATGTTCTCTTGGTGATTGCGTGAACGTATGAGACAAGTCTATGAGAAATAAATGATACAATTGTCAGCAATAAGCCTGTTCATTAAACAGCTTAGGTCCTCATGAGAGCATCGAGCACACTTCTGCAGTAGTTATGCCAACAACACAAACTTGTAGCTCAAGTTAAAGATAGATACTACAGACATACGTATACACCGTCCAAAAAGTAGTGAATTTTAAAAGAAAATAAAAGCAGCGTTATAAATTGAATTAACTCAATAATGCCCGCTAAAATTCAGTTTAAAATGGCTGAAGATTTACCAGTGTTGCTCAAAATTCATATTCGATAACACAAATGTATGCTTTTCATTTACTGAAATTTTGTCTCTATAACATTAAAAGCAGTTTAATTAATTTTTTTCATCGCTGATGAGAAAAAAACAAAATTAAAAACAAAAATTAACTCACGGAAAATATTATTTTTTGGCCTGTTGGTCGAGCGGTAACGCATTCGTCTCTGGAGCGTGAGGTCTTAAGTTCAAATCTCGGGCCGGTCAAATCGCATACGATATTGCCAACGATTCGCCACCGTTGCAAGATTTTGTTGAAAGAAGCGGTGTTGCCCGGGCGCAATGACGCGAAGATGGGCCCTGCAAACTCGTTTCGCGCTTTCGGCGTAATACTGCAATGCATTATTAACGTATACGTAGCGGTCAATTTATTTCTTTTTAGTAAGTTTATCCTACACAAGGTTGACGTTAAACGTTTTTGTTCCATGTTCGTAGTTCCTGTTCCTCATTACAAACAGTTATGATTGCTCACAGATTTTGATCTAAAGGAGGGAAACCTTTAAAACTAAATAGATTTTCAAAGCTGGGACTGGTTAAGCCGTTTTTGGAACCAAATTTTATATACATGATATTATTAACGCTTTAGGCGCCACCATTCTGATCACTTTTTGAATTGGTTGAAAATAAACTTATTCAGTATAAAATGTGAAAAGTGAAAATATTGAAAGAAAAAAGCATGGCGCTCTCTTTGTTTTGTAATAACAATCTATAACTACACGAAGCTCATTTTGCATAAAATTTAAGAGAAATTTTCCCACAATGCCAGCCGCAGTATGAAAATTATACTTAAGAACACCGACCATAAGCGTAATGTACTACTACAACGCTTTATATGTAATCAGCAGAGGTTTCTTGGCCTTTTCTATATTGCTATGATTAATCTGGCCAAAGACTATTTAAATTATCATGATCCATAACTAAAAACAACTTTAACCAAAACAAAATTTAAAAACAAATGACGCTGAAAATTTGTGAACCTTAAAGTACAAGCAGCTTCAACCACAATTCTGCTGTTTTTTTGTTTTTGATAAGTTTAGTATATAAGCCAAAATGGCTTCTGAATTTATCGTATGTCGTCTCTCTATTCTCAAACGCCCGCCCTAAAGCTAGCTTTGAATGGCTACAAGAGTACAAGTTATTTCCAGTACGCCATTTTATTTCGCGCATTTTTTTGTTTCTAAATTTTTAGCATTGGTATATTAAAAAGATAACCCGCGTACGTAATCCGCAGACCAGTATAAAATACCTTCTTAGACTTTGTGTTCGTGTAGCATCAGTAACGGAACCAGGTTAACCATTGCTGGTATTTCAATTTTCAAGGCAATTATACTGTAAGAAGTCTTCAATTCCTATTCAAGGGTTGTAAACCAAACTAACAAGCAATCTTTTTGTTTGACAGGACGAACATAATTGTAAGTGCACTTACATTTTATTCACCAAAGTGACTTGGCCAGGAGACAACAAAGAGACCTTTCGGTCTTTCAGTCAAGCTGCCACCTGCCCAGCACCTGTCCAAGGCATGGTGAAGGCTTTACACTGTTCCTTTAAATGCTGAACGTCAAGCAGGAAAGCGGTGAATACCAATTTTATAGTGTTTAGTTAATCCGAACGGGAATCGAGCTCACGTCTACCGGTTTAGTAGCAGACGCTCTATCCTATCGACCACTAAATCGGTTGACAAAGTCCCATTAATTCAACAAGCACATAGGACAATCTTTTTTTTAAAACAGGTTTTTACTCGCCATTGCGGAATTTGCAAGAAAAAGGAATAGAACTTCGCCCTCGCGAATTTGAGTCCGAATCTTTACAACTGAACCATGCCTAAATGCAAAATAACAGCATTTTTTCCCATTTGGGCGCAATGGAATTGGATTATTATTTCTGTAACGGAGTGGTAAAGCGCGCGCTTAACAAGTCACGTGGTGCTGGTGTTTGATTCGCGTTAGGTTCTGCATTTTTTTTCCGTAAGACCTTGCATAAAGAGTTAGGGTTTAGGCAACATAGCCATAAAACCAGAAATAAAAAGGAAAAAGAGACTATTATTCTTATTGCATTAGTGCATTCTGGAATGCCTAGGTGCAGTTGAAAAATCCCAATCACTAAAACTGCAATTAAATTTTAACTATAAGCGAAGTTGAATCCTGATACATTAATTAAAGTGATAGTTATGTTGAAATCAAAAGTTTTAGGTCCTCGTTTTAGATCGTCTTCCTCTTCAAGTTCTACTTTCTGCACCATTGCTTATTGGAATTGCTACTATATTAAGTTCCAAAATTTACAAGAAACTTGCGAGAAAAAAATCACACGTGAAGAAACAGTCAAACATTTGAAGTTTTCGTTGGACACGCTTCGTTCCGGTCCCCACCAATAATTTTTTCATGTATTTCAATGTGCGAAAATTTTACTGCAAATATTATCAGAAATTTTTTGAGAATCTATGGTCTATTACAGCGTCTATGACAAGATAATGGTGGCTTGATAAGTCACGTAGTACTAGTGTTCGATTCGCTATTCTCTCTACTTATTTTCTGCAAAACCTTGAGCAAGAGTTAGATTTAGTCTACATAACCAGAAAAGAAGTTGAAAGAAAACAAACATAAAAAAACAGAGATTTTTTAGTATGGAAATTATTACATTGTCAAATTTACTATACTGTTTTTTTCAAGAACCAGCAAATTTTAGGTTCAGTCAGATTGGTCTTAACGTTTCACTAGTTTTCAGCCACAGTTGTTCTTAAATTGTTCCTAAATTTATTGAAAAATAAATTAACCTCAGTTCATGTTTGCTTGGTAAAAAATTTTCTTTAGTTGTTGATCATGATTATCAAAATAGTCATTAGACAAATCAACAAGACAACATGGAAGGGGCAAGGAAAAGCTCTGCTTTTTTAATGTTTGGCTGTGTTCTTTTTTTTTTCATACCAAGGCTGGCATTGCTCATAATTTGTTTTTAAATATTTAGAAAAACCGCGCACCTCGTGTTTTTCTTAAAATTACTCTAATGAAAAAAAAAGTATATTGTACATTTTTTGTACCTAGTCCGTGGTTGATATCAGAGTTTCAAAAAGTGCTCGATAACGAAGAGCAAATATCACAGTAGATTACGTGGTGATCAAACACTTGAACATTAAGAATTAAAACCTATGAAACCCAACACATATTTTCAGCCGTAAATAAGATCATCAGGTGTAAAACTAGTGAATGAGAGATTGCAGACTCGGCGACCGCGCCAGATATTTTGGTATCTGGACATCATGGTCTTTTGCAGCCTCTCACCAGAAAGGTATTTATCGTATGAAGATCTTTGGTGATGATAATCCTTTTTTGTTTGTTCATCGCTTCCTTTCTGAACAAAATAAACTGTGCTACTACTAATTCATATTCAAATATAAATGGGATCATCAGGGGTAAATTATATTCAAAAGTAATATATTTGAACATGATATACCCGCGAAGATCCCATTTACGGGTGCAACAGACTAATGAGTAGTTAGGTGTTAATTTTTAATGTTTTAATACTGTGGTAATCTAGAATGTTGTACACCTACATCGAAAAAAGAACAAACCAAACACTAAAACGGCAATAATATACGAGACCAATAAACTGCATGCGAGAGAAGTTGGTATTTTAATGCAATAACCAAAGTGACAGTGATATTGAAATTGAAAAATTTAGTTCCAAGGTTTTAATTCCTCTTCCTTTTTGCGTTCAACTTTCTGTTCCAAAAAGTGGTCAAGATTACTACTTTAGTAAGTTCTGGAATTTGCAAGAAACGTTTTAACGAGTAAGGAAAAAAGGTAAAAGATACGTTTACCGCTTTTGATCGAGTTGAGCTAAAGGTGGCCAAATTTGTTTGTTCTTTAGTCATTTCTGTTCAAATCTGTTCAGCTTAGAACGACACCCATGAAACGAGTTGAAAACAGTATTGGAAAAAAAATTATAAAAGAATGAATTAATTTCAGCAGCTACGTGCGCTCAAATCGGTTGCAAGCGAGGCAAAGTGGGTAAAGAAGTCTTTATTACAACCTTAATTGATATGGTTAGTAAAAATAGATATGAGCCATTGTTGTTCACATTGGCTCAATAATTAAGCAATACATTCAAAATGTTTAGCATCGGTTCGCTTTTGTGCATATAATTCCGCTCAGAGTTGTAAACGGGCCGATTAGGTCAGGCCCGAACCCGAAAATATAAGCCCGAACCCGACCCGTACCCGAAACCTAATTTGAAGCTCAAATCATGCCCGAAAAAAAAACGAAAGTTAAGTTACGTTTAAAAAAATTAGCAATTTTGCCAAGTTATTTTGATTATAGTTGGTGCACCTACGACTAAAAGCACGTCTTCGGCCCTAATTAAGACTAAATTTTTGTCAACTTTAAGCTCGAACCCGACCGGAAGAGCCCGGCCCGATTTACAACTCTGATTCCGTTTGCACACAAAATTGCTGCTTACGCAGCTCTGCTAACTCAATAACAGCACTTAATAACGTTGTTAAAACTAACAGTATTGAATATTTGCAGTCCTATTTTAACAAAATTGGAAAGTCTTAAATTTTTTGAAAAGTTTTAGAAAATTTTTCATTGCCCTTCAATCTCGACAAGGCATTCATTCTTACAGAGTGAGGAGTTTTATCTTACAATATTTCATCAGATTTTATCAAATTGATAAATTTTCACAATCCCAAACAGTAAAATTACAATCAAATTACGAGACTAACTAATGTAAGAGAAGTTGGAATTTTGATACATTAATTAAAGTGATAGTTGTGTTGAAATCGAAAGTCTTAGTTCCTTGATTTAGATCGTCTTCCTTTTCAACTTTTGCTTTCTGAATCATTACTTAACAATGCTACCGCGGAAAGTTCCAAAATTTGCATGAAACAAATTGACGCATGAAGAAAAAGTAACTTCGTCGACAATATGGCCTAAAAAGTAAAGGCGTCGTTTTTACAACAACCCTGATCGCATGATCTGGCTTCAGCCCGCATCCTTCTGGTCACGTTGTTAATTGGCGTCCTTAGCAGTAGCCTAGCCAGGGGGGGGCAATAGCTCCCCCCCATTTGCCTAAAGGGTATACAAAACAACCCGTTTTTTGCACTTTTGACGCCGATTCGTCCTCAAAAACCGAAAATAGCCAACTTCCCATTGAGATTTGGACAAGAATTAGTTAAGGACCTGATGTGATTTCGCCTTAAATTTGATATTGTAACCACCTGAATTTGGATCGAAAAACTGACTCAATTTTAGTGAAGACTTTTTTTTGGAGATCACCTAAATTTGACAAAAAAAACGCCTCAATCTGATTCAAGATTGATGAAAATCTGGGTCAAGTTCGTTTGCTGTTGTTTCCAGCTTCTAAAAAAGCCCCCCCCCCCATTGCGAATTCCTGGCTATGCACCTGGTCCTTAGACAAGCTTTGGGATGATTACCTCTGCTAGGTGCTGGCTTCAAACAAGCAGCAAATTCTGTGGACAAGAAGTTGAAGAAAGCCACAGGAACATTGCTTCATTGAAAAATGGAAATTCCTAAGCAGGTGCGGATTCTTCCAAGCACAAAGTAGTTGCCAAATTGATCAAAGTGTGTGCAAATCGTCCAACAGTTAGCGTCTGACGCTATACGGTGACAAGAGGATAAATAATAAAATATATATGCACTACTGCAACTAATTGAGACTTCCTTACGTTTCGGGTGCTGGTCTCTATAAAAGTATCATAAATCTCTAATTTACGGACATTTCAGGATCAAAATAATCGGAAATCTCAAGAAATAGCAACAATCCATTCTTTTTCTCTGTCTTTAGAGATGAGCAATTTAAAGAAATTCGCATCTTTGTTTTGAAGTGTAATGCTAAGGTCCAGGCTACGCTGAACATAAAATCGAGTGCATATCTTATAGTTTATTTTAATCAACTGGCAGCATGCATACGCTGGTAAGGCAGTGCACCGTCGTACCGAATTTCTCTTTAAAATAGACTGATAATACAATCAATATTTTACGTCCAGTGTTAGAGCGGGCTTAACGTTTGACCTTGAAAAGTCACGTAAACTCACAGCATTAGTCAGGTACGAGCAGGGGGACAATTGCCCCCCCAAAATATTGCTTTGCCCCCACATAATTTCAGTTGAACGTCATTTTTAACAAAATTTCATGCAACATATGCTTGTGCAGTACTTAAATTCGTTAATTTGCCCCTCCAAATGATTTCACTTAAACGTCACTTTGATGCAAAAAAATATCCTAAGTCTGCCAAGTGCATGAAAAATCAGCTTTTAACTCCGTGAAGACGTTTTTTTTGGTCCTCACCGTAAATTTGGGGGCAAAAACCTTTTTTATTTGAGATCGCTCCCACCATGGAGGCATTGCCCCCCAAAATTTTCGTTGGCCTTCTGGCTACGTGCCTGACATTAAAATTAACATAAGTTTTGAGTTTTCAGTTGATGCAGCTTCAAAGTATAAAATATAAGACAACGCTTGCATAAACAATGGATTTGTAAGGATAGACATCAGAGAATAGATAAAGAATGGACATAACAGAATGGATAAGGAATGGATATTCGGGTTTATTACTACAAACCAATCGTAAACCTTATAATGTCGATTTTTTATCCATTCCTCTAACGTCTATTACTGACTATATTACTTAGTGAATATATATTCAATAATAGTTTGAGAAATGGAAGTAACTTGGGTTGGGGATAATTGACGAATTATTGAAAAGAACAGGTAACCCTGAAGCAAGTGCATAATATTGTCGGATACTGGAAGTTTTACATTTTCTGCATTTAAAGGCGGTCAAACATGCAGCCAAGTCCGGGAGTTTGCTAGAGCCAAAGCTGAAATATAATTTCTAAAATGTTTTCTCCTTTTTGGGCTGCGGTTACAAAAATATTCAACAAATGCAAAAGGAAAAAGTTTTTGGAAACCCTGAATCTGTTTTCTCAGCCTTAACTTCCAAGCAAAACGAGAGACTACATGTTAGTTACCCATCCATTAACATCACATGACCTATCCAATTTCGGTAAAACCCTTGTTCTTTCTGAAATATCACGCTGGGGGAAAAACTTAAGGTTTCCAAATTTTTTAAACTCTTGTAAATTTCCGAAATCGGCCGGATGCTTCATCCCCTTTATAAAGACTGAAAATGGTGTTGCTTGTTCCGTAAGAAATTTTACAAATTGGCAATTTTCTGCAAAGTAACCAATTTGATGTTTCATGATCGAACATCGCGTTCCTTATTCTGAGAAAAACTTTGAAAAGTCATCCTTTTCTGATGTCACGAAACTTAAAAACGCAGGATTGCCAATGGTGCGGAGTCAAACGGATTAAATTTACTATTGCAGATAACGGGAAGAGTGCAGTAGCATAGCCAGGGAGGGAACGGAAGGCTATATCCTCCCCCATTGGCCTGCCGACCAAAATGCAGAATAAGGAAAATACTACGTTTTTAGCACTTCTAAGACTCTCTTTTGCACTGGATTAGACTAAAAAATGATTTAAAGCATAATTTGAAACGTTTATTTGGGGGGGGGGGGGGGGGGCTAATGGGCTGCGGACCAAAATGCAGAATAAGGAAAATACCACGTTTTTAGCACTTCTAAGACTGTCTTTTGCATTGGATTAGACTAAAAAATGCTTTAAAGATTAGTTTGAAACGTTTATTTAGGGGGGGGGCTAATAGACTGCCGACCAAAATGCAGAATAAGGAAAATACCACGTTTTTATCCAGTAGCGTAGCCAGGGGGGCGGGGGGCAATAGCCCCCCCCCCCATTGACATGTCGACCAAAATGCAGAGTGGGGAAAACACTACATTTTTAACACTTTTGAGACTGTTTTATGCACTGGAGTGGAATAAATAGTGATTTAAAACATTTTTTGAAACATATGTTCCGGGGGCTATTTTGTTAAAAATAAAACTAACAAATAAATGAAAGCTTTAAAAAATGGTAAGAAATAAGCAATCAAATTTGATCGCAAGTGTCAAAATGCTGAACATAGATGTCATCAACAAATGTACTATAAACTAAGGAATAGAGGGGGGGCTATTCAGTATTTGTTAATTACCAATAATTTCTCTCAAATCTCTTTTCATTAGCCCCCCCAATTATTTTTCTCTATAAATTGTATACGAAATAGATTACTCCGTGTGAGTTTTATTGAACTATTCGATTTTACAATTTGTCAGCATCTAAACAAGAGAACTAACATTTTACCATTAGCCACCTCCCAAATAGCCCATTTATGCCACCAGTTTAATCTTGTTTGCACTGCCAATTTCTAAGCCACGTTTTAAAAGCATTATTTTTTAATCAAAATAGCCCTAAACTGAAGTTATTTTTGCAAAAAAAATGCAAAATTTTTGAGCGCTGGGGGCTCCGCCTCCAGACCCCCCTGCCTTCGGCGGCTTCGCCCCCAGACCTCCAAAACAGCTCCCCCCCCTTGCGAATTTCTGGCTACGCGCCTGGAAGAGTGATACAACGTTTGAAACACTTTTTGGCTAGCTCAAGTATTATTTTCTCCTTTTTTGGGTAAAACCAATCTCGAGCAGTATCTCTTCAAAATCGAAATATTTGAAAATTTTATTTAACTATTTAAAGCGATTACATGAAGTCACTTAGTTATTATAAAAAGTCTTAGTCAAACAGTTACGTCGATACTTGTAATGTGTGTTGCAATGTGACATGCGCTCCAGCGCATAGGCGTAGCCAGGATTTTTAATTGGGGGGAGGGCAAACCACATATCACATGCAATGACGTCATCAGAAATTTCAAGAGAGGAACTTTTATGAGGGGAAAGATATCGCAGAATGGAAGATCAGAAGCCGTGGCCTGGTTTGGCACTTAAGCAGAATTTTGCTAAAAAGTGAAGACTAAAACCAATAGTTAAAAAATGCAAATGCTTAATCTGGGAAACTTTGTTGAGTAAATTATAGTGTAACTCAAACACATCACAAACGGGGTTTTGGGGGTGGAACCCCCAGCCACCGGAGACTATGGGGGTATGGAGGCGAAGTCCATAGCCTCTTTGCGCTTTTTTGTAACTGTTTGGAAAAAAAAGCTATTTTAATGCTATTGGATCACATTTCGCACGTTTCCAGAGCCATTTGAAAGAACTAAATTCGCGCACTTAATTAGTTGCACCAGCATCCAATTAGTAGTAGTTTGGTGTACAGGCCAAAGCTCAGCGAAGATCTTTTGATCTTCACCCAAAAGGGGCTCGATATCAATCTTCGTACCCCCTGATAAGATTTCTGTCTGAGGCCCTGTTCGTAACTGACCTCTGCTTTGAAACAGCTTCTCCGATATGCATAAAAATTGACTTTAAATTGAATAATACTTTGAAAATTAGACCTTGAATTTTTGTGGAGTGTTCTCAAATTTTATCAAAACGTTTGTTTGGAAAACGAGTGTGCGATTCTCAGTCGAATTATTCCAAGTTCTTAAAAATGGCACCCAGGCTCTTTTGGCTTGTTTTGTTGCCTATGAGAAAATGAAAGAGGAGCTGATAGAATGAGAAATAAAAGAAAACCCGTTAGGCCGCAGCGTGGCCAGAAGAGTAAAAGCGTCGTTTTTACCACAGACCTAATCACATGATTTTGGTTCAACCCGCACCCTGGTCACGTTGTTGCGTTTTTGAATAAGACGCTGGACGATGATTATCTCTGCTTGGTGGCTTCGAACGAGCAGCAAATTCAGTTAACAAAAATCAAAGAAATCCACAGGAACATTGAATCAGAGAAAACTCCTAAGCAGGTGCGCATTCCTTCAAGAATGAAGCAGACATTGCAATGAAAAGTGCGGGAATCGTCCAATAGTTAGCGTTTGACGCTGTCCGGTAACGAATCAGTAATTAAATATGCACCATATACTGAACAACAACAACAACAACAATAACATCAGTCAGTTGGAATACATCAATAAAATTCAACAGATTAAAAACAGAGATTTAGAGTTGTACACCACATGACTAGCAAAAAAACGCCTAAAAATTTAGTTACTCAATAAATCGTTTTAAATTCTAATTTACAAAGCAAAAAAATGCAAACTAAACAAGTCTAATACGCAATTGTTATGAAAAAACAACTATGCTGATGCTTATGAGGCTTAGATAATTAAAATTGCATCCCACTGTAGATTATTCTTTAGACACTTTAGCGCCTATTATCGAGCACGCACGTTTTTAAGTCGGTTGAATATAAATTTTGCGGGTCGCAAAGTGATGGTTATGTTGAAATTGAAAACTTTTGTTTCAACTTTTATTTTTTTCATTCTTAATCCAACCATAAGATTTTTTTAATGTTATGGTAGCTGTAACCGTGTTGTAAAAAACCTGCTCGTTCGGACAATTAGAATTTGATGCTTACTACAGTGAAGAGATAATGACCTTGTTGACATACAATCTGAAATTTTGATTTAGCATTTATCATTCAATAACCAGGGCCTGCGAGAGGGTATTCCGCTAGGGGGTTCACCGTCCCCGGGCTAGGGATCCCGGGAAGACCAATAAGTTCACACGCACTCAATTAGTTGCTTCAGCACTCAATTAGTAGTAGGCTGGTGTGCAGGCCAAAGCTTAGCGAAGCTTTATTTGATCTTCACCCAAAAACCTTGTTGGATTTTCGGAGAAAAGCTTTTTTTCCTGATCTTGCCAAAGGGGCTCGATAACAGTCTTTGTACCCCTGATAAGAGTTCTCTCTGAGACCCTGTTTGTAACTGACCTCTGCCAGGAAAAAACCTCCGTTATGCAGAAGAATTGCCTTTAAATTGAATATCACTTTAAAAATTAGACCTTGAATTTTTGCGGAGTGTTCTCGAATCTGATCAAAACGTTTGTTTGGAAGACGAGTGTGCGATTCTCAGATACGTCATTGGAAGTTCTTAAAAATGGCACCCAAGGCACTTCTGGTTTGTTTTGTTGGGTATGAGAAAGTGAAAGAGGAACTAGTAGAACAAAAATTAAAAAGAGAACTCCTTAGGCGGCAGCGTGGCCGAAAGAGTAAAAGCGTCTTTTTTACTACGACCCACACCACGTAATTTGGGATCAATCCGCACTTTGGTCACGTTGTTGCGTTTTAGGATAAGACGCTGTGCGATGATTATCTCTGCTTGGTGGTTTCAAACGAGCAGAAAATTCAGCACAAAAAATTCAAAGAAATTTGCAGGAACATTGGATCAGAGAAAACTCCTAAGCAGTGCGGATTCCTCCCAGCACAAAGCATATATTGCAATGAAAAGTGTGGGAACCGACCAATAGTTAGCGTCCGACGCTGTCCGGTAAGGGATAAGTAATTAAATATGCACTACAGTATATACAACGACAATAATATCTGTCAGTTGGAATATATCTATAAAATTCAAATAGATCAAAACAAAGATTTAGAGTTGTAATACATGAGCAGCAAGAAAACGCCTAAAAATTTAATTAATCGGTAAACCATTTAAAATTCTTAGTTACGAAGTACAGAAAACTGCAAACTGAACAAGTCTATATACATTTGTTGCAGAAAAACAATTATGCTGATACTTATTAGTCTTAGATAATTAAAATGTATCATACTGCAAATTTTTTTGAAGAATAAGCTTGAAGTGCATTCGAAAATGTAAAAGTGTTCATTGCTCAATGAAACAATTCGGCTGTGTGAGCTTATATTTTTGAGTGTATTTTTGCGGTGTTATGAGTGGTAATTACTTATCCCTTTGGGCTCAAATCCAAAGCAACTTAACAATATAATCTTACTCTACTAGCTTTGCCATTATCGTTTTTGCTAGTGTTTTTGCTTTAGCTTTGTCATTAAACCATATAAAAGTTTGAAATTTCCAATCTCGGACTGCATTGAAATTGCTTGCATTGCTGAGAAAAGTTTTCAAACTTAATTGATCTGAGTCAAAAAATATCAAGCATTTAATTTGTTTACAATGGAAGAGGAAAAGTTATTTAATGAAGAGCTGCGGCTCGCTGAGCAAATGAAACAAAGTTATTGCAAGGAATCGGTAGGAAAGCAACTGAAGGAAACAGATCCTGAAAAAGCAGCTGAATCCCTCCACAAAATTGCTTTAATTTATAAATTGCGTAGCCCCGACAAAATTTCATTGATCAGATGCGTTAGTTTGTTGAATGCCGCCATTCTTCGAAATCCCTCAAATATTTCTCAAGTCAAAGCAGATCTCGTTGATGTTTGCAAACATGTATTAGAGCAGGCGAACGCAAATAACCGCAATGCAGATCTAGTTGCTGAAGCAAATAAAGTTAAGAATGAAATTCAAAAGCTTAGAAATATTGTAGACGATTTCCTAAAGCATATTGATGCACAAACTACACCAAACAACATTAAAACTGAAGATTTAAGTGAATTACAAATTCGCAAAGCAGAATCAATTCAATACATCAACAAAACAATTGCAAACAAATACAAAGAGATCATGACAGACATAAGCAAAGTTTGTTTGAACTTAATGGGAAAACCTCCATGTGAGTATTCAATTGTTGGAATGGGATCTTTGGCAAGAAAGGAAATAACACCCTATTCAGATTTCGAACACATCATTCTTTTGTGTGATGGCAAAAACTATGAGCAACACTTAGAATACTTTCGCTGGTATTCGGTCATATTTCACATTATCGTTTTGAATTTGCAGGAGTCTATAATTCCCAGTTTAAACATTAAAAGTCTAAGTTGGTGTTTTGATGCTCACACTCCACAAGGAGTATCGTTTGACGGTATGATGCCACATGCCTGTAAGTTTCCTTTAGGTAGGTTTGAAAAAACTAAAAACAAGCCGTTTGTGACTGAACTCATCAAACCAGTCAGTGAGATGTTGAAATATTTGAGTTCTGAAGAAGACTTAAAAAATGGATATCACTTGGCTGACATTCTGACAAAAACATGTTTTGTATTTGGAAATGAAAACGTTTTTGATCAGTTTGTTAACGGGGTTAAAGCTTATTTGAGTAGCAAATCTAAGCAAGAAAGAATTCACGAGATAGAACAGCAAGTTAGAGATGATCTGGACAAATTTTCCACACGACTTCGACTTGCTAATTTGAAATCACAATTAACAATCAACATAAAACGATTGGTTTATCGAAGCAGCACGTTATTTGTAACAGCTTTGGCTTCTATTCACAATATTTCTGAAAGCTCATGTTTTGACATTATTAAAGCAATGGCTAACAGGAACATTATATCACAAACAACAAAAGTCAAATTATCGTACGCCGTAGCAATAGCATGTGAAATGAGATTAAAAGTCTATATGGAAAAGAAGTCACAATGTGACAATCCTATTGAACTTAATGAAACTGACGAAAACATTAAGAATTTTTTAAGTATTGTAGGAGCTAAAAACACTATAAACTACTTTCAAATTGCATACTGTTTGCAACGTGAAGTTGCGAAACAACTCAACTTTACGAAACTGCACTTTTATTCTGATCCGCAACTAATCAACATCACAATTGGGATGGTTTTTGGAATGGAATTATTTCACACAATTTCTAAAATTTCATTGAAGTTTGCTTGGAGTGTTGGAGATTTTGATTTTGATGATTGTATCGAAAAACTCGAAACCAAATGTTATTTCAAATATGACATCATAACAACCGACTATCAATTAAATAAAAAATTGGTTCTAGCTCTGGCAGATTACCTGTTTGAAGCAAAAGTTTTTGATGAAGCTTTAGAATTATATCAACAGTTTCTGGCTGTTGTAGACAAAGACACTAGGGGAAAAAACACAAATCGAAGAACTGCTCGGATTTACCTGCGGATTGGTCATTGCATGACACATTTGCAAAACTATAGTGACAGTGCACAAAGTGTTCAGAGTGCAATAAACATATTTCAACTAACAAGTCATGATCAAGAACGAGACGCAGAACTTGCCATTGCGTTCAACCAGCTCGGCTCTGCTTGGGCACAAATCTATCAATATAACGATGCTCTAATTTACTTGAAAACATCAATGGAAATCAAACAAAAACTAACGAATAATTTCAAAGTAGATGGAAATGTGGTCTCTACTCTTAATAACATTGGAGGCTGTTTGATGGACATGCAGCAATATAACGATGCTTTGGTTCATTTGAAGCAGTCACTTGAAATCTACAAAAACATTTCACTTAATCTGAGAAAAGACGGTAATGTGGCCGATACTCTTAATAACATTGGCAATTGTTTAATGAAGATGCAGCAATATAACGATGCTTTGGTTTATTTGAAGCAGTCACTTGAAATCAAGAAAAACATTTCATTTAATCTGAGAAAAGACGGTAAGGTGGCCGATGCTCTTAACAACATTGGAATGTGTTTGATGGACATGCAGCAATTAAACGATGCTTTGGTTCATTTGAAGCAATCACTTGAAATCTACAAAAACATTTCACTTAATCTGACAAAAGACGGTAATGTGGCCTTCACTCTTAATAACATTGGAATCTGTTGGGTGAAGATGCAGCAATATAACAATGCTTTGGTTCATTTGAAGCAATCACTTGAAATCAAAAAAAACATTTCACTTAATCTGAGAAAAGACGGCAATATGGCCTTCACTCTTCATACCATTGGACTCTGCTTGATGAACATGCAACAAAATAACAATGCATTGGTTCATTTGAAGCAATCACTTGAAATCTTCAAAAACATTTCACCTAATCCGAGAAAAGACGGTAATATGGCCAATGCTCTTAATAACATTGGCAACTGTTTGATGGACATGCAACAAAATAACGATGCTTTGATTCATTTGAAGCAATCACTTGAGATCTACAAAAACATTTCACTTAATCTGACAAAAGACGGTAATGTGGTCGATACTCTTAATAAGATTGGAAGCTGTTTGATGAACATGCAGCAATATAACGATGCTTTGGTTTATTTCAAGCAATCACTTGAGATCTACAAAAACATTTCACTTAATCTGAGAAAAGATGGCAATATGGCTATGACTCTTTATAATATTGGAAGCTGTTTAATGAAGATGCAGCAATATAACGATGCTTTGGTTCACTTGAAGCAATCACTTGAAATTTACAAAAACATTTCACTTAATCTGAGAAAAGACGGTAATGTTGCCGATATTCTTTTTAACGTTGGAAGCTGTTTGATAAAAATGCAGCAACATAACGATGGTTTGGTTCATTTGAAGCAATCACTTGAAATCTACAAAAACATTTCACTTAATCTGAGAAAAGACGGTAATGTGGCCTCTACTCTTAATAACATTGGAAGCTGTTTGATAAAAATGCAGCAACATAACGATGCTTTGGTTCATTTGAAGCAATCACTTGAAATCTACAAAAACATTTCACTTAATCTGAGAAAAGACGGTAATGTGGCCTCTACTCTTACTAACATTGGCAACTGTTTGACGAACATGCAGCAACATAACGATGGTTTGGTTCATTTGAAGCAATCACTTGAAATCTACAAAAACATTTCACTTAATCTGAGAAAAGACGGTAATGTGGCCTCTACTCTTACTAACATTGGAATCTGTTTGATATACATGCAGCAATATAACGATGCTTTGGTTCATTTGAAGCAATCACTTGAAATCAAGAAAAGCATTTCACTTAATCTGAGAAAAGACGGTAACATGGCCAATGCTCTTAATAACATTGGAAGCTGTTTGATGAACATGCAGCAATATAACGATGCTTTGGTTCACTTGAAGCAATCACTTGAAATCTACAAAAACATTTCACTTAATCTGAGAAAAGACGGCAATATGGCTATGACTCTTAATACCATAGGAAGCTGTTTGATGGACATGCAGCAATATAACGATGCTTTGGTTCACTTGAAGCAATCACTTGAAATCTACAAAAACATTTCACTTAATCTGAGAAAAGACGGTAATGTTGCCGATACTCTTAATAAGATTGGAATCTGTTTGATGAACATGCAGCAATATAACGATGCTTTGGTTCATTTGAAGCAATCACTTGAAATCTACAAAAACATTTCACTTAATCTGAGAAAAGACGGTAATGTGGCCTCTACTCTTAATAAGATTGGAAGTTGTTTGATAAAAATGCAGCAACATAACAATGCTTTGGTTCAATTGAAACAATCACTTGAAATCTACAAGAGCATTTCACTTAATCTGAGAAAAGACGGTAATGTTGCCGATGCTCTTAATAAGATTGGAAGCTGTTTGATGAACATGCAGCAATATAACGATGCTTTGGTTCATTTGAAGCAATCACTTGAAATCTACAAGAGCATTTCTCTTAATCTGAGAAAAGACGGTAATGTTGCCGATACTCTTAATAACATTGGCAACTGTTTGACGAACATGCAGCAATATAACGATGGTTTGGTTCATTTGAAGCAATCACTTGAAATCTACAAAAACATTTCACTTAATCTGAGAAAAGACGGCAATATGGCTATGACTCTTAATAACATTGGAATCTGTTTGACGAACATGCAGCAATATAACGATGCTTTGGTTCATTTGAAGCAATCACTTGAAATCTACAAAAACATTTCACTTAATCTGGGAAAAGACGGCAATATGGCTATGACTCTTAATAACATTGGAATCTGTTTAATGAAGATGCAGCAATATAACGATGCTTTGGTTCACTTGAAGCAATCACTTGAAATCTACAAGAGCATTTCTCTTAATCTGAGAAAAGACGGTAATGTGGCCTTCACTCTTAATAACATTGGCAACTGTTTGATGAACTTGCAACGATATAACGATGCTTTGGTTCATTTGAAGCAATCACTTGAAATCTACAAAAACATTTCACTTAATCTGAGAAAAGACGGCAATATGGCTATGACTCTTAATAACATTGGAATCTGTTTGACGAACATGCAGCAATATAACGATGTTTTGGTTCATTTGAAGCAATCACTTGAAATCTACAAAAACATTTCACTTAATCTGGGAAAAGACGGCAATATGGCTATGACTCTTAATAACATTGGAATCTGTTTAATGAAGATGCAGCAATATAACGATGCTTTGGTTCACTTGAAGCAATCACTTGAAATCTACAAGAGCATTTCTCTTAATCTGAGAAAAGACGGTAATGTGTCCTCTACTCTTTATGACATTGGCAACTGTTTGATGAACTTGCAACGATATAACGATGCTTTGGTTCATTTCAAGCAATCACTTGAAATCAAAAAAAACATTTCATTTAATCTGTCAAAAGACGGTAATGTTGCCGATATTCTTTTTAACGTTGGAAGCTGTTTGATAAAAATGCAGCAACATAACGATGCTTTGGTTCAATTGAAGCAATCGCTTGAAATCAAGAAAAGCATTTCACTTAATCTGAGAAAAGACGGTAACGTGTCGTCTTCATTTAATAACACTGGAATGTGTTTGATGGACATGCAGCAATATAACGATGCTTTGGTTCATTTGAAGCAATCACTTGAAATCTACAAAAACATTTCACTTAATCTGAGTGAAGACGGTAGAGTGGCTATGATTCTTTATAACATGGGCAAGTGTTTGATGGACATGCAGCAATATAACGATGCTTTGGTTCATTTGAAGCAATCACTTGAAATCTACAAAAACATTTCACTTAATCTGAGAAAAGACGGTAACGTGTCGTCTTCATTTAATAACACTGGAATGTGTTTGATGGACATGCAGCAATATAACGATGCTTTGGTTCATTTGAAGCAATTACTTGAAATCTACAAAAACATTTCACTTAATCTGAGAAAAGACGGTAATGTTGCCAATACTCTTAACAACTTTGGAAGTTGTTTGATGAACATGCAACAATATAACGATGCTTTGGTTCATTTGAAGCAATCACTTGAAATCTACAAAAACATTTCACTTAATCTGAGTGAAGACGGTAGAGTGGCTATGACTCTTTATAACATGGGCAAGTGTTTGATGGACATGCAGCAATATAACGATGCTTTGGTTCACTTGAAGCAGTCACTTGAAATCATGAAAAACATTTCATTTAATCTGAGAAAAGACGGCAATATGGCTATGACTCTTAATAACATTGGAATGTGTTTGATGAACTTGCAGCAATATAACGATGCTTTGGTTCATTTGAAGCAATCACTTGAGATCTACAAAAACATTTCACCTAATCCGAGAAAAGACGTTAAGGTGACCGTTACTCTTTATGACATTGGCAACTGTTTGATGAACATGCAACAATATAACGATGCTTTGGTTCATTTGAAGCAGTCACTTGAAATCTACAAAAACATTTTACTTAATCTGAGAAAAGACGGTAATGTGTCCTCTACTCTTAATAACATTGGCAACTGTTTGATGAACATGCCATAGTCGGAGTCCTCAAGGACGTCCTCGAGGACGCTTTCGCAGTCGTGACCAAACACATTTGGAATGCGGCAGCAGTTTGGATTTTGTCGCTGAATTCGATTGAAGATTAAAAGTAAGAAAGGTCTTCACCGTTACTTGGAGTGGATTTTGTTCCCGAATTTGAATGTAGACCAGAAAGAAAATGGTCCTTACCGCAATTTGGTGCTATATTCGGCCGGATTTGGGGGTTTAATAGTGTTATCAGCCATTTTTTCGTTTAATCGTTCGTTCTAACGCTTTCTTAATGGGGGGCACTGCTAATTTTTGATGGGGGAATATGATCCTCGGGTCTACCCTACAATTTAAGTACTGAGTTTGGATACATGCATACGGTTTACAATACTTTTATCAGAATTACCAACATGCAAAAAGAAAGGCGACTTTTTTGAGTTGTTACATAATAGTTGATTTTTGATGTGCTTTCATTGAACTATAATCAGTGATCATGTGATGTAGTGATTTTGATTAAAGTGGCAGGAAAAACATCACATGGCTGCCGCTCAATTTAGCCATCAAACTGTCTAACAGAGGTGCAGTCGAGGACATTAGTTTCGAGGCCAAGTTCAAGGACTCGAAAAAATTCCGAGACCAAGAACGAATATTTTGAGGATAAACCATTTCGAAGCCAACGATAGGAATGGTCGAGGCCAAAGCCAAGGACTGAGGACACAATTTTTCTAAATTATTGGTCGGCAAATTTCCATTATATTTAAGCCCGAAAGGTCTAAAATATTGCATTTCGTTAAGTTTTTGACGATAATTCGAAAATGATAGTTTCTAAAAATAAGAAAGTTATTTCGAAGTTTTAGGCGTTTGCAGCAATGTTGGTTACGTTCCGCATTGGTATCGTGGTAATAAAACAATTATGGTCGTAACTCATAAACGAGAACAAGCAAATTCTAGCTGTGTAATTGGTCAATTTTAAGGCCTTAACTTCATCGGTTACGGCCGCTGTGTAAACTTTCACTGAATATGGGTTCCAACTTATTTAGTAGTTTCTCAAACACAAACCTTATTTAGGAGCATGGAAATGGACTTCTTGAATAATTTGATAAAAAATAATACAGCCAAAATACTGCAGAATATATTTGTTGAAACGTTTCGGTTAATTTCTTGAAATCATTGTCAATATAGAACATAAAATCACAGCTGATTCTTAAGGGAAAACCGCAGACTCAACGTGTAATATTGGATTTTGTGATTACAAGACATCTACAACATATGATGTCTGGATAGGTACGCGGAAAACACTTATGTTTATGAAAGCCTGAAGGTTTTGCACTACCCCCAATCCTATTCCCATTAGCCCTAACCCTGCTCAAGCTTGAACGGTACTAGTGAGCAAAAAATATGAAATTTTTTGATCAGGCAGTATAACGAACTTTTCAAATATTATCCTATTATCATCTTTTCTTAGTACTTTTCAAATAATATCATAGTTTTTATATATCACACAACCACTGTGATTTCATTATATGAATTAAAGTATTACAAAATAATATAAATTAGTGTTTTTAAAATGAATTGAGGTACCGTACACGGTGTTTGCAAACTCAAGCCTTGGGAAATGGTGGGAGGGAGGGTTCTTGGGGCAAGGACAAAGTCTCCAAGTAATTACCAATACAATTCCGTCAAACGATTATTTCAAAGATTCATTTTTCGGAAAAATAGCAATTTATGTGACTTTTTTTCGGAAAAATAGCAAGTTTTGTTTAAGACAACGCATTAGGTTTTCAAAGCGTTTTGATAAAAAGAAATTGCCATAAACCAAGTAAAAAAGCTTTAGTGTTGCCACATTTTTCCAATCCTAATCCAAATTTTTCTTTACATTTCTGTGCGTGTGATGTCTCTCTAAAGTCTTTCTAAACTCTGATGCCTATCAATGAGTGAGCGCGCGCGTTTTGGCCGCCAAAAGACACTTTGTAAAATTTAACATAAGGTATTTAACTACAAAAAGTAACCTAAGGATCCCAGTAGGGCTGTTTTAAAGAGGAAGGCGTTGTAGTTGTTAGCTCAAGAACCCGCTCCCCTTCAAAAGACAAACGTATAAGTAATAAATCATCACTTTTTTTCTAAAAATGTTAACTTTTCCGCGGTAGCTTTGCATCCTCATCTTCCTGACGTCGTGTGAAAAATTGTTAAGTGCACTGCGCATTGTTTTAGGTCGTTGAACAATTATATGAAAATAACTGACGCGTTGCGTTCATCGGGATAGTTATTCATAACGACTTCGTACCACTGGTGAGTTTATTTATTGATTTGACGTTTCGCTTTCCAAACCTGGAAGCTTCTTCAGAACAATTTTCGGCAGTGCTGCCTTTGCAGTTACAAAAAGATAAATGAAAAAAAACAAAAAACAGCCGAAGATAGGTAACAGTAAAAACATACGAACATCACAATACTTGTACTATTATACTTGTACTATTAAACATACGAGCATCACAATACTTGTACTATATACGGTACTTGGAGCCACACTGGCACAAGCGTCGGATAGCGGAAGGTTATTTGATAAACCAAAAGTCTTTGGAAATGAACGTTTTAAATCACAATGATGGGTTAATTGTTCCGTCTGTATATAAATCTCTGTGGAGCTAAAAACCTTTATTAGTACATAATGCTTTGCAATAGATCCTTTTCATACTTTCTCAAACTGTTGGTGAGGTAGCCTAGTTATTATAAATATTTTAATTTTTTCACGCTGTTAGTGACTTAATTTTTTCATTATTCCTTTTTTCAAGCTGTTAGTGACATAATTTTTTCAATATTTCAATATGTTTTGCAGGCTTTTTTTGCTCTAACTTAGAGTGTATTTTGCTTTATAAATATATGAGAACTTCCGATATATATCGGAAATTTACGATATATTTTGCAGGCTTTTTTTGCTCCGACTTAGAGTGTATTTTGTTGTATATATATATCGTAAATTTCCGATATATATCGGAAATTTACGATATACATATCGGACAAATTTCATTGTAAATAAGCTCAAAAAAGTGGTGTAAGAAAATAAATAATATTTTTCCAAACGGCGCCCCATACAATATTCCTTTTTTTCACGCAGTTAGTGACATGATTTTCAATATTATATAATGTTGTTGTTCCATCATTTTAATGTTTTTGAGTGTAATAGTACAAGTATTGTGATGTTCGTATCTTTTTACTGTTATCTATCTTCTGCTGTTATTTTTTTCTCATTTATCGTTTTGTAACTGCAAAGGTAATACTGTAGAAAATTGTTCTGAAGAAGCTTCCCGATTTGGGAAGCGAAACGTCAAATCAATAAATAGACTCATTGGTAGTACGAAATGGTTATGAATGAACAATTATAGTTATACTTAATTTCACCCCGGCTTTTTGAATAATTCTTTATGCAACTTTTTTTCTAATACAGTACAATGGTTTATTATTTGGGATTCCTAGCGGCGATTTTCCAGACAATAATCACTCAGCGAATGCGGCTTTGACCCAGGCATCTTGCCAGTGATTAGAGTTGTTCTTTTTTATCTCAAAACAATTAATTCTTCGCAATATTTGCTCGCGTATTTTTAGAACAAGTTGGCGTTCTCAAGATACGTTTTGTTAGTTATGTCAGGGATGTACTAAAATATTTAGTACTTATCCCTGGTAACTGCTTTACGTTTCATTATCACGCACATACTTCTGAATCCACACTCAGATACTGAAGGCACAGTCATGTTTCCGCATTAGCAACTCAAAAAAAACTTGCTTCCGGACCCAAGACTACCTAGTTGTGGCCTTGGATGGTTTTAGTGTTTTGTTGTGTGTACCACCCGCACCGGAAGTCTTAGCAGAAATAAAGCAAAAAATATCAGCCCTTGCCCCTTCATTCTCTAATTACAACTTTCACACATAAATGAGATTTAAAATAAGGTTTACAATGACTTGGCCATCACAATATAATATTTTTCAAATAGGGAAAGGAAACGAATTGACAGGCTAGAAGTTTAAATTACTTTTTGTTTAATTATATTTGATTTTTCAACCAATCAAAAATTAATCCTGTCCTCCAGCCGAGGACAAGATATTTTTGAGGACTTGTAAGGCGCAAGCCCAAAATCAAGGCCAAGGGCGTGAGTTTCGAGGCCTAGGCCAAAGCTAAGGACTTCAAGAAGTGTCCTCGAAGACGTCCTCTAGGACTCTATTTATGTTGTCTATGCCCTGCATGTATTCTTTTACAAAACAAAACAACATTATTATTTGTATTTTTGTCATTGAAAGACATTGCTTTGCACCCCAAAGTTAAGGTTGAAAAATTAAAAAAAGGTCAATTTAAATTTTTTTAATGAAAATTGTTGGAAGTCGATTTTTTGAAACATTGTTCGATTATAAACAAAAGTAAAACCTTTGTTACTGGTATTATCATTCATTCTTTTACAAGTTATAGTTGCACCTGATGAGTCCTTAGGACAAAACAGAATGTTGTGCTTTTTACCTTTTACTGTGATTTTTATAGTTGCATTTTTTGATGGAAATATTTTGTTTGTTTTGAATTTACAGGCAGATTTTTTTTATTTACTTCAACACATTTGATTTTATTTATGTTTTCAAATATTGAAAATTGAGTCTGGCGATGGATGTTTCATTGATTATATTTTATTTTTTCTAGATCATTCTAAAAAACTTTGATGTTGCTCAAAATACTTTTGTTGTTTTTATAATCCTGAGTTTTTGTTTTGCAGTTTATTTGCTCAGGTAAAAATGCTTATCTACGTATGAGTTTTGTTAATTCATCTATATGTATAAACCTGATACTGCGTCTCTTAAACCTCACCAAAACAAAGCACAGTTTTTGATTTCTGTTTGCAAGTCTATCCTTAGGCCGGGCTACAAGAAAGTAAGCTGTTTCGTCTTTATGGAAAGCAAAGTTTTTAAGTGTCTACCCAAGGACAATGACGCTCAGCTAGCTAAACGGTTTGGAAATGAAGCTTGGAGGCAGCAACCTTTCGAGCTCTAACACCAAGGTTTAATTAGGTAGTTCCACTGCTGATTATATCTTTGATGATATCTCAGTGTTGATCTAATATGTTATTTACACACTTGTTTCAAACATTTTGCAAGCATGAGCACAAAGTATGCCATCGTCGATCTCATATAGTACCTATATTTGCATTTGCATTTTTCAGCTTGATTTTTTCCCGCTTGTTTTCGATGATGAAGGATCAAACATGAAAACAAAGAAAAAAAGAATCGTAAAACAGAATCAAAAACCGGCACCAAAATTGGACCTGCACAAACAGAGATTTTCCTTCCAATACCATTAGCTTCTTTTTACCGACCAGTTGGTCGAGCCGTAAAGCGTTCTTCTTTGGAGCGGGAGGTCTGAGGTTCAAAGCTTGGGCCGGTCAAATCAGACACACTGTTGCCAAAGACTCGCCTCTGTTGCAACATTTCTTTGAATGGAACTGTGTTGTCCGGCGTAATACAGCGAGTCTAATGAAGAATTAATTTTACCATTGATAGTATTATATGATTTTTCTGCGTGCTTTGAAATACCTACAGTTACAGTATTTTTTAACTTTGGCGGCAACCGACATTTAAAGTATACTTCAATAGGATTGAATCGTCACATAGCATGCCAGAAATGAGCTTTGCGTCTTTTTTGACCACAAATTTGTCGACACGAGTAACTGTCTTTTTTCATGAATAATTTTGCATCGTTTTGATCTTTGAGTGTTTTGTGATTTGCATTCCATAATTGCCCGTATAAAAATTTTTTTAAAAATTTACTTCTGCTCACTTTTGCAGGAAAAAGAGTTTTGTATGTAATCGTCTTTAAAATAACGAGACCTGAAAAATGATACTACTCTAAATTGAGATAGGTTTGATCATAACTCAATTTGAAAATTCTTAAGGTCGAATGCACCAGCGAAGACTAACTTTGATCTCAGATAATCAATTTTCTATGTTCTAAACTGTTGGTTTTCGTTAGAATAAATAATAATTTAAAATTAAAATAGAATTGAAATAAATTCGCAAGTTAGAATTGAAATAAGTTCAGATAATTTATTCTTGAATTGCGTAACAATTATAGCAATTTGTTTTGTTAATTGTCCAAATTTTCACTGCAAAATTTTGTTCCTCCGCGATTCAAACTTAATCCACATTGCTGCATACGACCATTCGAGTTTCCTTGAGTTGATGTCATTTTCGGGGTAATCGTCCAAATAGTATCGTTTTTCTCTAGAAATTAAAGATTGCTTGTGTTATTGCACTACGTTGATATGCACATTGCATATTTATTGCACTACACGTCAGTGGCAGCCTTGCGGTCGTATTTTAAGAAAATTATCAATGAGCATCCACAGATTAATTAACGATTTGTCAGGGCTGAACTTTGGTGTCGAGCGTTTGGAACGAATTTGCCAAATAAACCATTTCAATCAGACAAAATAGAGTCAATCTATTTGTGTTGATTGAATAAGGTACCGCCTCTAATTCCGTTAACTAAACTGCTCAAGGTTCTACCCAAAATACTCATTTGATTGCATTGATCCCTACTGTAATATTACCATTATTTGTCGTGATGAAAGTTTAGTGTTTTTTGTTTTCGTTCTGTATTTTTGTGCCAATTCATTTTATGCTTTAATGTTTGTGAGATGATGAGTCTGAGAGACCTTATCAACTCTTTACAGTATTATTTTGGTCCATCGAAATTCGGAGCTGAAACTGTTACAAAAGGTTTACCTGGACGATACTGAATCTTAAAAGCTTATAGAGTGCTGTAATACGGGGATACGCCTTCACTTCACTTTTGTAACTCCCAAATTTCCAAAACCAAAATCATCTGTTTAACGTGTAAATTTAATTTTCTTAGATTTTCTTTTTAAAGTTCAATAAACACACAAAAGTGAAAAAGAGCACTATTTCCTCGTACTATAAAAAATTGTTTTATGGTTAACTGTGGTGCATGTTACTTGATTTTGTTGCTTCTTTTTTGCTTAAATTACGGATCATTTGTGTTTATGATTAGTTTTGATTTCATGTACAGCTTTGTTATGTAGTTTTTGTGTTGAAATATAAGCAGAAATTCGATGTCAAATCACTGAGATGTGGTTCAACATTTCATCAAACAGCTCAATAACATCAATGTGCTAATTTGAAGAGATACAGGTATGCAAAAGAATTTAAAGAATCCACAGCAGGAGCATTGGAAAACAGAAAGCTTTTAAACAGGTGCGCTTTGTCCAAGCATTTGGCACTCATCGCAATGAATCGTTTACAAATCATCTAATCATTAGCGTCTGACAAGTGACCATAGGCTTTTTATTTACTAGAATAGAAACAGACGAGCGGAGAAAAAGAGCAAAGCATTGAAGAAAAAAAGTCTGCTCTTGTTGCAAAGTTTTTTTGCGGTCACGCGTTTTTGATTAATTTGATTGGACATTAAGAATACGACTTTTTGACTTTTTTTTCAAAACTAATTTCCTGTAGCACCAATCGATGAACTTTTGCTTATAACTGCCCGAAATGATGTTTATGCTGTTGAGCTAACAAAAAACGTCACATCACACAAATTACTTCGAAAATTTTGGCATTAGGCCCTGCTACATTAAAGAGGTGATAGAGTTAATTTAATAATTTAGGTTTATGATGTCACCATTACCTTCTTAAGATTATGAAAAATGTAATGGTGGTATCATAAACCAGTATTAATCACTTGATACAAAAGGTAGGGCAAATTTTTATTCATTGAATGAAAAGGCTATGCCGTGTGTTTTGTGGCGAAGGGATAAAATATCAAGTCCTAGACTCCTACTCAGCAAAGAAAACCAGAAAAATCTCTCTTCAATAAAGCAGATGAAGTGAATCAGCACTTGATTAGCACATTCATTGCGAGAATGGGAGCTTACGCTTTGTTGATAAACGAATATAAGACACTGAACATCAATTTCTGGTTTTAAAAAATTAAGCAAAAAAATCAAGTTGACTGAGCTTCAATTGAACGGTGGTACAGCTGCAACAATCGCAAAAAGAATTCAGAGTCTTTTGGACGACAAATGGCAACACTTGATAGAAAGCAAGGGTGGTCACTGGTCACATGCTGCAGAGGGACTAATGCGTCTGCCGATGAATAAAGATACAAATGGGGCCATTGATGCTCCGTAGCATCTTGCATTGTCCGAAAAATGTCAAGTTAATCAGTTTTGAAATTGTACAATATGACAATGTGCATATGAAACCTCGAAAGAATTAGACCAACCCTACAAATAAAAACTCTTCATATGGGACGAAAGCTGACCAGTAAAAATTTTTTGAAATTCTAAAGTTCCGCTTGAAAAGGGATGTAATTTCCATTAATCTGTTAGAACATA
The DNA here is from genome assembly GCA_963965965.1 of Trididemnum nubilum. Lineage (NCBI taxonomy): Eukaryota > Metazoa > Chordata > Ascidiacea > Aplousobranchia > Didemnidae > Trididemnum > Trididemnum nubilum. Next base: position 19,957,799 of record OZ014482.1, on the reverse strand, counting down.
GAAAAACTAATGAAAGTTTTAACTTAACTGTTTCAACTTAAACTGTTTTCACTGAACTGAAGCTTTTAGGGAAAGATGCAGCCGATTCTTTGGCTTCACCCTAAAATTAACAGTGTTCGACGTTAAGCTGTCGGTGATTTCTTGATGGGACCGACTTGTAGCTTGCCAGTGCCTTTTTTTTTTAATGCAAATATTTGTTTATGTAAACGTTGTTCAGTTAACAACATCGCTTGCTGTAGTTAAGGCTGGACGCTTGGTTGTAAATCTTTTCCCGCCTACAGCAACATCTGACGTCGCAGGCCAGCCTCGGACTGGGCTGTTTTTGATTGAGGTTGATGTAATTTGAGTTGAGTGGGTAACTTTAACCTAAATTTGTAGCATGTTTTGTAGTTCAGTCAGTTGCATTGGATGTGCCTGTGGGTGGGGAGATTGTATTGTTCAAGTGCTTACCCTACTTTGTGTTATTTTGTACTATTATTTATTGCCAAGCTCAAATTTGCGCCTGTTACTGTTAAGTATTGCTATAGGTGCAGTTGACTTAGATGTCCGCATGGTCTTTTCACTGATTTTTTCCTGCGTACTTTTAGCGTTAGTTGAAATAAACTTGACTTGACTTGGCTTGAATATCGAAAAGAATGGGAGATCCAGACCCAAATTTATCAGGTGCTAGCACCATATATTTAATCACGTTCTTTACGTAGTCAAGGACGATGAGCTGCATGGCTCAAACAAATCTCCCGACATTGATTGCTTCTATGTGAAGGATTAGGTAGGCAAAAATGATCAACTGAGGTAAGCTTTCAGCTAAGGAAAAGTTCAGATCTTTAAGAAAAAAGTAATTGGAGGGACGACATGAAATTTCTTTACCACTACCACCTTACACATTTTGTCGCTTCATTGCGAGAAACAAAATAGGAAGTTCTCTTTGGAAGTTCTCTTTGTGTCCTTCAACAGATTTCCAACATTAGCAATGCACGCTGGAACTCCAGTGCCATCTTAGCCCCCTCTTGCTTTCATGCTGATGCCGAAAACTGGAATCAAATTTCGTAAAGTCTGTTTTTTATTGCTTACCCATGGCTTGATTATTGGTTTAGCACCATTTTTTCCGCGATAAGGATTTTGATGAACTCCTAATGGATACACAAAAGGTCTCGAACCAGGGGCGTAGACATACATGGTGGTGAGGGCATTGTGACGTGACCTTCGATGAGTGAAAACCTTAAACATTTTGCCACAAAAAACCAGCGATGCCCCAAACCTCTTTGGAAGTAGACCGACAAACAATGCATGCTTTGCCAAAGTATGGAATCTAAATACGGCGAAAAACTTGTGAAAATTGCTGTTTTTCTGAGCAGAGTCGCCCGCAAAAATTTTTTTCAGGGGGTGGCAAGTGGCGTATCCATTATCTACTGGATCAAATAAAACCTTATAGCTCCAACAAGGATTTTGGTAAGGGGCTTGGAACCAATGTTAAAATAATCCAGCTAAAAAATGTTGCAATTGGGCGGCATGTTGAACAAACTGATGCAATTCATGACTATTCACGGGGGTCTGGGAACAAAGTCCCCAGTCGCTGGGCAATTTTTGCAATTTTTGAAAAGAAATAACCATTTTACCGTCATTTGGATCACATTTCGAACGTTTTTTAAGTCATTGAAAAGAACAAAGTTGTTGAGATTAGGAATCTACTTAAATTCTTAGATTGCCCAGCTCTTTCAGCCCTCTTTATTTGCAGATCAAATTCAAACCTCGTTTAAACGCTCGCATAATTATGAGAGTCTAGTTTTCCAAGTGCCTTGGATAAGCAGAAGGGTAGGCTAAGCTCTCTTAGCTTCCTCGGTTGCTCCACTGGACTGCAACCTGAATTTTGCTAAAGGGGGGTGATGGGGCTTGATTTACCTAAAGATTGAGAGTTTTTGCTTCAAAAATGCCTCAATTGGTTAGGGTGTCTAGCAAACTGGTGCAACTAAAGCATATCACAAACCAGGGTCTGGGGGCAAAGCTCTAACTGATGGATAATTTTTGTGATATTTTAGAAAAAAAAATAGCCATTTTAACGTTTTTCGAATCAAATTTCGCATCTTTTTAGGGCCATTTAAAAAACTAAATAGGTACAATTTGAAAGCCATTGAAAAGAATTGAATAGCTCAGCCCCTTTAACCCCGTACTTTACTCACAGGTCAACTCCAAACGTCGTTGTAATTAAATAAATTAAATGCTGAATAGCCCCCCCCCAATACTCTTTTTTTTAAAGAAGCATACGTTAAGCATTTTGTTTTAAACAATCAATTTTGATTGCTGCCCCCCCCCCCCAAACAAAAACAAAAAAAACAATGATGAAAATAAATGTTTTGAAAGTGACTTTGAAAAACTTTAGAGACCATGTTACTGCAAAACGCTGGCTCTGAAGGTCAAAAGTTGTGATATTTTCCTTATCGTGCACTTTGGTTTACAGGTTAATGCAAGGGGGCACAGTCCCCTGGCTACGCTGTTGATTACAAGTTTGGTTTTGATTTCGGTTTCTGCACAAAACTAATTTGATGGCGAAGTAATTATTATTTTAGTGTTTATACAACCACAGCGTAAATTTGAAATATCAAACGCTGTTTTGGATTTAGATCCTGATATAAGAGCTCAAAGACACGGGCGCGTAGTCAGAAATTCGCTATGCGCCCGAAAATTTTGCATTTTTTTCAAAAATAACAATTTTAGGATTATTTTGATAAAAAAATAATGCTTTTGAAATGTGGCATAGAATTTGGCAGTGCAAACATGATTAAACTTATTGCAAAGATGGGCGACGTGGGAGGAGGCTAATGGTAAAATTTTAGTTCTCTTATTTAGGTGCTGGTGAATCATAAAATCGAATAGTTTAATGAAACTCACAGGAAATAATCTATTTCGTCTAGATTTTATGTAGAAAAATGATTGGGGGAGACTAATGGAAAGAGATTTGAGAGAAGTGTTTGGTATTTAACTAATACTGAATTGCCCCTACCCCTCCGTTCCTGAGTTTATAGTATATTTATTGTTGATGAAGCCAATGTTTAGCGTTTTTATATTAGCGATCAAATTTAATTGCTTATTTTTGGCCATTCTTCAAACTTTTCATTGATTTGCGAGTTTATTTTTGACAAATTAGCCCTCCCCCTAGAATATAAGTTTCAAATGATGTTTTAAATCATTTTGACTCCGTTCCAGAGCAAAGGACTGTCTGAAAAGTTTAAAAAACGTGGTGTTTTCCTTAATCTGCATTTTGGTCATCTGGCCGATAGGAAAGTGGCTATAGCCCCCGCCTCTTCTGCCTATGCTACTGCAATGACAGATGCTGAAACGTTTGATATTGATTATTCAATCAAACGATTTAATGCTTAATCCTAGAGTGTTGCGTACGTTCATTTTCAAGAAAATGCTTTATGATAACTCATGTAAAGTGGGCAATCGTGTTTCTTCTGCCCCCGCCTTCTGCACCAAGGCAAAAATGATAAAAAAGCTCCAAAAAGTGTTGTTTTCTTAGTTTAGATAGATATATTTGCACTTATTTTGTAAATTCAACCATAAAAAATACTTCAGATCTTAATTTGCAGGTAGGGGCAAGTGCCCCCCTCGACCCCCCTTGCGGACGCCCCTGTCTCTGAAGTGAAGACCTTTTTTACTCGCATTTAGTCCTTATTTTACTCTTAAACGTAAATCCGGTAAGAATTGAGGTTTTTCTGTAGTGAATATCTTTTTTTGGTTGGTCTTCACATTAACTTCAAAAGAAAGCCCCCAACCACCACAAAATCCTACCTATGCCACCGTTTCCAAATGCTGAAAAAGCACTGAAAAGAGATCACCCGTCTGATGAAACCAATGCTGCGAGGATTCAATGAAGATATACGCAGGAGTTGCAGGCGTTCCACAGAAACAAGGACAATCTCCCACATAGGCGTAGCCGGGGGGGCCCGGGCCCCCCCCAAATGAAATACCACCAATGGTATAAAATTATGATAACATAACCTAAGCGATGTTTAGTTGCAGTTACAGACGACGAGAGAGCCCAGGGGCCCCTGACTAACATCCAGGGGGCCCCTAAGTAATAATCAGGAGGCCCTTAACCAACAACCAGGGGGCCCCAGGGCCCCAAAGTAAAAAACGGGAGCTCCAAAGTCCCTAACTAACAACCAGGGGGCCCCAGGGCCCCTAACTGAGGACCAGGGGGCCCCTAACCAACAACTAGGAGGCCCGGGGCACCTAACTAACGACCAGGGGGCCCAGGGCCTATAACTAACAACCGAGGGGCCCCGAGCCCCTAACCGACAACCAGGGGGCCCCGGGGCCCCAGGGTCCCTAACTAACAACCAGGGGGCCCCATGGGGCCTAACTAACAACCAGAGGACCCCAGGGCTCCTAATCGACAACCAGAGGGGCCCTGGGCCCCTAACTGACAAACGGATGCCCCGGGGCTTCTAACTGACAAACAGGAGGCTCTGGTGCCCCTAATTGACAACCAGAGACCCCGGGGCCCCTAACTAGCAACCAGGGGAGCCCGAAGCCCCTAACTGACGACCAGAGGGCCCTGGAGCCCCTAACTGATTACCAAAGGTCCCGGGCCAGGGGCCCCGCAATTCAAATTTTTAACAATACATACGCAAAATCTGTGAAAAATCGAAAAGTTTTGTGCTAAAAGTTGCAACCCCAAGCCTCGTTTAACGTTATTATAAACTTAATGCTATGACATAGGCGGTAATGCAAACCTCAACTGAAATACTACCAATGATACATACAATGAGAGCATAGCTAGTATTTTGTCCTTGTCTGGTGTTGCAATTTCTTTAATTTAGAATTTACGCGTGCAAAAGCAAGTAATAATAATGACGACCACGTGTCCACGTCATAATAATGTCATGCAATTCCTGGAGGTTTCAAAAAACTGTCAAGTGACTTGACTCGAGTCCTCCACGTTTTGGAAAAAAAGTTATTTCAAGTTTGCTTTAAATGTTTTTTTATGAAAGAACTTAAGGGCGCGATCTTATCTCAAAATCATAGGCATAGTCAGGGGAGTGGCCCAGTGGGGCTCTGGACCCCTCAATTGAAATGCCACCAATGACACAAACTTGACAAAAAAAACCTTGTTTCTTTCTTTTCAGTTTCTTTTAGCATCGTTGCGTACAATAGTACACGCGTACAACAGTAATTAAAAATAAATAATACTGACGACCAGGGGGCCCGGCGTACCTGCTTAATTCAATCTTTTCCAACCAATTTAAACGTATGACCAGTGGTGGGCAGTAACTAGTTACAATTGTAACTAGTTACTGTAACTAGTTACTTTTTTAGTAACTGTAACTTCGTTACTTTTTTTCAGATGTAACGATATTTGTAACTAGTTACCAGTTTAGAGCCCTAAAAAAAGTTACAGTTACAGTTACTTTTTGTACTACATGCTTTGAAGCAAATTACAGATTTTTATGAATTCCATTCAAAATAATTGTATTACACTGGCAACACAGGACGCACAGTCGCATGTCTGATCAGCCATAACCTTTTATTAATATTTTCTTTACTGTGTTCACTGAACTATACATGTGGTTGCTGGTTAAAGTGAAGGCAGTGATAGTTTTCCAACTTCGCTTTCTGGTGATTGAAACCGTTTGGGGATTCAGTGCTGGCTAGGCCTACTGCACAGCTGTACGTGTACTAGCAATCAGTGCTAGTTGGCAATTTCAGTGAAATGCATTTCTAATCAGCGCAATTTAGTTCAAGAGGCTGGAGCAAGAAGAATCGGAGGGGTTAGGGATTATGTTATGGTAAAATTGTGTTTGGGGATCTGAATCAAGTTTTTGGGTCAACTTTAAGATTAACGTTTAAGTTTCCAGGTTTCGTATTTGGAGTTTGCAGTTAAAGTTTTTAGTCCAAATTTTTAATCACAATAAAAGTAACTGTAACTTGTAACTGTAACTGTAAGTAGTTACTTTTCAAATTTGTAACTGTTTTTTTGCCAAGTAACTGTAACTTGTAACTAGTTACTTTTAGAAAGTAACTTGCCCACCACTGCGTATAACCATGGTGAAATCTAAGATTTTTGTCCGAAAGTTGCTATCTCAGGCCCTCATCTTAACTTTTTATGAACGTAATGCAATAACCAGCGCCGTATTTGCCATATGGCACAGGGCCCGGCCCTCAGATGGTAAGACTTTTTTTGGTTTTCACTTATATTTGCCAGGAAGATGTTGCAAAAATTCCCTAAGTACCAGGGGCCATGCGCAATGTAAATCCGGCCCGGGAATAACATGTTTAGTAAGCATAACTATCTATTGTACCAACGATTCACCTCGCCAGTTTTTACGAAAAAAATACTTTAAAAAAAATAGCTAGGGAAAATGCTCATTGAACAAATTATTGAAATTGAATTGAGGAGTCCTGTGCCCCCTGGCCGTACATGTAATCCTGTAACTGGTTAACTTCATGACAAAACAAAAATCTCTAAGGAAAATCTTCGAGTGGATTATTTTTTACTGCTAAAATATTGCAGGAGGCAAACTGCCTTACTTCCCTCTACATGGACCAAATCACCCACAATTAAAATTTTACACTGTAATGCATGATTTTAAACGTGTTTTGGAATTTAATTGCAAGTAAAAGAAGGATTGAACAATTAAAATTTTTCGATTGGCTTTCTAATGTTAAAAATCTAGTTCTTTCAAATGGCTGTGAACACGTGCAAAATGTGATCCAATGGGATTAAAATAGCTTTTTTTCCAAAAACTTACAAAAATCGCCCAGCGGCTGGGGGCTTTGCCCCCAGACCTCCATAGCCACCGGCGGTTGGGAGCTCCGCCCCCAGACCCCCGTCTGTGGTACGTTTGAGTACACTAGCATACTCAACACGTCTCCTAAGTTAGACATTTGCATTTTCTAATGATTAGTTTTCGCCCTCTCCCTTTATCAAAATCCTGGTTAAGTGCCAACGACTACAGCTTCAGATCTTCCATTCTACAATATTTTTGCCCCACAAAAACTTCCTTTTTTGAAAATTTTTGATGACGTCATTGCATGTGATTTGTGGTTTGGGACCCCCCAATCAAAAATCCTGGCTACGCCTATGATCTCCCATCATCTTCCCCGTATGTTTATCTTACCAAATGGCATGATTTTGACCAATTCACTTCATTTTTTATTTTTTGAACATCAATACTGCTATATATTTGACTCCTGTAGTTTTTGTTCAAAACCGGAAGTGTGACCTCAAGAACTAGTCAAAAATTTAAAAATTAAATCATTCAAAATAAATTTGTACGTGAGGTTGTAACATCAAATCAACTTAAAAAGTGGATTTTATTAAATCTTTCATAAAAGTTTATCGAATTATAATACAGGGATATAGTGTTTCAAAAAAATTGTACCCCTATTGGACATATTCGTAAAACGAGAGAACCGTGAAGAACAAAGTCGCGCTGATGGGAAAAATCGGCATATTGCAAAAATATTAACAACCTTTCAAGCCAAAAATCGCCGTTTTTTTATGTTTGCTTTGTGTCTCAATTCACGATCACGTAACCTAGGATCCCCAAAATTGGCACACATGACGCTTTCATTAATTCTTTCCTTATATCCAAATTTCAGTTTTCTAGGTTTTACCGTGTGCTAGTTATAAGCAAAATCAATTCTGATGTACCAAAATTCACGAACAAAAACAAAGGTACTACGCGTTCGCGCGAAGTCCCAACTATACGCGCTCGCGCGAAGTCCCAATTAAAATAGAAATGTTATACAAGCAAATCTTTTTCGATGCATGTTTCGCTACATAATATTCGAAAAAAAAATTAATTTATTGGGACATTAAATGGTTAGCTGTTCGCAGAGTTTTTTCAGTCTCTGAAATGTGACACCCTACACAAGATGGGTGAATATAATTTCAATTCTCGGCAGGGTTCTTGAGCGATTATCTCTCCTAGATTTCAAGTGCGTTACCTGGCGATTGTCGACCGCCATTTCAAAATCAGTTTCGACACCAAATAGGACCATGTAGCCAAACATAAGATAAAATAAAAACCAGATCCGACATAGCCCAACAATCAAAACGGTTCCATAGAAAGTGACCGCAAACCATTCCAAAATTTAAAACTGGCCGACGAAAGCGGACTGCGAGTCGGAAGCGGCAGATAGGTAGATGTAATATACCGTCCTCTACATGGCGCAGCAATATTAAAAAAAGTTTTCTCCATCTTTCAGTTTCATTGCAGATGGGGCAGCGGAAAAGATTCGGACTCAAACTCGCAAGGATAATGGTTCGATTTCCTGCCATTGCAAATTTCGCAAGTGTGTGTAAATACCTGTTTTTAGAAACTGTCCTGTGTTACTTATGAATTCATGTTTGTCCTGTTTCAGCGAGAAAAAAAAAAATTCTACGTTGAAAGTTCAGTCTCATCCGCAGTTGCAAATTAATCATATTATGTACTTGGAAACATCTCTGTGCTGAAAAAACTGTCTTGTCTTCTTGTTAATTTTATCTTTGCGTAATCAATGGGAACTATAAAAAGAAAAATGCAAAAATAAAAAGAATATGGACTTTTACGTTATTGACCACCAGCATTCTTACGGCTATGTTCGTTTACCCGACTAGGGCAAGTTTTTCTTTTCCTTTCTTCTTTTTTTTTGATAAATTATTTTTCTTCATCGGCTCATTTACTTTTAAGCCACTAAAAACTAAAAAAACTTAAACTTAATTGAAAACTAACAGTTATCAACCTTTTTACATGAGAGTGGCGGGTACATGTCTGAAATCGTGTGGCCACGTGGGGGTTCTCCCTCAAACGGGCACTTCAAGGTTTTGAATCGCTTAACTGGTTGCGCTATGGGTGAAATTCTCAGAATAGGTACTAGGTAGGTATGAAAGAAAAGTAACACATAACACATTTAGGGGTTTTTCATCAATAGTTCATCCGAATTGGGGTTTTTCTCAAAACAGGTCCTGCAAAATTTTGCTATGTTTTGTTTTTTCTGTATAGGCCTACCTACCTTAATTGTAAACCATTCGAGCTAGACAATGAAATTTTCAGGAGAGATAATTATAAAAAAAATCTACAAAATATAAAGCGACACGTTATGAGTTTCTCCCGAATTGGGCTCTGCAAGATTTAAAATTTTAAACCACTTGAGCTAAAAAGCGGAAATTTTTAGAATAAGCAAATTATGAAAAAAAAGATGAAACATGACAAACTTTAGTATTGCTTTGTTGAGAAAGACCTTCCACAAAAGCTCCAAAAATTCGAAATTTTTAATCACCTGAATTAGACAAATGACATTTTAAGGATACTGGTAGGTAGGTGTAAATGAATGACGAGACAGGATTAATTTCGTTAATGACACATTATCGAGGGCGGTATTCCTCCGAATTGGGCCTCCAAAGTTTGTATATTTTTCCCGCTCGAGCTAGAAGAATAAGAATTTTCAGAATAGGTAAGCCGGAATACAAAAAAGATGTAAAACATGACAAAAATTGGGGCATCATTTTAGGGAAAAGCCTCGAAACAAGTCCTTCAACATTTAAGCTTTTGAATATTTGAGGTAAATAAATAAAATTCTAAGGATAATTTGGTGTCTATACTCTCTACATAAGAGCCAGCTTGACAAAATTTCGGGGTGCCACAATAAGAGGGTCCCTCAAATGGGCCCCTAAAAACAGGGATGTGGAAGCAGTCAAATGTTTAATGCTTCCGCTTCCAGCTCCTCTTGAAGTTTTGTGCTTCCGAGTTCGCTTCCGCTTCCAGTCTTTTTCATCAAAGGGCTTCCGCTTCTACTTCCACAAAAATTTAATCTCTTCCACCGCTTCTAGCTTTCGCTTCCACATCCTTGCTCAGTATGAAACCGCTAATTGTATTTAGTGTAAAAAAACAGGCATGTTTTTGTGATACAGTAGCCTAGCATGTCATTACAAAATAACCAAGAACTAAAATTCATGGCTAATGCATCATAGGCGTAGCCATAATGGGGGGGGGAGGGCAGGAGGCCCGAGCTCCCCCCAATAGAATGCCACCAATGATAGAAAAGGTGACAAAAGCGCTTTGTTTCTTCGGTTTCAGTTTCTTTTAGCCTCTTCGCGTTCAACAGTATACGCGTGCAACAGTAATTAACAATAGTATTGACAACCAGGGGGCCCGGACGATCTTAATTTAATTTTTGCCAACCAATTTAGATGCAAAACCCGGGTGAAATTAAGGATTTTTGTCCTAAAAGTTGCTACCTCAGGTCCTCATCTAACCTTTTTATAAACGTAATGCAATAACCAGGGGTGGATTTACAATATGACACAGGACCCCATAGGCGTAGCCAGGAGGGCCCAGGGGCCGCCCCCCCTCCCAATTGAAATGTCACCAATGATAAAATATCACAAAAAAGTCTATTGTTTTTCAGTTTCAGTTTCTTTTAGCATTTTTCGCTTATACCGGGAATTAACAACAATATTGACGGCAATAAAGGGGCTCCTAGCCCCCTCAATTCAATTTTTGCCAGCCAATTTAAATGTGTAACCACAGAGAAATTGAGAGTTTTTGTCCTAAAAGTTGCAGTTTCAGGCCCTCACCAAACTTTTTCATGAACGCAATGCAATAACCAGAGCCGGATTTACCGGTTATATTGGATTTACCGGTTATACATATACCGGGCGGATTTACCGGTTTTACCGGTTGTACATCTAAATACCTGCTGGAGGCCCTGCGCTCACATGGTGAGACTTTTTTGGTCTTCACCTATATTTGGCTAAAAGATGTTGAGAAAATCTCCAAAGTGCCAAGTGCTTCGCGCAATGTGAATCTGGCCCGGGCAATAAAATGGTTATTAGGCGTACCTATCCATTGTATCATTTTTAAATAGCAATCCATCTCCAGTTCTCCACCTCTCCAGTTTTTCCGCTGCAAAATAGTTTTGAAAAATAAAATTAGCTGGGGAAATGCTCATTATACTAATTATTGAATTTAAATTGAGGGGGCTTGGGCCATCTGGTCGTATATGTACTCCTACAACTGTTTATTTTTATGACAAAACAAAAATTTCTAAGAAAAATCTTCGAGTGAATTATTATTTACTGCTAAAATTGTATTGTATTGCTTGAGGCAATGTACCTTGCTTTCCCTACCTGGGCCAGATCACTTACTAAATTTAACCCCAAAAAGCACGATTTTTAGCGTGTTTTGGACTTAAATTGTAAGAAAAGGAGGATCGAGCAATTTAATTTTTTTAATTGGCTTTCAAATGTTAAAAATCTTGTTCTTTAAAATGGTTCTAAACAGAGCTGGAGTCTCGGCCAAAATCTTCGAGACCGAGACGAGACATTGACGTTGCGAGACCGAGACGAGACCGAGGCTTTTGAAACCAAACGTTTGCAATATTTTGCAAATATTTTTGACACTAAATTTTGGACTTTCGGTGAAGTTCCCAATACGTTGTAATATAGATTTTTAGGCATTTCGCTATTATATTAGGAACAAGCTAATTAAAAACGTTATACTACTTAAAACATATACGTTTGTTTTTAATCAGAAAGCTTTTTGGCGTCGCTTATGGTTTTTAAGGTTTAATACTATCATGATCATCAAAAAATTTTGTTACCTAAATACGCAAGTTACAAAATGGAAGTAAGAATGTTTATGTAGAACTTAGAATAATGTTTCAGTTCTAACTGTTCGGCTATTATATTCACAAGACAAATGTTGTCACATTAATTGTTATAACCTACACCTTTATCGCCCCAAGGTGTGATACTATAGGTGTACCATTATTTTGGTCTTTTTGCACAAATGTTGTCCTGATTGTTCTTTCAATGAATTGTGGTTTTTGTTTAGAAAAACTTTATTCTTTGAAGAGCGCAAACTTACTTTCTATCATTTCCCCAAGTTCAGTTTATGTTTGTTGATCTGAAAATTCCGATTTGATTTGTTTGTGATGAAAAGGATTTTGATTGCAACTATAGCAAAATTCAAACGTCAAACCGTTTTTAAGGTCTTCTTGTTTACAATGCGAAGTATTTGGTGTTACTTCGTGTGTAGAATGCGAATGCACCCAGCGCAGCCAATCTCACTGCTTGATTCCTTTTTCACAAAGTCATGGAGATAACTTCGATATTCTTCCGGACACAGAATAAGCCAAAGAGTAAAACCGGTACAAGAAAAGCAGCAGCCGTCTAATCAAAATGCAGAAAACTTGCAGTTGTACCACTGGCATAAGAATAAAAAATACGAAATTTATTGGTAATAACATTTGTCTAAACCAGTGGTAGCGAAATCTTTTATATCTCAGACGCTCTCTACCCCTAGTCCATATTATTGTGAATCAAAATTCTCCCTTTTAGGGTCATACAATACATTAACTCTGCAAAAAATATCTTTTTTCGATATATTCAATCCCCATGGGCTATCAAGGTATAACTTTAAGAACTCTTGGTTTAAACAGGAAGGGATTTGTTTGTTTTTTTCAATTAAAAACTTAAACTTATTGTGGGTTTTTACGCTCGGATTGGAAATATGGCCGAGACTTGCCCATTTTCCGAGACTTCGAGGTACCGAGACGAGACCGAGACGAGACCGAGACGAGACCGAGACGAGACCGAGACGAGACCGAGACGAGACCGAGACGAGACCGAGACGAGACCGAGACGAGACGAGACCGAGACGAGACCGAGACGAGACCGAGACGAGACCGAGACGAGACCGAGACGAGACCGAGACGAGACCGAGACGAGACCGAGACGAGACCGAGACGAGACCGAGACGAGACCGAGACGAGACCGAGACGAGACCGAGACGAGACCGAGACGAGACCGAGACGAGACCGAGACGAGACCGAGACGAGACCGAGACGAGACCGAGGCTTTAGACCTTCGAGATCGAGACGAGACCAAGACTTTGAAAAATAGTGTCTCGAGACTGTCTCGAGACCAAGATATGTCTCGAGACAATAAAGCTCTGGTTCTGAACACGTGCAAATTGTGATCCAATGGCATTAAAATAGCTTGTTTTTCCCAAAAAATAACAAAAAATTGCCCAGCGGCTGGGAGTTTTGCCCCCAGACCCCCCATAGCCTCCTTAGACCCCCGCTTATGATACGTTTGAGACACACTAGTTTGCTTATTACGCATTCCTTTTGGGGGGAGGTTGAACCCTCTCCCTATAGCAAAATCCTGGTTAAGTGCCAACACTAAGGCCACGGTCTTTGATCTGCTAATCTGCAATATTTTTGCCCCACAAAAAGTCCCTCTTTCGAAAATTTCTGATGACCAGTACTTAAATTGTAGGGGGGACAGGGGGACGCGTCCCCCCATCGAAATTGAGCGTCCCCATCAAGATTGAGCGTCCCCCATCGAGATTTGAGCGTCCCCCATCGAGACTTGAGCGCTGGTTGATGAGAGGAAAAAGACGTACAAAGTCCGGTGGAACATAGCATCAAATTCCGCGGGAATAGTGATACAGAAGAAAAAACACTTCAACCGTCGGCGGAGACCTGTTTTTTCTGGTCTATACCTAATTTTCGGCAAAAAAAACTTCAGTTTCCGGCGAAGACCTTTTTTTTTGAGATCACCTGTTTTTAGCCGGAAAAAAACCTTAAATTTCTGATATCGTCAGAAAAAGCGTTTGATTTCCCGCAAATACCTTTTTTTTTTATTATGAGATCACTTAATTTTCACTAACAAATTGCCTCAATCCAATTCAAGGCTAATGAAAAATTTGGGTCAAGTTTGTTTACGATTGGACCAAACTTCCAAAAAAGCCCCTCCGTTTGCAAAATCCTGGCTACGCGCCTGATCTGCACTAAGGTTCAGTCAATTCTGCAAAAGCGTCCCCCCATGCAAAATTTTACAATTTAAGTACTGCTGATGACGTCATTGCATGTGATTTGTGGTTTGCCTCCCCCCTCAATCAAAAATCCTGGACACGCCTATGCAATCCACTGCAGTATTTTAATCATGATCAATAAAAGACAACGTTTAATCTAGCAAGAATTAATTTGTGTCCCTTGATTCTCAAAAAAAATTTAGGAAAGCTTTATTTTACTGGTAAGTTTTATGCCTTTCTACCAGTAGTTTTTTGTTAATTCTAACTCAATTTATGGAAAGAAAGAAAGCAAAGTTTTTAAGTGTCTACCCAAGGACAATGACGTTCAGCGAGCTAAACGGTTTGGAAATGAAGCTTGGAGGCAGCAACCTTTCGAGCTCTAACACCAAGGTTTGATTAGGTAGTTCCACTGCTGATTATATCTTTGATGATATTTCATTGTTGATCTAATGTGTTATTTACACACTTGTTTCAAACATTTTGCAAGCATGAGCACAAAGTATGCCATCGTCGTTCTCATATAGTACCTATTTGCATTTGCATTTTTCAGCTTGATTTTTTCCCGCTTGTTTTCGATGATGAAGAATCGAACATGAAAACAAAGAAAAAACGAATCGTAAAACAGAATCAAAAACCGGCACCAAAATTGGACCTGCACAAACAGAGATTTTCCTTCCACTACCATTAGCTTCTTTTTACCGACCAGTTGGTCGAGCCGTAAAGCGTTCTTCTTTGGAGCGGGAGGTCTGAGGTTCAAAGCTTGGGCCGGTCAAATCAGACACACTGTTGCCAAAGACTCGCCTCTGTTGCAACATTTCTTTGAATGGAACTGTGTTGTCCGGTGTAATACAGCGAGTCTAATGAAGAATTAATTTTACCATTGATAGTATTATATGATTTTTCTGCGTGCTTTGAAATACCTACAGTTACAGTATTTTTTAACTTTGGCGGCAACCGACATTTAAAGTATACTTCAATAGGATTGAATCGTCACATAGCATGCCAGAAATGAGCTTTGCCGTCTTTTTTGACCACAAATTTGTCGACACGAGTAACTGTCTTTTTTCATGAATAATTTTGCATCGTTTTGATCTTTGAGTGTTTTGTGATTTGCATTCCATAATTGCCCGTATAAAAATTTTTTCAAGCATTTACTTCTGCTCACTTTTGCAGGAAAAAGAGTTTTGCATTTAATCGTCTTTAAAATAACAAGAGCTCAAAAATTATACTACTCTAAATTACGATAGGTTTGATCAAAATTCTTATGGTCGAATGCACCAGCGAAGACTAACTTTAATCAATTTTCGATGTTCTAAACTGTTGGTTTTGTTAAATTAAAAATAATTTAAAATTAAAACAGAATTGAAATAAATTTGCACATTCAGATAATTTATTCTTGAATTGCATGACAATTATAGCAATTTGCTTTATTGATTGTCCAAATTTTCACCGCAAAATTTTGTTCCTCCGCGATTCGAACTTAATTCACATTGCTGCGTACAACCATTCGAGTTTCCTTGAGTTGATGTCATTTTCGGGGTAATCGTGCAAATGGTATCGTTTTTCTCTAGAAATTAAAGATTGCTTGTGTTATTGCACTTCGTTGATATGCACATTGCATATTCATTGCACTATACGTCAGTAGCAGCCTTGCGGTCGTATTTTAAGAAAATTGTCAATGAGCATCCACCGGCCAATTAACGATTTGTCAGGGCTGAACTTTGGTGTCGAGCGTTTGGAACGAATTTGCCAAATAAACCATTTCGATTAGACAAAATAAAGTCGGACTATTAGTGTTGATTGAATAAGGTACCGCAATTTAATTCCGATAACTAAACTGCTCACGTTCTACCCAAAATACACGCTTCATTGCATTAATTCCTATTACTGCCATTATTTGTCGTAATGGAAGTTTAGTGCTTTTTGTTTTCTTTTTGTATTTTGTGTCAATTCATTTTATGCTTTAATGTTTGTGACATGATGAGTCTGAGAGACCTTATCAACTCTTCACAGTATTATTTTGGTCGATCGAAATTCGAAGCTAAACTTTTACGAAAGGTTTACCTGGACGATGCCAAATCTTAAAAGTTTGTATAGTGCTGTGATACGCCTATACTCCACTTTTGTAACTTCCAAATTTCCAAAACTGAAATCATCTGTTTAACGTGTAATTTTAAATTTCTTAGATTTTCTGTATAATTTCCAATAAACACACAAACGTGAAAAAGAGTGTTATACTATAGAAAATTGTTCTATGGTTAATTGTGGTGCATATTACTTGGTTTTGTTGCCGTTTTTTTTTGCTTAAATTACAAATCACTAGTGTTTGTGATTGTTTTTGATTTCGTGTTGAGCTTTGTTCTATAGTGTTTACGTTGAAATATCAGCAGAAATTCAATGTCAAATCACTAAGTTGTGGTTCAATATTTCATCAAACAGCTCAGTTAACACCAATGTGCTAATTTGAAGAGGTACAGATATGCAAAAGAATTTAAAGAATCCACAGCAGGAGCATTGGAAAACAGAAAACTTCTAAACAGGTGCGCTTCGTCCAAGCACTTGGCTCTCATCGCATGCGAGTCATCTAACCGTTAGCGTCTGACCAGTGACCATAGACTTTTTTATTTGCTAGACTAGAAACAGACGTGTGGAGAAAAAGAGCAAAGCATTGAAGAAAAAAAGTCTGCTCTTGTTGCAAAGTTTGTTTTGCGGTCACGCGTTTTTGATTGATTTGATTCGAAATTAAGGATAAAACTTTTTGACTTTTTTTTCAAAACTAATTTCCTGTAACCAATCGATGAACTTTCGGTTAAAACTGCCCGAAATGATGTTTATTCTGTTGAGTTGACAAAAAAGGTAACTCACAAATTACTTCGAAAATTTTGGCATTAGGCCCTGCTACATATAAGAGGTGATTGGGTTAATTTAATAATATAGGTTTATGCGGTCACCATTACCTTTTTGAGGTTATGAAAAAGGTAATGGTGATATCATAAACCAATATTATCACCTTGAGACAAGTGGTAAGGCAAATTTTCATTCATTGAATAAAACGATTATGCAGTGTGTTTTGTGGCAAAGGGATGCAATACCAAGTCCTAGACTCCTAGTCAGCAAAGAAAACCAGAAAAGGCTCTCTTCAATAAAGTAGCAGAGGTGAATCAGTACTTGATTTGCACATTCATTGCGAGAATGGGAGCTTACACTTTGATGATAAACGAATATAAGGGAATGAACATCAATTTATGGTTTTAAAACATTAAGCAAAAAGAACAAGTCGACTGAGCTTCAATTGAACGGTGGTACAGCTGCAACATTCGCAAAAAAAAATTCATAGTCTTTGTAACGACAAATGTCAACACTGGACAAAAAACAAGGGTGGTCACTGGTCATATCTAAAAGAATGGGACATCCAGACTCAAATTTATCAGGTGCTAGCACCATATATTTGATCACGTTCTTTACGAAGTCAAGTACGATGAGCTGCATGGCTCAAACAAATCTCCCGACATCGATTACTTCTTTATGAAGGATTAGGTAGGCGAAAATGATCAACTGAAGAAAGCTTTTAGCAATGGAAAACTTCAGATCTTTAAGAATACAATGGATCAGAGGGACAACCTGATAAGACACTGCCACCTTACACTTTCTGTCCCTTCATTGAGAAGCAAAATAGGAAGTTTTCTTTGTGACCTTCGACAGATTGCCAACATTAGCAATGCTCGCTGGAACGCCTGTGCCATAGCCCCCACTTGCGTTCATGCTAATGCTTCAAACTGGAATCAAATTTCGTAAAGTCTGTGTTTTATTGCTTACCCATGGCTTGATTATTGGTTTAGCACCATTTTTTCCGCGATCAGGATTTTGATGAACTCTGGATGAATACACAAAAGGTCTCGAATCAGTGGCGTAGACATACATGGTGGGGGGGTATTGTGACGTGGCTAGGATGTGTGCAAAACCTTAAACATTTCGCCACAAAAAACCAGCGATGCCCCTAACCTACTTGTTAGTAGACCGTCAAATAATGCATGCAGTGCCAATGTATGAAATCCAAATACGGCGAAAACCTGTGAAAATTGCTGTTCCTTCAAGATGAAGACCTTTTCATCGCATTTAATCCATACTTTACTCTTCACCGTAAATTCGGTAAAAATTGCGGTTTTTCTGAAGTGAATATCTTTTTTGGTTGGTCTTCACATTAATTTCAAAAGAAAGCACCCCAACCACCACCAAATCCTACCTATGCCACCGTTTCCAAATGCTTAAAAAGCACTGAAAAAGAGATCACCCATCATCAGAAAGAGATTACCAATCTGATGAAACCAATGCTGCGAGGATTCAATAAACGTATACGCAGGAGTTGCAGGCGTTCCACAGAAATAACGATAATCTACCATCATCCTCCCCGTATATTTATCTTTTCAAATGGCATAATTTTGACCTATTTCCTTCATTTTTTGTTTTCTGAACATCAATACTGCTATATATGTGACTCCTATAGTTTTGTGTGACCTCAAGAACTGGTCAAAAAGTTAAAAATTAAATTATTTGAAATAAATTTGTACGTGAGCTTTTTACATCAAATCAACTTAAAAAGTAGATTTTATTTAATCTTTCATAAAATTTCATCGAATTACGATACAGGGATATAGTGTTCCAAAAAAAATTGTACCCCTATTTGACATATTCGTTAAACGAGAGAACAGTGAAGAAAAAAGCCTCGCTGATGGGACAAATCGGCATATTGTAAAATATTAACAACCTTTCAAGCCAAAAATCGACGTTTTTTTATGTGTTTTTTTTTGTGTTTCAATTTACGATCACGTGACCTAGGATCCCCGAAATTGGCTCTCATGATACTTTATTAATTCTTATGTTAAGTCCAAATTTCAACTTTTTAAGTTTTACTGTTCGCTAGTCAAAAGCAAACTCAATCCTTATCTGCCAAAATTCGCAAACAAAAACAAAGGTACTACTCGCTCGCGCGAAGTCCCAACTATACGCACTCCAGCGAAGTCCCAAGTAAAATAGAAGTGTAATTAAAACAAACCTTTTTTGATGCATGTTTCGTTACATAATGTTCGAAAAAAAATTATTGGTACATTAAATGATTAGCTGTTCACTGAGTTTTTACAATCTCTGAAATGTGACACACTACACAAGATAAGTGAATATAATTTCAATTCTCGGCAGGGTTCTTGAGCATTTATCTCTCCTAGATTTGAAGTTCCTTACTTGGCGATTGTCGGCCGCCATTTCAAAATCAGTTTCGGCACCGAATAGGGCCATATAGCCAAATATAAGATAAAATAGAAACTAGATCCGACATAGCTAAACAATCAAAACGGTTCGATTGAAAGTGACCGCAAACCACCCCAAAAATTAAAACTGGCCGATGAAAGCCAACAGCGAGTCGGAAGCGGCAGATAGGTGAATGTAACATAACGTCCTCTAGATGGCGCAGCAGTATTAAAAAAAGTTTTCTCCATCTTTCAATTTCATTGCAGATGGGGCAGCGGTAGGGAATCGGACTCAAACTCACAAGGGTAATGGTTCGATTCCCTGCCGTTGCAAATTTCGCAAGTGTGTGTAAATACCTGTTTTTAGAAACTGTCCTGTGTTACTTATGAATTCATGTTTGTCCTGTTTCAGCGAAAAAAAAATTCTACGTTGAAAGTTCAGTCTCATCCGCAGTTGCAAATTAATCATATTATGTACTTGGAAACATCTCTGTGCTGAAAAAACTGTCTTGTCTTCTTGTTAATTTTATCTTTGCTTAATCAGTGGGAACTATAAAAAGAAAAATGCAAAAATAAAAAGAATATGGACTTTTACGTTATTGACCTCCAGCATTCTTATGGCTATTATTCGTTTACCCGACTAAGGTAATTGTTTCTTTTTCTTTTTTTATGAATTATTTTTCTTCATCGGCTCATTTACTTTTAAGCCACATAAAACAAAGAAAAATTAAACTTAAACCGATTACTAACAGTTATCAACCTTTTTACATGAGAATTGCCGGTGCATGTCTGAAATCGTGTGCCACGTGGGGATTCTCTCTCAAACGGGCCCTTCAAGGTTTTGAACTGCTTAACTGGTTGCGAAATGGGTGAAATTCTCAGAATAGGTACTAGATAGGCATGAAAGAAAAGTAACACATAACATTGAGGGGTTTTCCAAAAACAGTTCCTCCGAATCGGAGGTTTTCTCCAAACAGGTCCTCCAAACTTTTGTTATGTTTTGTTTTTTCTGCATACCTACCTTAATTGTAAACCATTCGAGCTAGACAATGAAGTTTTCAGGACAGATCATTATAAAAAATATCTACAAAATATTAGGCGATACATTACGAGGTTTTCCAAAATGGGCTCTCCAAGATTTAAAATTTTGAACCATTTGAGCTAAAAAGCGGAAGTTTTTAGAATATGCAAATTATGAAAAAAAGATGAAACATGACAAAATTCAGTGTTGCTTTGTTGAGAAAAACCTTCCAAAGGAGCTCCTACGAATTCGAAATTTCTAATCACTTGAATTAGACAAATGACATTTTAAGGATACTGGTAGGTAGGTGCAGTGGCGTACGCAGGATTTTTCAATGGGGGGGGGTTTGAAAAAAGACATCAAAAATTTGTTCGCCATCTATACTTTGGCAAATAAATAACTTAGAGCAATGCAACAAGATGGAATCAAAGTCATACAATGCGTAATGCAAATAAAACTTTTCAAACAAAAAACAATTAAGCACTAAGCATACCTCTATAGTTAACATCATAAGATTTGCAACTGAACGATCAAGAAAAAATTGTTCAAAACAAAAGCTGCGAAACCTCATATGATTATAAATAGCGCAAAGTGTGGCAGGCGCGTAGCCAGAAATTCGCATCTGGGGGGGGGGCTATTTTGGGGGTCTGGGGGCGGAGCCCCCAGCGCTTGAAAATTTTGCATTTTTTTTTTAAATAACTTAATTTTAGGGCTATTTTGATAAAAAAATAATGCTTTTGAAACGTGGCATAGAAATTGGTAATGCAAACCTGATTAAACTGTTTGCATAAATGGGCTATGTGGAAGGTGGTTAATGGTAAAATTTTAGCTCTCTTGTTTACATGCTGGTAAATCATAAAATCGTATAGTTGAAGAAAACTCACGCAGAGTAATCTATTTAGTCTATCTTTATAGAGAAAAATAAATAGGGGGAAGGGGGGGCTAACGGAAAAAATTTTGAGACAAGTGATTGGTAATTAATTAACACTAAGTAGCCCCCCCCTATTCCAAAGTTTATAATATGTTTGTTGATAAAACCTATGTTTAGCATTTTTACCATAGCGATCGAATTTGCTTGCTAGTTTTTGGCCATTTTTGAAAGTTTTCATTGCATTGATTTGTGGGTTTTAATTTTGACAAATTATAGCCCCTCCCCCTAAATTTATGTTTCAAAAGATGCTTTAAATCACTTTTTAGTCGATTCTAGCGCAAAAACCAGTCTCAGAAGTGCTAAAAACGTGGTGTTTTTCTTATTCTTCATTTTAGTTGAAAGGCCAATGGGGGGCTATAATCCCCCCCCCAGCCTACGCTACTGAAAGTTACTCTGACTCGTAACATGATATTCCAGATTTTCAGTATTACACTTAGTCGCTTACAATGTTGCATTAAATAACAAAAAAATTATTTACAATAATTAAATATCTGAAATTAATATGAGAGGAAAGGAGGAGCTTGTTTGTTTTGCGCAATAAAACGATATTTCTAATGATATATGACATACGTCGGATCAATAGGGAGGATGGTTTAAACCCCCACCCCCCTGTGTACGTCTTTGCGCATAAGTGAGCTATGTGGGCAGTGGCTAATGGTAACATTTCAGTCCTCCAATTCGCAAGCCGGTAAATCATAAAATCATAATTTGAAAAAACTCACAAGCATTTATATTCTGTAGTTTATAGAGTGAGACAGTTGGGAAGGGAGGGGTGGAGGGAGGCTGAAGGAACGAGATTTGAGTGGATTAATAATTAACTAATACTGAAAACCCATCTGCATATTTTTGATGAAGCCAATGTTAAGCATTTTTAGCGGTTAAATTTGCTAATTTTGGCAATTTTTTGAAGTTGCTACGGATTTATAAGTTATATCTTTGACAAATTAACCCCCTTCCACCCTAAGAAACTCTAAATGCTTCACAAGTTGCTTTAAATCATGTTGGAGTCCATGTCATTGCAAAAAAACAGGATCAGAAGTGCTAAAAACGAGATATTTTCTTTATTGTGCATTTTAGTCGACAGACCAATGGGGGGGGAGGGTTTGAACCCCCAACCCCCCCCCCTTGCGTACGCCCTTGGGTAGGTGTAAATGAATGACAAAACAGGATTAATTTTGTTAATGACACATTATCGAGGGTGGTATTCCTCCGAATTGGGCCTCCAAAGTTTGCATTTTTTTCCCGCTCGAGCTAGAAGAATAAGAATTTTCAGAATAGGTAAACCGGAATATAAAAAAGACGTGAAACATGACAAAAATTGGGTGCGTCATTTTAGGGAAAAGCCTCGAAACAAGTCCTTCAACATTTAAGCTTTTGAATATTTGAGGTAAATAAATAAAATTCTAAGGATAATTTGGTGTCTATACTCTCTACATAAAAGACAGTTTGACAAAATTTCGTGGTGCCACAATAAGAGGGTCCCTCAAATGGGCCCTCCAAAATTAAAAATCTCTAAACAATTACAGCAACCCATTACTCTGCTGCTTTATACTGTAAAACAGAATTACTTTGCTTGTTTTAAAATTTTCCTTTGTGCTTAATTAGGTTTTCCCTGCTGAGACACGCATTCCTCTTATTTTGCTCCTAAATTTTGCCAAAAATGAGCAGAACTTTATATAAAACTGTTTTTTAAAAAAACATTGTAACAGGCTAGTTGTAGCCTACTGTTGTAGGTTTGGACTTTAAAGCGCGAATCAAAAATCCGAAAATCATCGTGATACAAAAATCTGTATATGGAATTCTTTTTATTGTTGTAATCTGAGCAAAAATTTATTTCCGGAATGCAGTATTTGTGCTAAGTGAAAAGCTAGATTTGTTTGAAATTGTTAAACGCCGCTGTCGAAATATTCGTTTCAACGGGGGTTTAGTTGGCAACCAAATTGGGCTTGTTATTATGTATGCTGCTTGAAAGTTGGCGCAATTTTCAAGATCGGTATGAAGTGAAAATTGTTAACAACTTCTTAAAAATGAAAACTGAGCAGAGTTGTAAAATTTGATTGGCATTTAAAGATGCTTTTTCCAGATATTTAAATTTTGAGAGCCGTTGTAACCACAAACCTGTTTATGGATCTTTCTTGACGAAGCCTGTTTTTTTAATTCAGTACCAGTACTCGTAAAATAACACAAAAAAACGCAGCATTTTGACTCCTTCAGTACCTCATAGGTCAACACGTTTGTAAACAGACAGTTTTTTATAGCTCTGTTGTCTGGAAAATAAAGTACCGTACATAGAAAAGAGAAGTTAAAGCAGTTGAGATGCTATTGCTGAAGGCAAGGTGCATCTTTTAGCTTTAAATATTCGATTTCTCTTACTGTCAGTGCGTCGTTGTGTCCTTGGGAAAGACACTTAATTACAAGTTTACGCTTGTTTCCCGTTGGGTCCTAGAAGCTATTCAGCCGATTGTGGTGGTCCAACCCGACAAAAGACTAGCAAACAAAACCCAAAAAAGGGTGCTTTGCGTAGGTTAGACAGACGCAGAATGCTTGGTTTGTGCATACGAACGATTCGATGATTTGAGTTATGCTACCTTGCTAGCCAGAGGCGTTACTAAGGATGGTGGCACCCGGGGCGTTTTCGGTTCAAATTAGGATGAGGACCGAATAAAATAATAAAAAAAAGTCTTTACCACATATTAGTGGAGTTATGGTTTCACATCATAAACTGGTGTCACCCCAAAATAGTGACACCAGAGGCGCCCCCCCTCCTCCAGCGACGCCACTGTTCCTAGCTGGTATTGATAGTAGAAATAGTTGAAAATTTTTATACCTGGCAATTGTAAAAGCTTAAAAAATAACAGTTTCAAGAAACAGTTTGTCAGAAAAGGATACAACGACAAAAACGATTTGCGTTATTACTTGCAAGAATAAAATAAAAGAAATAATGGTACCTGCATTAAGTTTTAAAAAATTAAAACTGAAGTGATGGAAGTGAGCATCTATCGAAATCTATTGCCAAAAGTGTTTCATAATTTTTCGTTACTCTTCGATCAAAATGCTTGTCTAAATTTCTCCACTGTAAAACATGTCAAGAATCTTGGTTTGTGTTTGATGATTCTTTGAACTTAACATCACAAATTAATCAGATTGTTAAAACTTGCTACCACAGACTGAACAACTTATACAGAAGTGGTAGTATGTTAAGCAAAGATCGTAAATTGCAACTATGTAACTAAAAGTGACAGTATATGTCTTTTCCTGTCTGGATAACTGTAATATTTTATATTATGGTATATCTGCCAAGTTGTTGTCAAGACTTCAAGTTGTGTTAAATGACTGCATTCGTTTTGTGTGCAATGTTCGCAGATCTTCCTGGAAAGATGGTGTTTCAATCACTAATCTTGCAAAAGAATTACATGTTTTGCCTGTTCGCTATCGTATATTGTACAAAATCTCGCTCACAGTATTTAAATGTTTGCATGGTAATGCACCAAGTTATTTGAAGGACTTAATTGTGGTTTCTCAGCCTTATTGTGGCTTGCGCACTACTAATCGCATCAATCGTCTTGAACCCCATCTCCTCCAAAATACAACAAAATGACCAATGCTTTTAAATACTGTGCTCCCACTATGTGGAATGACCTGCCATCTTTAATTAGATCTATTTAAACCCTGGCCAGCTTCAAATCTTCTCTTAAGGCACATTACTTTAGAATTGCATATCACACAGTTTGAAAATTTGAAATATCACACACTTTTTGGTAATTAAAGCTGTACAGTGTTATTATATTTCTTTTTTGCATGTTACGCACTTTCACATATTGCCTTTGCAAGTTTATATTGTAATATGTTTCGATACTTTCCTTTTTATCTGCTGAACCGCTTAGGCAGCATGTGTGGTAACTTTTTGAAGCCGCCCGTGCTAAAGCGGTATATAAATCAGTGATTGATTGATTGATTGATTAAAATTTTACTCATTTATTTAATTTCATTTATCGAAATGAGCTATCGAAATTTATAGCATTCACATAAAACTAACTATCTTATTACACTTTTTTTTTTATATGAGAACAATTTTATAAGAACTCGAGGCTCATTTTTGCTCAAAATTTAAGAACAATTTCAGCCTTAGCAGTAAAAAACAATTAAGAACAAACGAAAAAGAATAAATGACAAATCTAAAAAAATTAAATTCTGTATTGATTTAAAACGAGTGAGAGTGTTGTGTTCTTCCGGCAACCATAGGCGTAGCCAGGGGGAGGGGGGGCAGGGCCTCCCCTCCCCCCAAAATTGTTCTCATATAAAAATTGAAATGCGTCTAATGGTAAAAATCTGACAAAAAAACCTACTGTTTCTTCAGCTTCAGTTTCTTTTGGCGTTTTACGCGTACAACATACACGCGTACTACAGTAATTAAAAATAATATTGACTACCAAGGGGCCCGGGCCCCCTCAATTCAATTTTGCCAACCAATTTAAATGTATAACCGGGATGAAATTAAGCATTTTTGTCCTAAAAGTTGCTATCTCAGGCCCTCATCTAACCTTTTTATGAACGTAATGCAATAACTAGGGCCGGATTTACCATATGGTAAAGTGCAAGGGCCCTGCGCTCAGATGGTAAGTTTTTTTAGTTCTTCACCTTTATGTGGCAGAAAGATGTTGCGAAAATCCCCAAAGTGCCAGGGGCCCAGCGTAATAGAAATCTGGCCCGGGATTCATTGGCGTCGCTAGGGTGGGGGGGGGCGCCCCGGTTGTCATCATTTTGGGGTGATACCGTTTGTTTTTTTTTTCTTTTGATACCGAAAACCCACTGATTGGTAGGCAAAAAACTTTTTTTTTGGTCATCACATACTTTCAGACTGAAAACCAACTCGTTTTGCAGCGAAGACCTTTTTTTTTTTGGTCTTCACCTATTTTTGCCGATAAAGGGTGCCACCACGAAATCCCGCCCAGGGTGCCACCATTCTTAGCGACGCCTCTGCTGGGATTAACATGGTTTGTAGGCGTAACCATCTATTGTATAATTTTTAATAACAATTCACTTCCAACTCGCCAGTTTTTACGCACAAAATACAAAAAAAAGAAATTATCCAGGAAAAATGCTCATTGAACATAATATTGAATTTTAATTGAGGGGGCCTGGGCCTCCTGGCTGTATATGTACTCCTATAACTGGTTAATTTCATGATATGACAAAAATCTCTCAAAGAAAATCTTCGAGTGGGTTATTATTTACTGCTAAAATATTGCTGGAAGCAATGTATCTTACTTCCCCCTACCTGGGCCAAATTACTTACAAAATTTAACCCCAATGTGCAAGATTTTAAACGTGTTTTGGATTTAAATTGTAAGTAAAAGGAGGATTGAACAATTTAACTTTCTCAATTGGCTTTTAAATGTTAAAAGTCTAGTTTTTTCAAATGGCTCAGAACACGTGGAAAATGAGATCCGATGGCATTGAAATAGTTTTTTTTCCAAAAAGTTACAAAAAATCGCGTAGCTGCCGGGTACTTCGCCCCCAGGCTCCCATAACCTCGGGCGGTTGGGGGCTCCGCCCCCAGACCTCCATATGTGATACGTTTAAGTTACACTAAATTACTCGACACGTCTCCTGATTTAGGTATTTTCACTTTTTAACTTTGGTAAACTAGACCACAGCTTCTGAGTGTCTCACAAAAAGTTCCTCTTTCGAAAATTTCTGATGACGTCATTGCATGTGATTTTTGGTTTGGCCCCCCCCCCCAATCAAAAATCCTGGCTACGCCTATGCCGGCAACTGAGAAAAATTTTAACTGTCGTTCAAATTAAAAAAAAAACTCTTGTAATTTGCGCTTTGTTGCAAAAGCAGCAAAAAAGCCTTTCGGCTACTCAAGCAGACAGGGCATTGGGAATCAAACAGTTTTAGAAACATGGTCGCTAAAATTGACATTGATACGCCTAAAAGTTAAGAAAAGGAACTGAAAATTGAAAAAAGATTTAAGAACAGTCAGCCTCAATTCAAAATTGACTGGTTCTTGTAAAAAAAAGTGTAATATTGCAGCCTAATCATCGATATTACAACTGGATTAAAATTTCTTAGAGATGTTTGGATTTCCTATGGTGGGACAATTCCTTCGGACTTAAGGCTATACATTACATTATTTTTGATTCCGGAACTCCTCACACAATTATGATTATTATAAGTTTATATAATCCAGGATATTATCTTACTTTGTGAATTCATATGGGTTTCCTTTCTTACAAGCCAATTAACCAGGAATTAACTACAGTACTGTATATATACTTTTAAGCGTCCGCTAGTTAACATGTAACAGCTTGCCCAAGCTATATATTGTGTCTTTTAAACTCCGCACTGAATCATCATACAAAAACTACTCCCTATTATCATCAATCAATATTAGCGTTATTTTGTAAATGAAAACTTGTGAATCTTGAAATTAAAAAGGTTAGATGAATGCGGCGTGTCAAGTCTAGTCCTGGCGGGCTAAGATAACGTTTAAACGTCTTCATTTAAAGGTAAATTGGGACGCTTAAAGTGTTTACCCAACGCTTCGATAACCGTTTAAACGACACAGAAAGATATTTGCTGAAAAAGTGTTTGACTTGAAAATATCTTTTTCTCAGCTTGCGCGCTAACAATGCAACAGTCTGTTGGAGGTCACGTGATTTCTTTGATCAAACACCTAAGCTTGGTTTACGCGGGAAACTTTACTTGTGATCGTTGGTTAAATACCTGAAACGCTTGAGGTCAACTGGGCATTTAAAGCTATTTTCACAAGCGCAGCGTGCGCGACAGAATGATAGGGAGTTGGAATGAAATTTGCAAGACAGTTCTTTTTTTAATCAAAGCATTCGCGTTGTTTTCTTTTTTGCTCTTTTGGTCGGGGAAAGTTACTGACCTAATTTAACAATGTCTGTTACAGTATTTAGAAATCATGAATTCTTAGTAACAAGTGGCAATGGTGATACCGGTAGTTAGTTATGCGGTAGAAGCAGCAGGTAGACAAATGATAATCAACCACATGGTGACATATCTGGGTAAAAAATTGATACTATTAGCTTGATGATCACTAGAAGCAAAGCATGTTTTGGTGCTACAATAGCATTCGGTAATTTGGGTCAGGTACCGTACCAATCTGTTCTAAAAATATTGACCGCAACTTACGCGAAGAAATTTTTTTTAGAAAAATATTTTGGATCGTAAAATTTTCGCCGTATAAAGCCATCTGAAACCATGTTTTAGCATTTTGAGAATCTTTTTGCTGCAGTTGGTAATAGATTTTTCATACATCACTATTTCATGTAACAAAATGAAACAGAAACAACCAATACAGTAGAGGCTAAATGTTGTATTAGGCAGATGAGTGACAGCTTCGAATCATTTGTAAACTATAATTGCTAAGAATAGCACCGAGGTAAATTTTTACTGAGGGATTGGAGTAAAATAACCCAAGTAAAAAGCGCGCTACCATATAATGTATTGTTTAATCGGTAAAATTAAGCACCTTACTCCTACTTAATTTTTTGCTGTGAAGTTGCTACTGGTGTTTATGGTTTATCGATGAACCAGGAAGTAGTACGATCACGACTGTTTACGTTAATCAGTTACTACAAAAAACCGCGGGAAGATGGAAATATGCACGTGCGGTCGTGCTTGCCTGGCCGAGAAAGACAATGCTTTGCAGTTGTTTGCAGTACCGGTACGCTTTGTAGAAGCTAGCTTATTGCTAGTCTGCAATTGCTGCTGCTTGTTTTACCGATTTGGCGGGATTACAGCAAACATCCTGTATTTTCGCGCCAGTTAAATTGTTGCATATTTATGTTGCTTTTTGCATTACTTGATAGGGTGTCGCTTACAGAGCGGAGGAGAGTACAGTGCCGTGAGCGTGAGCCGACCGTCAGATCAGACCGTATTACATACAATTTACAGTTTACCGCCTCAGTATCGAGTATGCACCAGGCTGTAGAAGGGTGCATTTTGTAGAGAGCTACTGAAGTAAAGATATCTGCGGCACTAATCACTGATCTAAGGTTAGTGAAGTGTAATAACTTGAGTGTAAGAATCCTGTTAGTACAGCATTCAAACTCTTTACGTAGTACTGCAGTGTAGACTCTAGTAATAGCAATAATACCCACAAGTCAGCTAGTACTTGAATTTTTGGGTTGTCGCAGTAACTTTTTACGTGGATTTCAAGAGCGAGCGCTACTAGTTACTGTAGCTACCGGTAGCTTACTACCGGTATTCACGAATTGAACGCCAATGTCACACTCACAGCCGTACCAATGTATAATGCACTAGCACTGTAATATTTTGCAGGTGTCATTGGTTTTAGCTTGTTTAATTTTCATGACTGTAATGTAAAAGTAATCTATTTAGTTTTTATATTAAATTATGTCTTACTGTCCTTATCAAAAAAACTGTGATCCAACAATGATGATAGCATCTCCTAGTAAGCTTCAGCATCCACCATTGACAAGTTACCATGATACAGGTAAAAACCAAGAAGGTATTGTAATGTGTAATTTCAGATTTAGGTCCTATGCATTATGCTGTAACCAAAGAAGTAAAAGCAATTTGTTGTTCAAATTGTTTCTATCAAGTTACTCTTATACGATACTAAATTGTGTAACTTGCTATATGCATTAAAGTATTTTATGAGCATGTTTTTACTTTGATCTAATGGTTTGGTTTAATTTATGATATGCCGTATTGTTTATCAAGGTAACTTCACATTTACTGCAGTTACTATTGCACATTTTAATTTTTATGAGATAGCTTACTGCTGGCTGCTACTACAAAGCCAGAAGCCAAATCTGAAATTGTGTACAACTAGTAGAATGATTTTTACAAAAACACACTTTTGGTTTTCTGAATTAAGCTTGATTTTTACTATTTTGTAGGTGTCGCATCGTACAAAAACTTATTAATGTATTCTTCATGGCAATGGCCTCCCACTCCTGAAGGCATGTCATCTCCATTTCGTTTGCCACCAATTCATGCCAGGTTGGTATTATCTACAATTATTGGGATTTGCGTAAAGGTTTTATTCAAAAGAAATGAGAAGGGTACCTTAGAGTATTATGGAAAAAATGTGTGTTGTGGAACTTTTTCTCTATTACAAAACTTAACTTTTGCCAAAGTTGCAAAGACTGCCCCCTTTTTTTAGAAGAAAAAAAATGTATATATGACCCTTTTTTATGGTCTGTGAAAAGTCTTAAGCAGTGACTTTGGTTACATCAAATAAGGCAGTAAAATTTATTTCTTAGTGTTGTTTTTTTTTTGATAACTAATATGCAGCTAATTTAGTTGGAAATTTTTGCTGAATGCTTAAATTTTGCTGAGCTGGTGTCTTTGTAGGTTTACACCAATGCAATCCATTCCATCGCCTATCACACCTGGAACCCTAACTCCCCATCACAACATCCATCCTGTGGAGCCTTTATCTCCAGTTGTTCATTCACCATGTCCTCCAGGGTATGCCTCTACTGCATCTCCCTCAGCACCTCCCATATCTGTGTCATCTTCAAAAGACAACGTTTTGACTACCACTCCAACAGGGTAAGAAAATTATTTTCTTTGCCAATAGGAATTGAATCAATATGATTGATTCAATAATATATCTTCCCTTTTGGCTATTAGTTGGTGGTACTTGCTCAAAGTTGTTTTTACTGTGTTTGTTAAACGTGATGACTAAAAGTATTGATGTAGAAACTAAAAACTGGAGATAGATTTTTACTGCTTAAGTTGGGTTTATGTTAATTGCTAACAAGATGCAAATGGTGTCTGGTCAATTTCTGAAAGGTGTTTTAGTATACATATATTTTTGTTTGTTTTAAAGAACAGTACGGTACTTATTTTTAAATGGCACAAACAGGCTGTCAAGTGTGTCATTAGATCATTTTTTTCATTATTTTTTTTTCAATTTCATTATTTTGAAACCGTTGTCATTATTTCATTATTTTCTAAGTAATCTACAGATATTTTTTGAGATCACTTGATAAATTGCGATAAATCGTAAGTCATTGAAATGAAGACTGCTTTTTCGTTTTTGGAGATCACCTAAAAAATCTGGCAAAAACTGCAGGAAGACCTTTTTTGATTGGTGTTCAGTTCAGTCTTTTGGATTTATACTTGAAAATTGTCATTGTTTGTACTTGAAAATTGTCATTATTTTGTGTTCAGCAGTCATTTTTTATTCATTTTTTTAATTCAACGACTTGACCGCCTGCACAAAGCAGTATAATGAGGTAAACAAACTAGTTTAATTAACAGAACCCGAAAGTCTTGGAAAGTGGATGATCTAGTGACTAACAGATGTCACCCAACCAATTCAGTTCATTTTTGTAATTCAGGCATTGATGCTGTAATAAGAATTTTCTCAAGCACTATGCATTGCTGTCTGCATAAACTTGCTTGTAAAAATGCCAGATGTTTAAAATGTTTCTATGTATGTTACATACCTGTTGATTTGTCGGCATATTTAAAAAAAATAATGTGCATAGTATAAAAATTGTTTATCAATTACTGCAAATTAAACCTTGGTCTGAAATGAAGAATATGCACCGGCTAATATAGTCGTAGTGATTTTGTGGCAAAGTTGCATTAATGTTTTATGCAATTATCTTATTCCGTACTATATTTAGGTCAAAAAGAGGCCGACCACGTGCAGATATCATATCTTCGCTTCAGTATTTCGGTTCCAATTCAACCTGTTCCATCCGGTGTCATATTTGCCACAGGGTATTTCCTCGGGAAAAGTCTTTGCAAGCTCATTTGCGAACGCATACTGGTGAAAGACCTTACAGGTAGACCATAGGTCCAATTGAAACTTTTGGGTTAGAAGTTTGAATAATGAAAAGGTTAATAAATTGTAATATTCAGTGGTAAAAGGGTAAAAACGTTCTTTTTTTTTTTTTTTCGAAAAGCATTGTATTATCATTGATAGGGATGATTTATCTGTAAATGAATTACTGTATTAGCAATACCAATTTGGTTGCAGTCGCTTAGCAGTATATTAAGTAATGTTACTATCCTTATAATTTGTTATTAAGGCTGTACATTGGATTAACTTCACACAGCTAGTCTAATACTTTGTAAGAAAACATTTGGAGCCAATTGCAATCCCGCTTTTCTTGAAAAAAGAACGTATTCGGCCAACATAAAGTAAATTGAAGCGTGCCTAATTGGTTAATGAGCAGTTGCGCTAGATTGCTAATAGCAAGTGTTTTGCGCAAATCTCGCAGTATCTGGTTTATCCATGATCAATGTAATTTAAGTCGATCAAATCGAATTGTTTGTTTCAATATCGTTTAAATTCCCGCCATTCAGCACTATTATCAAACACATTTCTATCAAGTTTAACGGCAATTCGATGCTTGAAGATTGTTGTTAATCAGCTCTTAACTCGTGTACAATGTAAAGTGCCTACACTTCTATGCCTCTTGTAGCTATAGGCGGCAAATTTAAATTGATTTAAAACTAAAATATAAAAGTTGGTACTGGTACCAAAACTAGCTAGTTTTTCTTTAAGAGGCTTGAATTTATATTAAAAGTGTGTGGTATAAAATGCGCTCCGTAGGATATCCAGTCCACAGATTATAAATTTAGATTATTTTCTAACATCCGTGGCGCGGCTGGATTCTTTTTTCGCCAGAACCGTTTCGTCGAGGGCATGTTTAAAAGCAATTTCAAAAGTATCGGTGATTTTCAAAGTGCTGGTGATCGGTCCCAAAAAAAAAAAGAAATTTGACCGATCAGTGGTCGAGTGGATTGAGCGTCTGCTACTGAAACGGTAAACTTGGGTTCGATTCCCAGTCGGGTCAAACTAGAGACTAAAAATTGGTGTTCACAACTTCCCTGCTTGACGTTCAGCAATTAAAGGGAGAGTGTGAAGCCTTCACCGTTTGTAGTTGGCAGAGGCAGCTTAACCCGAAGACCGAAAGGTCCCTTTGCTGTCTTCTGACCAAGGAAACTTGGTAAATAAAATGTAATTACAATTACGATTTTTTTTATCCCCCTTTTCTTGTATTTGATCGAAAAAAAAGAAACAAACACGGTAGGCCATCTTAATTGACTCGACATTTTTATAGTGAGAAGCCATGTTCTACTACGCCATGATCCGATGATGGGGCTGGTAAATACAGTAGTCGTAGTCCACTAGTCTAGTAGTTGAATGGACGTTTCGGCTAGATAGCCATTGCCACTCTGCCCGATAGTAGCACAACCTACTTGACGTTATCTGCCTGGATGTCATTTTATTTTGGTTACGTTAAAAATACAATATTTTAACTTTAGCATTTCTTGTGTAGGTGCGATTATCCTAATTGTACGAAATCGTTTGTACAGAGCGGGCAACTGAAAACTCATCAGCGTCTACATTCAGGAGAGAAACCGTTTAAGTGTTCTGGTGAAGGTAAGCACGTAGAATCTTTTGTAGTCATAGGGAAAGCAAACTCTTGCCACTTTAGGTTTACTGTATTTATTTTATGAAACTGATACTGACTGCTAATTACGACTGTAAAAGAAGAATCTTTATTATTTACCAAGCTGTTTTGGCAAGTAGATAGTGAATGGAATCTGTAGTCGTGGAATCAAGTTGCCATCTTTCTACCACACACGGTTTGGCTCTACGGACCACAATGCCACTTTTTTATAGAGAGCCATTGTCAAGGTAGTTGTGACTAAATTTAGAATCTTTTTTTTTTTTCAACTGGATTCGAACCCAGCTCCACCGATTCAGAAGCGGACGTGTTACGCGCTAGGGTGCTAAACCATGGAAAAAATTTCTTGCAAATCATTGATTATATTACTTTCAGGTTGTACAGTTCGATTCACCCACGCAAACCGGCATTGCCCCGATCATCCCCACGCCAAGTTATTACGAGATGACCGTGGAGCGTTGGAGGGTTTGCTGGTCTGCACCTCGAGACAAGACAACGCAATCGCAGAATGGTTGGATCGATACGTACGATCAAGGTGGGTAACTGCTAAGAAAATTCAGTGGCTTCTTGGCAAAGGTCATAATGTTCCTTCTTCAATTGGTGGTTCGGAGATTCTAGGTTAATTCTGGGGTTACTGGAGTCTATTAGTTATATACAACAATGTTTGAAAGTATTATTGTCTTCAGTTTGATATTTAAACAAAATAGTATTTTCCTACTGCTGAACTGAACTGGTATTCCAAAACGTGTAATAAGTGTAGTATCGTTATCACTAATAAAACAATTCATTCTTCGATGTCTCTAACTAGATATTTTAACCCCAATTTTGTTTTTATGATTGGTGTTATTTGGAAGAAAATTTACTGCTCATTCCAACTTGCAGCACTTTCATCCACTACACTTTATTAATGTTATAACTAAGCGAATCTTACTTAGCATCAAATATATTTAAAGTATTGTAACTTTTTTGAATTTTAGATTGGATAGAAACAGTACATCGCAGCGATTATCTTTGCGGAAAGACTCAACGGAGCAAATCGCAAGTTCTGACGATGAAGGTCGAGCTCGCGCTAATGCAATTGTAAAACGCGAAGATTTGGTAAGTTTTTGTGTAGATGATCTACACGCCTTACTACATACAACAATGTAGAAATTGGGGCAAGGGGCTTTGTATCTTTCCCCTTAGAATTCATTTAATACCGACTGCCGAAAGTGAATCTGTCTCTGTTAAGGCTTCATATTTTGCCTTATTACTATAAGGTTTTGAAGCGATGTTGAAAGTTCCAACATTAAACATCAGACTATGTAATTTAAAGTACTGTGATCGTTGAACATTGATAAAGCAGTAATGTGTTTGTGCCAGAAAAACGAAGCAGAAATTTCATTTGTGGGGCAGTGCAGAATTTTGACTGTTTTTTTGCAGACAAAAACACCAGCGTCGGCTGAGCCGAGAGGGTCAACGGCCAAGCGCCAACTTTTGTCTGATGAAAACGCAACTAATTCCGAACTGAAAGCGGAGGAAAACAGCGACCCGGCAGTTCGTATTCCGCTGTCGCCCAAGCGAATCAATCAAAATGGACAAGTGTTAAAAGTAGACCCTCGGCAGCCCATGAAGAAACGTATTTTAGCGTACAACCAAATGCTTATGAAAGAAAACCAAGAAAAAGTTAATAGTCCACCTAACCAAGTAACTTCGCAACGTTCCATCTTGCCTCCAGTTGAGATATCACCTCGGCGAAAATTGGACTTAGAAAACTCTCCAGAACTGTTGCTGTCTGCGGGAAAAAAAACGACGACCACACCACCAAAAAAGTACAATTATTTGAAAGAAATTGATTCCCCAGGCGAACAGAAAGCCGGCGGTTTATCGAGGTCTCCCAGACTTGATAAATCTCCACTTTTAAGCCAAAAAATGCATGATTCAGATCCAGCCGACCGCTGGAACGGAGCTCTTGCGCTAATGCAACTAGCGTCCAGTCCTCCTTCTAGAAAATTCTCACAGCAGTCGAATTAAAGGCCTACCGTGAAAAAGGCCGAATATGTCGCGTAAGCTATCAAAGTTCCACTGTTATTCTCTCAGTGTGCGCACTTAGATGTTTAATTTTAAATCGCTTGAAAATCTCAATGAAATTCCTATCCGTAGTTTCATGTTACGAATGCTAAACAACCAACTTATTCATACTATTAATCAATTAAAAACCCATTGGTTAACGTAACCAGATCCTATTTAACTAATCAGACATGTAATTGCTTGTCAGCGTGGGGGAATAGCAGATACGCTTGTAAGCCCATTGTCAATGTAGGCTGCTCTCCGGTTTATAGTAGATGTTGTTTTGATTGTTGCCTAGCGACGTGTGTTGTTTTGCCTCTATTTCTTCAGTACCTAGTTACCACTGCCAAATTTGTACGGGTATTACATTAGCTTGCTATGTTATTTATTTTGATTGTTGTAATTAGACTGATGATAACCAGCTGCTTTTATTCAAGAGTTGCTAAATTATAAATCGTGTTTTTGTGGCTGCTATTTAGTCAAGATGATCGGGTATGTTTTTGTAATCTGGATTCAAGTGTCGTGCTATTTCGTTGTTGTCTCAAACTTTTTCATATTCAGATTAAAAGTTTGCACATTTTCCGTGGAAAAATACGTTCTTACTTTAATGCCAGTCAGCAATTGCTACAAGTTAGTTCATTTTATGCAATCAAAATCACCTTTCAGAGACGAGTCCCAACTATGTCATGGCGACTTGAATTCTTATGAGAGACTGTTGTGGTGCTGCCTGTGCTTCATTTGGGACAGACTAGTCAAGCTACCCACGCACGCAGCAGTTCGTCAGAGGCGGCCAATGGAAATCTATCAATTGGCCACTTGTATGGCAGGGGATGCTCACACTTTTGAGTGGTGTGGATATTTCTACCTGGAGTTTTGGGGTATAGCACAGACGCTGCACCAGCAGCACCATACTTTTATCACGGAAAAGATACGTACAGCTTCAGTCAGCTAATGTTACTGCGGCGAACAGTTGGC
Source organism: Trididemnum nubilum (assembly GCA_963965965.1). Lineage (NCBI taxonomy): Eukaryota > Metazoa > Chordata > Ascidiacea > Aplousobranchia > Didemnidae > Trididemnum > Trididemnum nubilum. The sequence continues at coordinate 19,921,332 of OZ014482.1, read as the reverse complement.
AGCGCTATACCCGATTTGACTTACCCATAAATTGAATTTGCATTTTATAGTCGAGCGAAATGTAGCTCTCCAATAAGTCAAATACTGTAGAATAATAACAAAAATATCTTGATAATTCTTAAAACTTTACTAGCTGAAAAACCATAGAAGTAGTATTCAAAATTTCGACCACATTTAACTGCAGCATTAACGCTGTTATCAAAACATTTTAAGAAGTTAAGAAAATAATGAAAAATTAAAAAGTTCGTTTTCACTCTTCAACTCTAAATAACAGATTGATAAAATTTTATTGAGACTAGTTTACAATGAAAAATGCTTTAGAAACAGACAGAAAATGTAGGCTGTGGTTGGTCAACACTAAGGCAATTAGATCAGTTTGATTATTTACTTCAAAACGAGTTAAAAGAGTTCAGAAGCTGCCTTTTGAGAGTCACAGAATGTCGTAAGGCACCATCTTAAATAGAATGCGTTATCGAGGGGCTTCGCGAGAGTATCCAAACTTATGCAACTTGAAAATAACATCCCAGTTGCGTTAAGCAAGTTTTTAAATGTGGTTGTTTGCAGTCTGATCTATAATAATTAATACAGTTTTTTGGTCATATGTGTCTAACTTGAACGAAGATGAACCGGTTTGCTTGTGGTTTACTGCTTTCAAATCTTAAATGTCTGGAAAAATTTGAATTTAAATATCCATCACAATTTTACAATTCTGCTGAGTTCTCACTTTCAAGGAGTTCGTAGCAATTTTCACTTTATACAGCGGTCTTTAAATTTACAGCGACTTTCAAGCAATGTATTGATAAGAATAAGACCAATTCGGTTTGAAAACAACAGTTTCATTAAAACAAATATTTCGCCAGCGGCGCAGTGGTTTCCTAAACAACACTCACCAAAAACATGTGCAGAATTTGCATTTCATGAAAATCTTTTCACACAAGACAAACATTTTAAAATTACCTTTCACTCGGTTTATAACAAAACAACAACAGCAAAAAACCATTTCCATGGACATTACAACAATTTTTTATCTAAATACTAGTAAGGTTTTCGGATGGTCACTATTCGGTTGTCATAAAACGAGAATTACCGAAAACGGCAAAGCTTTTAATTTTCAAAACTGTTTTTGTCCCCATTCTCACCTATGGTTATCGATCTTGGGCAATGACCGAAAGAATGCGATCAAAGTGCAGGCGTCCGAAATGAGGTTTTTGCGAAGAATTGAAGGAGTTACACATTCAACAAGGTGCGTAGTTCTGAAACATCGGGTCGTTGCTTCTCTGAATTATAGGATCTCAGCTTAGATGGTTTGGCCATATAAGCAGAATGCCATGAGAAAGACTACCCAAACAAGCTTTACTTGCCGAAGCAAATTGGAAAACACCAGTTGGACCACCCAAAACTAGATTGATCAACTACATTGTGGATCTTGGATGAAATTGCTTAGTGCTTCATCCAAGCGAAATAATGGAGGTGATAGAAGACCGTGAATTGTGGCACCTTAATCTCGGGCTGCTGCCCAAGCAACCCTCACGGAAAAGCAGGTAATGAAGAAAGAAAAGAAGGAACTTGCAATTTGACACACTTACGTAAAATCCTAGCATAACACTCACCACTGGTAACTTAAACATTTTTTTTAAGAACAATTTCAAATGAACACAGTGCTTATTCATTTTTTTCGAAATTTAAGCACGAAACCAGAACAATGCCTGCTTCAGTATGAAAAAAGGTAAGAACACAAAAAAAAGGAAAAACAAATAATTAAACCCTAAAAATCAAATTCTAGTATAATTGCAGAATAAGTAATAATGCAGTGTGTTTAGTTTAAGCGGTAAGAATTTTCAAGTTTTGGAGGCCTCATTTTGGGGGCCCCGTGTCACTCCCAAATTCTGCAAAGTTTCATTTTCTATTTACATTAAACTATCCTTAAAATTTCATTTATTTATCTCAAATGGTTAAAACTTCAAATTTTGAGGGATTGTTGTGAGAGGGTTTTTGAGTCATCTCCCTATTTTGTTGTGGTTCATCTCTAACTGCATATTCACCTAATCTAAAAACGTTATATTTCTTTTGAGTGGTCAAAAAAATTTAATTTTGGAGGATCCATTTGAGGATCAACTGATGTGGCATTAACATAGATAAGCAAGCTGGAGCAAAACGTTAGCTTCGTTAACCACTAGTCCGTTAACAAACTTTATACTTCCGTTAAAGTTAATTCGTTATTTTCAGCTTTAATTAACGGAAGTTAATGAAGTCCATTAATTCGTTAACATTTTGAGTGTATTCTACATTTGTTTTTATTTACTCACTTCTATAACGCGTAATGACACTGTTGGTGGTCTTTTTGTGTTTTGAAAGCTACATTTTACAGTCTAATCTAATTGCAAGACAAAAATAGGTTCTTATGTACTAGTGAAGATGCATTCGCAAAATGTTTGAAAATTGCAATCAGCGATAATATATTGACCTTGAGGCTGCAGCTTAGTATTAGCCACAAAAAAGAGCTTCTTTCTTCCTTTTTCTTCCATAAAACTGGTGCTAATACGCAACAAGTGTTACCAGTGCAAACTGGTTTGTACTGGTACGATAAATGAATGATGCAAGAAATTAACAATGAAAACCTAAACATAAGTGAACGAAATCTTAATGGAAGTTAATTAATCCGTTTACATAAAAAAACTTTTTAACGAATTAACGGGTTAATGAAAAAGTTAGCTTCGGATTTAACGGATTATCGATTAATGAATTTTGTGCCCACCTATGGGCATTAACAAATTTTATCATGGTTCATCTTTCATTTACATCTACTTAACTTTAATAAGTCATTTCGAAAATCAAGGAGGAAAAATTTAGATTTTTTTTAGCTCGTTTGGGGGTATTTTTCAAGTTGGCAACACCAAATTTTGTCATAGTGTATCTTTATTTCATATTTACATGTCCGGAAATCTTGTGCGTCTTGGTTCAAGGGATTCGAAATTTCATAATTGCAGAGGCTTATTTAGGAAAATCCTCCATCGCGGCATCCCAAAATTTTAATGTCATATTTCTTTTTAGATTAACCTTGTTTTAGCATCACCTTTAAATGGCGAAACGTGCCACCTTGCCGTTTCACCTAATTTACATATAGTTTCGCACTGTTTTGATTTTTGCAATAGTTACAAAGTTCTTTTGGCCAATTACCTTTTTTTGTTAACTTTGCGATCTGCATTTTGTAATTACGTCACACTCACGAGGTACATTGGCCTGTCTCGCGAGTGTTGGTCGCTTTTAGTTTTGGAATTTTAGTTGTGGAGCAAACAGCTCACATTTTTATCTTGAATACTTCAAATTTTAATTTGGAACAAGTTTATTTTACCGGCAAAAATCTAGATTATATTTTGTTGCCTGTTTGTCTCTGTTTTAATAAAATATGATAAAATACAGTCTTCGCTGTATATTAGTGTTACTGAGTGCAGCCACGCCTGAAAAGTCTACGCTGGGCCAGTAAGCCGGAGTCAAGCTGCGCAAAGAATACCCGTGTGGCTCCTCTGGGATATGATCGAACTTTCTAGTTGGAACAAACCTATCCTGAAAATTTCATACTTCTACCTTGAGATGGTTAAAAATTTTGAAGTTTAGAGGATTTATTTTGGAAGGACCGCCAACGTTGCCCCAAATTTGTTATGTTTTTTTTTTTTATGTACCTGACCTATCCTGAAAATTTAGCATTTTAACTCCAGCGGTTTAAAAATTTAAATTTTGGAGGGTTTATTTTAAAATTGGAAGGACTCGCCAATGTGTCACTCCCGATTTTTGTCACGTTTTGTCTTTCTTTTATGTTTACCAATCCTTAAAATTTTATCCTTCTAGCAGGAGATAAATCTAAATTTAGATTTTGGAGGATCCACATTGGAAAAACTCTCCGAATGTGGCACCTCCATATTTTATTACGTTTTGCTTTTCTGTCATACTTATCAATTCTGAAAATTTCTCTTGTTTAGATTAAATGGTTTAAAAGTTTAGAATTTTAAAGGACTCATTTAGGGTAAAACCCCCAAACGAAGCACTTTTGGTTTTTGGTGGACACTATAGTTGCAATAGATCAAAGTTTGATTTCTTGCGTTAGGTTTGAAAGTTAAGATCTGAAGAAGTCAAGAAATCAGCAAAAAACAATAAGAAAAATAGTACCTTATAGTCGAAATGAATGAGCACTGCCATAAAATTGTTGTTCAATAGTGTGCATTAAATCTACAAACCTTTTTCATCAATATCGGTACTCTAAAAACCGAGATATACCGGTGCAAATTTGTTCACCTTTTCCCGTTTTTTTTCCTCGAGAATTGCAGTCACATGACCGGGCGTTTTCAAAATACTGCAGTTATGCATAAAGCTTTAATCGGTACCCATGTTGCAGAGTTGTAAGTCGGGCCGGGTTTTTCGGGTCGGGTTCGGGCCGGGTTCGGGCCTAAAGTTGAGAAAAATTTCGGGATCATTTCGGGCCTAAGACGTACTTTTTGTCTTGGGTGCACAAAAATATAATCAAAATAATTTGGCAACATTGTTAAATTTTTCAGACCAAACTTAACTTTCGGTTTTTTTCGGGCATGATTTGAGCTTCAAATTAGTTTTCGGGTTCGGGGCGGGTTTGGGCCTGAACTAGTTGGCCCGTCTGCAACTCTGCCATGTTGTGTCCAAATTTTGGCTTTTCACATACCGCAGTTTTTTAACTAAAACCTAATTGATAAATTTTCGATACAGTAACTGACCGTTTTGTGATGCTTTTAATTTTCTAAATCACGATCCAGTGACTTAGGGCCCCCAAAATTGGGACACATGACAGTTTTATTCATCTCTACCTTGTGTTCAAAGTTTAACTTCCTAGGTTTAGTTTTTTTCGGTTATAATTAAATCAAATTCAATTTTGATGCTCATTTATCAAAAAAAGTTGTGTAAACAAGTGTTCTATGGACACAAGCGCGTAGCAAAGTTCGAATTATAAAGAGGACCCAAACTCATAAAGAATACCTAGTAAACTGCTTTTCTAAAGTGCGTGCTAATCAGGACATAAGAATGTTTTCTCAAATCTCGTCTTAAAACGGGGAGTTTAATTTTTTTGTTCCCAGTAATACGCATCAAACTCCACAATTTTGCTATAAATTGCAACATCTTGAAGTTATGCGCAAGTGACGAGGTTCGACATTGTCACCGGTGGATGATGTAACCGTTATCGTTCTCTGTCGAACAGATGAAGGGTCAGGCTCATAGGTCAAATGTTTGTTTCCTCGTTGTTCAAGCTCAGAGCAAATGCTAGCGAATACTTCATCAACGTTCAGACCCGTTTTAGCGCTAGTTTCCCAGTAGATGGCGCCAATGGTATCGGCGAATTCGCGCGCTTCGTCTTTGTCTACCTGACGTAAAAATCCCAAGTCCACTTTGTTTCCGATCAGCACCAATAATAACTCGTCGGAATTGCAGTGTTCATTCAACTGTTCCACCCAGGTTTGTAGCCCATCTGCAAATGTTTCTCTGTCTGTTACGTCAAAAACCAGCAGCACAACACCAGCTCCGCGATAATATAGAGGCGCCAAAGCTCGGTATCTAAAAAGGATTCAATCGCTGAAGTACCACAGTAGTATCTATTTCCAAAAATTAAGAAGCATTAACTTACAAGTAACAATTGGAATAAAACAATTCGAAGTCACCAAGCAGATATAATCATCGCAAAGCGTATTAACCAAGGATGCAACAAGGCGCTTGCTGAAAGGAGATCTTAATGTGCTCAGAATTGGCAATCGTAAAAACTACGCCTTTACGCAGTCCTATTTATTACGGATTCACAATCGACCCTTACCAGACTTTCAACGCCCCCTCATACCTCCTGCCAAGGTCCCTTTGGAATGTCTGGTCTCTTGCCTCCTCACTCTTCAACGGTGCCATTTTAATCTTTCAATGAGTCCCCATCATGCTGGCATCCCCGGAAATGAAATCGCTGATACCCTTGCCAAAGCTTGAGCCTACCTGTCCACTGCAATGGTACCTTGTACACTCTTCTCTGGCAAAACCCGCCACACCCACATCGCAAATGAAGAGTCTTATTTCCCACTCCTACCTCTTGTGAAGTTCCTCCAGTTTCTTCGAAGGAACTGGTCCTTCCACGCTCCATACGTTGCGAGCTTTCCCGCCTTTACGGCCATTGCCACAGCCTCTTATTTCGTCTTGTCTACTCAGGATTAGTCGTAAGGATAACTCTTTTTGCATCGCCAGGGGACACCCTCTACAGTCTACAGGATCTCAATCATCTCCCGATTGTCCTGCGTCTGAGCCTCTACTCAATAGATTTTGGGGTGTAGCTCAAAAGTTTAGTCTCCGCGGAGTTCCTTCGCGCCTCTATATCTAGGAAGGGGTCGAGTTGCACTACCAACACCATCCCCACGCCTTTACGCTCTCGGTCATGCTGCTGACTTATTGTACAGCAATTTGCCATTTTCAAACAGTATCTTGATAGAGCAATCATACTTGCAAGGTATCTGTTCTGGCAGCTTTGGGCTAACATTTGTATAACATTTAGTATAAAAATTAATGCTGCAGTATTGTAATTTGTGGGATTTCAATACTCTACTAATAATTCTTATTTGTTTCCGTGTATACTTTTGCAAAATTTCTTACCTTTCTTGTCCTACCGTATCCCATATTTGCAGCTTGTACAAAGTCCCGTTGCTTGTTTGCACAACTTTCCAATTAAAAGAAGCCCCAATGGTATTCGGTAGTTGAACACCGAATGTGTTGTCAACAAACCGCACAGCAATACAAGATTTTCCGACATTGCTATCTCCTAATATACAAACTTTCACTGCTAAATATCCCATAATGAATTCGCAGTGAAGGTTGCTAAAAGAACAAATTAACTTTTTGTTGTACGAACAAAAGACAACTACTTGGTCTTTCGTGAGCTGACAACGTTCTGCCCATAGCGCGGCTTATGCGGTAACTAACGGATTTATTAATTCCACTTTGAACGCCTACATGTGAGAAGCGCTACTAGCACTGCAACACAGTAATTGCATGATTTCAATGGTAAACATTTAATGAATAAGCTTTAAGCTGCAGACATAAAGTAGAATTTTTATTTACGCAAAAGCTATGTAATGCCTTTCGGCTTCTTTTTAATCTTACGCCATGAACTTAATTAAATTGCAATCAGTGATAACTGGAATAAAGTGTCTACTACTAAACCGAAAAAATAGGGTTCAATTCCCGGTCCGATCAAAGTTAAAGCTTTGTAAAAACTTTGTATTCACTACTGCTTCCCTGCATGACCCGCTTGACGTTTAGCTTTAGAGTCACAGTGTGTAGCCTTATAATTCCATCGTGTTCACCACATACGATGTGTCTCTATTATTTTTGGGAAAAAGTTTAAGTCGTTTAAAAGTCTAAATTTTGAGTGATCATTTTAGGAATTTTCCCTAACATGACATACCCAAATATTGTCATGTCTTATCTTTCCTTATATTTACGTATCCTGAAAATTTAATCTTTCTGACTTGAGTGGTAAAAAAACTTTGAATTTTGGATGACCCGTTTGAGGAGGACCCCAAAACTGTAGGACCCATAATTTTGTGTTTCTTCTTTCTTTTGTATTTACTTCTCCTGAACCAGACTGAAAGTTTCCGTTGTCTAACTTTAGTGGTGAAAATTTTTGAACTTTAGAGGAACCTTCTTTAGGGGATCCATCATCGTGGCACTTCTATATTTTTAATTATCGGGACTTCGCGTGCGTAAGACTTTTGTTTTTACTCGGCCATTTTGATAGATAAACACCAAAATTTATTTTGATTTGCTTACAAAAGCTAAAATACGGTTAAAACTAGAAAACTGAGTTTTGGACACAACATAAGAATAAATCAAAACATCATGTGTGCTCATTTTGGAGATCCTCGGTCACGTGATCGTGATTTAGAATTCCAAAAAAACGGCAATTTTCGCATCGAATTTTTATTAATTCGCTTATAACTTGAAAACGATTGGACGTGAGATGCTGAAATTTGGACACAAAATGTGGCGTGAAGGAGAAATTGATCATGATCCGCTTATGCAAATGCTGCAGTCACCGAGATTGTTTATTCGATGACTTATACGAGTGTACCAAATTTTCGAACGCTTCAAGTTGTTTTTGTGTTAATGTTTTTAGTGGTGTCTCAGCGCTGCTCCAAATCTGCCTCGTTTAAGTGAACCAGATTTCCAAACGGATGGTTTTCTTTCTTTTTTTCTTTGTAGGCGCGTCAGGCCAGGCTATAGTTTCTTTTTACTAAATTTGAACGTTGTAGGACAAAAGAGGCAGAGATAGAACCTGTATAAGAGAAAGAGATTTAATTTATTGTGGCTATGTACGGTATACAACACAGCACACACAATCTACACAAAAAATAAAAATGCAGAAGCCATCAATCACTTGAGTAGAAGCGAAATACCATGAGTCCGGTTCAAAACTGGGAGGTCGCCGAGTTTGCACCTGCTCGTCATTTGGAATAAATATTTGAATCATATAAGCGTAAATATCGTGCATGAAAAACTTAACCTTTTTATTCATATACAACAAGAATAAAGAGCGAAACGACAACGGTCTTATAAGAGTAAAAACGTAACAAACAAAGGAAAAAATGATTCAAAATCAGGGTTATTAAAAGACGCCATAAAAGAGCGTGGTATCCTATACTTAACAGCGGTGACACCAATAGGCTACCCAACGATTGTACTGATCATCTATGACAGTATTTTGCTCCAACAAAAGGGTGAGTTGATTGACGTTTTCAAAAGGGAAACGTTATTGGATTTTTTCTACTATTATTCAAGGCAATACATTTCATATTTTTGCCCGGAAACTCGAATCAATTGATCGGTTTTAGCATGCAATGTTTTTGGAATATAGACATTGTTTGATAAAGCATTGCGAGTGGCGCACGAATGTGTTGCTGAAAACTTTTTAAAGGATGGTAAAAGAATTTCTGAAATTTGGTCGTTATGCATTTTACTCATAAATTTTACAACTTCCATTTTGAAAATTGATTTAAGTGGGAGGAAATTTAGATTTTGGAATAAACATTTCAGTCTCGTTTTTAGTCGAAAACTGTTGGTAATTGTCTTAACCAAGCGATTTTTTGGCACACTTGCAATTTATTGGGCACTTTAGTGGAAGCATTTCCCACAACACAATATTGCGTTCTGCAAAATAAGAATAAGCAAGACTATAATATACAGATATTTATGCATTTTGTGCTATATACCAACGGAGTTTGCGTAAAATTCACCTAAAGTCTTGTTACTTTTAGAAAAAAAAACAAAAAAACGTTTTGAATATATGTACGTATTGCATGGTTTGGGAGTGGCGACAGATTTTTTCACTTTTTCAGTTTTAGAGTTTTTACAGTGTCCCTAATCTGTACATATTAAAAGGGGTGAAGCATCCAGCCAAATCCGGTATTATAGTTTACAAAAGCTAAAATTGAAACATAATTTTGAAATATCTTGTTCTCATTTTAGGTTGTGGTTGCAAAGATTTTCAACAAATACAAAAAGATAAACTCCGTAAAAACTTTTTGAAAACCTTGAATCTGTTTTCTCACCCCAAACTTCCTGGGAAAAAGGGAGACTAAGTAATATTTACCCTTCCAGCAACAATACATAACCTATCCAATTTCGGTAAAACCCTCTCTTTTTTGCGAAATTTAGGCTGGGAGAACAAACTCAGGGTTTTCAAAAACTTTTTAGAAAGATGTCATTTTGTGTTTGTTGAATATTTTTGTAATCGAAGTCCTGAAATGACAACAAAAATGTCAAAAATTATATTTCAATTTTAATTGTTGAAAACTACTGAAATTGGCTGGATGCTTCATCCCCTTTAACAAGATCAATTAACCATAAAATGTTTGTGCAATTAACTGTTGAATATTAGAGTCAGTAGTCAGATCAGCGCAACAATTTGTCCTCCTCCATCTCCCATGATTATTTCTCCTTCCTCCTTCATCTCGGTTGTGCAGAATGTTTTCTCAAATCTTTGTCAAATAACAGAGATTTTTATTATTTTCAGTAATACGAGCTAAACTTCATAATTATGCTATAAATTGCAACATTTTGAAGTTATTTGCAAGTGACGAGGTTCGACATTGTCACCGGTGGATGATATAACCGTCATCGCTCTCTGTCGAACAGATGAAGGGTCAGATTTATAGGTCAAATGTTTGTTTCCTCGTTGTTCCAACTCAGAGCAAATATTGGCGACAACCTCGTCAACGTTCAGACCTGTTTTAGCGCTAGTTTCCCAGTAGATGGCGCCAATGCTACGGGCGAATTCGCGCGCTTCGTCTTTGTCTACCTGACGTAAAAATCCCAAGTCCACTTTGTTTCCAATCAGCACCAATAATAACTCGTTAGGATTGCTGTGTTCATTCAACTGTTCCACCCAGGTTCGTAGCCCATCTGCAAATGTTTCTCCTTTCGTTACGTCAAAAACCAGCAGCACAACAGCAGCTCCACGATAATATGAAGGTGCCAAAGCTCGGTATCTAAAAAGTATTCAATTGTTCAAGCATAGTATAGTATCTCTTTTCAAAAAAAAGAAACATCAATTCAACTTTGAACTGCAATACATCATCTTTAGACAGACATTACTTTCCGGTGTTCATGTGTCAGCCCAAAAGAGTACACTATTTGACTATTGCACAACTTTGCAGCCTTAAGCAATACAACGACCAAGCAAATGTCGCTGCAGTTTGAAGAGCAACAACACACAGACCTCCTGTCCAATGATAAGGCCTACTTTTAATTTAAATCATTTTTTGTTGAAAGTACTGTCCGTTCAACAGTAATGGTCAGGATTATACCTGTTGTCTCAAATATAATACGACATCGCAAGCGATATTATTTTCATCGAAACAGCAAATGCTACTAGTACTAGTATTTTATTTTTTTGCTATTTGCTGTTGTTATTGGTGCTTCTACTGCTTTATTGAAACTTTGCGTGAACGCGTAGTACCTTTGTTGTTGTTCGCGAATTTTGGCAGATGAGGATTGATTTGCAAATAACCAACAAACATCTAAATCTAGAAAACTGAAATTTGGACTCAACATGAGAATTAATAAAAGCGTCTCGTGTGTCAATTTTGGGGATCCTAGGTCAAGTGATTCTAAATTGACACACAAAAAAACATTAGAAAACAGCGATTTTTGGCTTGAAAATTTATTAATTTGTCTATAGCTCAAAAACCACGCCACATACAAAGCTGAAATTTGTATACAATATGGGTGCTTATGCATGTTTTAGGCCAGAGATAGAACCGTCAGGATTTTTTCGACCGGACCCGACCGGTAAATTTCAATATCTATTACGTTTGACCCGCCGGTTTTTGATCGGCCCGGTTGACCTTTTTTTTACAGAAAGTTTTTGTTCACTGTTCAATGAATGCATTTAATGAAAAATTTTCAAAAGTGGGGAGCCATGCGTGAGGTATTAAAATTTGCAACTCCGGACGGGGGTCTCAGAAAAAAAACGCAAAAATAACTCAATTTTAAGATCTTGTTAGGTAAAATTTCGGTTTAAAAGAACTGTTTTGAGCTGCGCAAAACATGCACAAAATAAACATAAAATGAACAGGAGGCATAAGCTAAATTATTAGACTTCTTGCTGATGATATTATGCGAAGGCCAAGAAAAGAAGGTAAACTTTTTTAGCTGTTGGTGACAAATTATTTGCAATTTGCCGAGCAGCAAACAGTAAACTCTTATGACATTGGCTACAAAATATTCGGAATATAATATGCTCCAGCAGTTTTTAGAAATGCTGCTACCTCAGAACAAGCCATGGCTAGTTAGATATAGAAAAATGAGAGATATGTCTTTCTTGCCCAGTCTAGAGTGTGGTAAATTTAAGTTGAAAAAAGTTTTTCAAAGCGGCAAGATTTTAGCATGTACTAAAAAATCTGAAATCTGCGCCACTTCTACTCTGAAGCTGATTAAAATGATGCTAAAATGCTAGGTAGCGTAAGCCTCTTTTACATGCATGCTTTATTACAATCTGATTGCGCAGTTTTAACGTATATTTTGCACTGTTTTGCTTTGTGCCGTGGCCCAAAGGGTGCAGAGGGAGGGGGCCTGGCACAAAGTGCATTTTTTCAATGGTCACAACATATTAGTCACTGCCAGTAGCGTAGCTAGGGGCGGCAAATGGTGCTGTAGCCCCCCCCCCCCCATTGGCCTGAAAAGTATGCTAAATAGCATGTTTTTTTGCAGTTTTGAGAATGATTTTAGCCCTAAAACGGGAAATAGCCCCTCCCCATTGGAAAACAGCCCCCCCAAAGATCGTGAGATGAGATATAGATCACTTGATTTTGGACGAAAAACAGCTCTAAATTTCGGTGAAGACCACTATTTTTTTTTTTTGGAGATCACTTGATTTTGGGCGAAAAACAGCTCTGAATTTCGGTGAAGACCTTTTTTTTTTTTTTTTTTTTTTTTGAGATTACTTGTTTTTGGGCGAAGAACAGTTTTAAATTTGCCTCAATCCAACTAAACACACATTAAAATTCGCGTCAATTTCGGTCACGGTTGAATCAAACCTCAAAAAAAGCCCCCCCCCCTTAGCGAATTCCTGGCTATGCGACTGGTCACAGCTTGAAACCATTCAACAAGTGTTTTCAAAAAATGTGGTTTGTTAATACTGTTTTTTTATAAAAAGTTTTGTAAGAAAATATCTATGAGTAACTTGTGCATTTCGGTTGGTGCTTAGATATCTTTTAGGTGCAAGAAAGGAGAATTTGACCGGTGTTTCAACCGGCTTGACCTGCCGGTCGAAGAATCTTAACCCGACCGATTCCATCTCTAGTTTATGCAAACCGAGTCTGGAAGCGGTCTGGCCGCGTGACCAAAATGTTACCGGCCAAAAATGGGCAGAAAGTGGACGATTTTGAACCGATGTATCTCGGTAATTAACAATTTTGATGAAAAATGATTTGTGGTTTTTAGCACACTATCAACCGTCTTTTTTTTAATTATGTTTGTTTACCCCAACTATAATACTATTTTTTTTCTTTTTTTTCTTTTTTTCTGACTTTCTTTTTTCTTTTTCTTCTCCGGCTATCTACTTCTAAACCGCTAAACGCACTATATTCAAAGTTTGAGCGATTGAAACATCAGCGAGGACTAGTGCTGGAATGAAATCGAGGGTGCCAGATTGATGGGATCCCCCTCCATCGAGTCCTCCAAATTTTTGAACTTTTAAACTGCTACAACTAGATCGATCAAATTTTGGGAGTGGATAGATATTAAAAATAAACTAAACCTAACAAAAACCGGTGGTTCCACAATGGGGGTTCCCCAAAACCGACCCTCCAAAATTCAAACTTTTTACTCTCAAAATCTAGACAGATGAAATGTTGAAGTAAAGTAAATATAAAGAAAAGATAAAATTTGACAAAATTGGGGGTCCTAAATTGGGTTTTCCCCCTCAAGCGGAGCTGTGGAAATTGGCAACTTTTTAACAACTCATGCTAGACACACAAAATTTTCAGTGTAGGTAGATATGAAGAAAAGATAAAACTTGGCAAATTTTGGGGTTGCCAAAAAGGGGGTTTTCCTGAAACTGGGCCGCCAAAATTAAAAGTTTTTAACCACAGATGCTGAACATTTCAATTTTTCAGGGTAGGTCAACAACAAGAGATAAAATTTGGCAAAATTTGGGGCTACCAAAATGGGGGTACCCCTCAAACAGGGCCACAAAATTTTTGAACTTTTGAACCGTTAGACCTAGATGGATCAAATTTTCGGAATAGGTAGATTTAAAAAAAAACAAACTTAACAACCAAACAGAATCATAAAGTTAATACATAAAACTGCATCAAAGACATAATCATAGACAAAAAATTTGTCATCAAAGACAGGAAAAAAATTTCAAACACAATCTAACATCAAAACATTCAAAATGGAGGTCCTTAGATATCGCTTGCGATGTCATGCTCCTTTGGGCTACATGATTGAGTTTTTTTTTCACGAAACTGTCACCTGTGACGTTGAGAACGCATGCTTTTTTTTATGGCTCAAGGGTTTTGGTTTTTGAAGATTTTAAGTAAGTAAGTTTTAGTGCTGAATAATGGATTTAATAATTATACAGCGTGTTTCAAAATTGGGGTCTCTCCCTTTACCTCTAAAATGAAAATTTGTGAAGTTTTCTTCATCAGACAGTTTGAAGTTGATTAACGTGGGTTTTTACTAAGCTATTTTTGATTTCAAATTTCTTCCACTGTCATGTCGAGTAGCTGAGTTAGCTAAACCTACATAAAAGGGCATTTAAACTATTGATCTGACTATATCAACAACCACATTTTTTACAAATTCATTTAATGCAATCGGATCACTACTTTAAAGCCTAAAAAAGCTCAGTAAAAGTTGAATAATGCCGCGAAGTCCTCAGATATCGCTTGTGATGTCACGTTCTAGTTTTATTTAAAGCCGCCTTGAGAATAACTATTAGTTGCAGCGGCTGGGCAAGCCCTATGATGAAAATTGGACAAGAGCGTAGACGAAATTGTAAACAAAAAAGATATTGCCGCGGTAGCAAACCAGTTTTCTTATGATATTTTGTGGCAACGGTATTAGACTGTAATTCTCCGCCAAGGAGCCTTCTTGATAAAATCTTGCGGTTTGATCATTAAAAGGCTAAACGTACTGACTGTGTCTATTATTTTTGTTTTCCACAATTTTTTTCCTATATTTTATCGAGTCTAAAGTGCATTTTACAATATTTGCCGCAACATATTTTTTAATCAGCTAAGTAATAATATAGCTAATCAAATTTATATATCTGCATTAAGCTATACGCAAAGTAACAAATTTTCAACATACCAGTACTAATAATCAGTACTTAAACTGTAAAATTTTGCATGAGGGGACGCTTTTGCAGCCTTGACCAAACGCATTCGGAGTGTGAAAGTACTTTAGTGGAAATTATGTCTTTCCGTCCCCGAAATCGAGTGAAGACAAAAAAAAAGGTTATCATCGCGATTTGGGACTAAATTCAGCCGGAGTTTCTGGGATTTATTTGTGCTGACGGGCCCTTTTTCGTCTGATCAACCAGCGCTGAAATCTTGATGGTGGGGACGCTAACTCTCGATAGGGGGACGCGTCCCCCCCACAGCTTAAGTACTGCTAATAATACAAACAAACGGCATATTCTCTTGTACGAAAGGCGATGACTAATGTCACTCGTGGTTTTAATAGTTTTTCTGGTCCAGGCTTATAAGACAAGATCTTCAAGAGAACTATTTGAAAAACTGGGCTTGCCCCGTCCACCCCAAAGCTTTTGTGGTGATCAAACATTTGGCCAAATAGAAAAGTTGTAAAACAAATAAAATCCTCCAGATTACAATAATACTAGAGGGCAAAGTTGAAGCAATTAACAATGCATGTCGAAGAGCAGGATAGATCTTACAGTAGTGAATTACTATTTCATCTAACGACTTGCTTTTAATATTTTCAAATCTGTTTGATTGCTTCCACATATTATATTACGTAAGGACTTCGATACAAACGTTTTCAATCTCGCAGATATTGCCAATTTGCTCTGCTTCAGGCTTAAAATCTTCTCTCGACAAAGTATAACTGCCCGCGAAGGATGTACCATCAGCAAGCGATTCGGCACAAAACTTGAATCGTCAATTATTTTTTCGCTAAACACAACTTTAAACTACTCACAAAATTAACCGTTTTGTGGGTAGCACCATGACTCTTTGTAAGTGCTGACCAGCGTACCAAAGAAAGAAACTTAGACACTCGGTGATTTAGTTGAGATGATTCCACAGTACGAGGGCTTGTTCAACGACTCACACATCAAGAATAAAAATCTGGTGGGAGGGGGCATGGCCCTTTTTTATTCTGTATTTAGCATTGCGATCCAACCTATTGGATACTGCATATTACATCCATTATTCAGCGCGAAAGTTTTCTTAATAAAATTGGTTCAAAAACTTTGAAGAGCAAGTAGTATGTTTCCTCAATGTTACAGGTGACAGTTATGCGAAAAAAAATCGGCCATCCAGTTTAAATCTATGAAAATCATTAAGCTAAAGTACTTCAACGTCTTAAATGTTGGAAGTTTATTTGAGGAAAAAATCTCGCAAACTGGAATTCGATAAGCGTTAAAGAAGCCCTGCGTTAACACTGCTGATGTAGTTGCTCCAGCGGAACTCGGGAGCCTTTACTGTCCGTCTGACCACTCCACAATTGAAAACTCTCCCAACTTAAAACTTTATTCTTCAGACAGAAATAAAACAAATAAATAACAAGGACAGTACAGCACGGCAAAAAACAACTGAAATTTAACCAGAAAAATAATGAACTAAATGAGTGCCATACGTGCGGTCTACAAAATAAAATACGTCCGTTTGTCAATTACTTCACAGCAAAAAGAATGCCAGAACAGAGTTAACTCCGCCAAAAACGAAGACGCGCACGAATTAACGAAAAGCGTAATTTTTAAAACATTTGCTGCCAATATCTGCAGGAAATTAAGTGACGTGCGCAAACTGAGCAAACTAAAAGGAAGAAGCGGCCTAGTTCGAAACTAGAGCGGGGCAACACAAAAAATCAGGTCAATCAGTGCTGTAACCAGGGCTGCAACTAGGGGGGACAAAAGGAAACAAAAATTTCGCCACCTTAAAATGCTCAGCATGCCCAGCCAAACTCCTTTTCCCTTGCGGCAGTTTGAGGATGGTGGCTTTTGTTTTTGGAAACCAACAAGAAACTAAGAGATAAGAAGAACAATTTGGCGAGATGACTTTTTTTTTGAGGTCAACTCAGAACTCGGACAAAAGTAGACCAAATTGGCAGATGATCTTTTTTTTTGAAATCAACAGAGAACTTGGAGAAAAGTAGACCAACCCAAAAATTTTGGCCCCCCCCAGAAACAAACATTGACCCCCTAAGAACAACGTTCTAGTTGCTGCACTGGCTGTAACCAGAAATGACGAAACCCGGGGAGATGGGGAGGATATATCTCCCCAATAATTTGACTGTATACCCCCCAACAATTTGAGTATGGTCTTCATCTGCACCCCCTCCAATAATTTGACTCTGGTGTGCATCTGAGCGCAGTTCTGTATTTGAATTCGGGGAAAAAAGTCTTCCATTTCTAGTGAAGACCTTTTTTTTTGGCCTTCACTTAATTTGCTCACCTGAAAAAAGTCTTGGTCGAGGTTCATTCCCCCCAATGTTGAAAATAGGACAAAATTGAGGTAAAATTGCATATTATACCCCCCAATGCTCAACAAAGATTTGCTCCTCGGGTAGTAACAATTAGTTTGACTTTTCTACTTTTCTGTGATATCAATTTATTTTGAGAATTCATCTTAGTTTTGACAGTTGCCGTTTAGTTGCCATCTTATAGTTTACAGTTGACAGTAGCTAATTGTTCAACATGGCATCCCCGAGTTTGGCATGTTTTAACTATCATTTTTATTAGCCTACCGGTACTCTTCAAATTTCAAATGTCTAGCTGGAGTAATTGTAGTAGTTAAAGAGTTAAAATTTTTAAGGGATCCATTTGTCATGGTGTTTCCTCAAGATTGCCCACCAAGTTTTGTAACCTTTAATCTTTGATTCAAATTAACTTATCAAATAAATTTAATTTTTTGCTTTTGTAGTTAATGGGGGAGGTGTCAATGTAATTGTAAGATCCCATAGTGTGGCATTCCCAAATCTTTTCAAATTATACTTGTACCTATCTTGACAATATTATTTGTCGAGCTCGAGTGATTAAAATTTTCAAATTTTAAAGAACCCGTTTGAGAAAAAAAAATTTTAGTGCCTCCAAATTTTGTCATATTGTATCTTTTCTTTAAATTTTCTATTCGAAAAGTTTTATGTGACTAACTTGAATGGTTGTAAAGTTTGAATTTTGGAAGACCCAATTGAGGGACTCTTATTTTGGTACTCCCAAATTTTGTTAAATTATAACTTTCTGTTACATCTATCTATCCTAAAACTTTCAGGAATCTAGCTTAAGTCGTTAAAAGTTTTTAATTTTGGCAGCCTCGTTTGGGGAGGATTCCCCAATTGTGGTAACCCAAATTTTGTCAAATTTTATCTTTCCTCCATATTTGCTTATTCTTAAACAATTTCATGTAACTAGTTTTAAGAGTTAAAAAGTTTGTATTTTGGCGTCCTCGTTTGAGGAGGGATCCCCATTATTGCAAAACTCTCAAATTTAGTCATATTTTATCTTCTACTTATATTTACCTATTATGAAAATTTCATCGGTCTAGCGTCAGTAGCTAAAAGTTTTCGTGTTCTATTTGGGGGCACCACCTTATTTTGGTACCCCTACATTTTGTCGTATTTTATCTTTTCTTTAATTTTACCTATCCGGAAAATTTCATCTGTCTAGCACAATGGTTCCCAAACTGGGGTTCGCAAACCTTTTAGGGTCCGTGAAGCACTTTCAGAAGAGCTGCGAAAAAAACTTGGCATAGGTCTGATTTGCTTCGTAGCTTAATAATTTTGCTTCCGACTCCTGTGCGTTCAGAAGGTACGCAATCTATGCTTGTGAGATTCATTTTTTGCTTTCTATGCGTTCGTTGTGATCACACTACCAGACTTTCCTATAGCGTCACAAAAAGAAAAGTGTAGTTTATCGGCCGCTACTACAATAGTTAGCTACTCTTGTGGCCTAGCTTAAGCTCAATCTTTTTTTGCTCTGAGTAGCCCTATGTACTGTATATAGTTGCTCTATGTAGACCTATTTTTTGCTATACGGTACATTGATCTTGCGGTGATCGTTTAATTTTTAGGTTTGCAAAAAAGGCCAACAAACATTTAAAAAATTGCAAGGGATCCTTTGCGAATTAAAACAAAAAGTTTGGGAACCACTGGTTTAGCATGAGTGGTAAAAAATTTGAATTTTTTCGGCCATGTTTGAAAGCGATCACCATCGTAGTGCGCCCAAATTTGTCGAATTTTATATTTTTTACACATTACAGTAACCTATTCTTAAAATTTCATGTGTCTAGTATGAGCGGTTAAAAAGTTTGAATTTTGGTGGCCTCCTTTGAGGGATACGGCTCAATTTTTGTAAGGTTTTACTTTTTTGTAATATCTATCTTTTCAGAAATTTCACAACATTTCACTCATCTAGCTGAAACTTGCTCAAAAATTAAAAAACTAGGAGGGCCCAGTTGAGAGGTTTCCCCCATCGTGGCATCCCAGATTTTAGGTATGAACTGTAGTCCTAAATGATATCCTAAATAAACTAGTGCTAAGTGATATCTAAAGTCACTCAAAGTTTGAAGTTTGTCCGTTTAGTGGTTTAAGAATAGATCGCCTTGCAAGAATAAACAAAAAGCAAACTTGGAAAAAAGAAAAAGAAAAATATTATTCACGCCAGGGGAAACTAAGAAAGGTGGTTGATAGCGTACTACAAAACCACAAACCTTTTTTCATCAATAACACTACTTACTAAAATATACCGGTTTAAAACCGTCCACTTTTTTTATCATTTTTGGTCTCCAAAATTGAGGTCACGTGACCAGGCGCCCCCATACTTGGTGAGCAGAAAGTATCTATCTGCTTTCATGTTGTGTTCAAATTTCAACATTCCATGTCAGCCATTTTTAAGTGATAAACGAATTCATATATTTTTCACCCAATATTGCCTTTTTTTCTCAATTTTAGGGTTTTTAAATCATGATCACGTGACCTAAGGCCCCCAAAATTGGCATACATGACGCTTTTAGTTATTTACATGTTGTATCTAAAATTCAGCTTTCTACTAACCATTTTTTAGTCATTAAGCAAATTAAACAAGTTTGGATGGTCATGTATCAAAGTGGCCGAGTAAAAACATATACGTTCTACGCGCGCACGCGAAGTCCCAATTATGTACTACCAACAAAATTCAAAAATTCTACATTCAACATTGAATATAGCTTTCAGCAACCTATTACATCTCGATAAGATATCGAACAGCAACTTGCCAACTCCCAACCCCATATCTTCACAGAGAAATCTTTGCTTAGCGGTATATTGTCCGGCAGCTTTGTGCAGTACTAAAACACTGTAATACAGCTTTGTATAAAAAGTTAATAATATTGTAGAATTATTTGTTGGACTTTAGTGCTCTATCAATAATTCTTAACTGCTTCCATTATATACTGTACAGCACTTTTGTATAAGTTCTTACCTTTCTTGTCCTACCGTATCCCATATCTGCAGCTTGTACAAAGTCCCACTGCTTGTTTGTACAACTTTCCAAGTAAAAGAAACCCCAATGGTACTAGGTAGTTGAGCACCAAATCTGTTTTCTACAATTCGCACAACAATACAAGCTTTTCCAACATTAGTATCTCCTAATACGCAAACTTTCACTGCAAAATATCCCACAGTGAACTCTCAATGAAAGCTGATGTAAAAGCATATTAACTTTTGGCTAAACGAATAAAATACAATTATTTTGCATTTCATGATTTAGCAACATTCTGCAACTAACTCAGAACTTTGTAGCAAGTGCCTTGTTGCGGTAAGGCCATTTTGAACGCCTGTACAATGTACACGTGTGAGGCACAATTAGCACTTTATTAATAGCATGACATCAATAACGTTCCATAAATATAAGCTTTTAAGCTGCAGACGTAAAGTCGAATTTTTATTCACGCAAAAGCTTTATAATGCTTTTCGGCTTCTTTTAAAAATTGCAATCAGTGAAAGTGGAATAGAGTGTCTACTACTAAACTGAAAAACGCGAGTTCAACTACCGCTCCAATCAAACTCAAAAATGTATAAAACTTGGTATTCACTACTGATTTCCTGCATCATCCGCTAGACGTTCAGCTACTTTAGAGTCACAGAGTGTGGCCTAGCTCCATCGAGTTCAGTTTTCACCAGACACAATGTGCCTCTTAAATTTTTTTGGAAAAGGATATATTTAAGACAAGATTGGAAATCTCCGGTTGGGATTAGGGACCAATAGTCTACTTTCTTAAAGACCTATTCGTATTTCGTGACTAACGAATACTTGCTGAGAAATCAACAGACGTAGATTGCGTGAATGGCTCATAGAATCATCATAGACATACGCGTGAATGCATAACCCAGAAGCAGTGACTGTGACATTGCGTATATAGTGGATGATAATGCTGTTTTGAACTTTTTTTTTTGCAGTATAAATTTGTGAGTATGGTCGTCATCGCAGTTTATAAACAACCTGTAGCTACTATAGCTTTTCATACTGTACAAAGTAGAATAGGCGGAAATATTTACAAAACTTAGCTACAGGCAGTAAGACATTAGAAGCAAACGTATAATCATTATCTACAGCTAAAAGTTGTCAAGTGAAAGTCACAGCAGGGCAGCCCTCAAATGCACCTTGCCCTTTTATGGCTTACTTTTCGGTGAAGGTATGCTTGTTGGGAGCTGCTGGAGTCGGGAAAACGTGTATTGCAGTGAGATTTGTTGAAGATTTGTACAATGCCAACACTGCCAACACAATTGCAGCGTCTTATTTGCAAAAACGCGTTTGCACTGACAATGGAACTCAATATCAGCTTCAGCTATGGGATACAGCAGGACAGGAAAGGTATGGTTAAAGACTTTGAGTATTCGAAATTATCTGCAGAATATACAGTATAGTAGCCTACCCACTAGACCGGATTTACTACATGGCATAATGCCAGGGGCACCGCGCCTAGGGCCTCGCACCTGGTGATAAGACCTTGTTTTTTAGTTCTTTTTTTGGGCAGAAAAATCGCTAAATTTTCCAAGTGCCAGAGGCCTCGCGCTATATCAATCCATTCCTGATCACCAATACGTAGTAAGGTCAACAGTTGGTGGTGACTTATCGCTTTGAGATAAATTTTGCATTTCCTTGAAACTTGATGCTAATAAATTGTTAAAAGGACTGAAGCCAGTATAATAATTGTCCCTAATTTTATTAATAAACGGCGTATCTTGCCGTTACAACGCCAGAGGTCTGCTGATATTTTATCGACAACGGGCTAAAGCAAAAATGCAAACATGTAAAAGTTTGATCTTGTAGAAGCATACAGTTTTATCCTCCTGCCGCCGGTAGCGTCAAACACCAACTACATTCTTTTTTTCTATTAAAACCAGTCAATTTTGAGTTGAGGTGGCTGGTTTTAATTTTTGCCAGTTTTCAGCCTCATTTATTCTTAAATTTTGAAATCACCCATGTTGATTTTAGCGGCTATGTTTGTAAAACTGTTAAATTCCGAATGCTCTGTCAGCTTGAGTAAAATGCTGCTTTTGCTGCATAGTAAAATTTCAAAAGCGAAAAAGGGAGTTTTTTTTTAATTGAACGACAGCCAAAAAATATTTTCAGTTAACTATATATAATCTCAGAATCGCAGCAATTTTGCTTGCAAATACTGGAAAATCGTTAAAATTTTGTCGCTTTGAATCAGCAGAAAATTTCATTTCTTTTTGGATTTGAAATTCGTTCCTTTTGGTTTGTTTTTAATTTTTTTTTACTAATGAGGCTGGCATTGTTCTTCATTTGTTCTCAAATTTTAAGCAAAAATGAGTCTAGTGTTCTTATAAAATTGTTTTGCAAAAAAAGGGTGCATTGGTTGATTCTCACTTTTTTCATTGCAATAAGTACTTCGTACTTGAAGGAATCCGCACCTGTTTAGGAATTTCCAGTGATGCAATGTTTCTGAGAGCTTCGTGAAATTCTTGTCCTTTGAATTTCTGCTTGTTCGAAGCCACCAAGCAGAGATAAGAATCATCGTAAAGCGTTTTATCCAAGGACACAACTATATGGCCACTGACCAGGGAGCGATTTAAACCCAGTTCAAACGTTGCTCATACGTTTTAACAAAACGACGCCTTTACCTTTTCGGCCACGCTGCAAAAAAGCTAAAAATAAGGAGTTGTTTTATTTTGAAATTTTGAAAGGTCTTTACATTTGGAAATTTTGTTGATTTGAGAGTTTTTTCTTGTCAAGTTTGTATGTAGTAAATTGAAGATTAACGGCTGAGTGTTTTCTGGTTATCAGTTTATAGCGTGTTAAGCTAAATGCGAGTGAATGGACACCGAAATTTTTATTTCGCTTTTCAAGAGAATATGGTAAAAATAGGGAACAATATAAAGATAGAGCAGGTATAACAATGCATATCAAAAATAGTTTTCTGTTATGTTTTACTTCTTGTTGTAAATGTGCAATGTCAACTACTTTCGGTTAACATTTCAGGTCGACACTGTTTCTCTTTTATTTTTATTCGTCAAGCAGAAGCATTCAAAGTTAAACTTCATTTGCACTTTTTTTTTATTATAACAAATTTGAACACGTCGCTTATTTTTGCTCAAAATTAAAGAGCAAATTACGAACAATACCAGCCTTAGCATGAAAAAAAACAATTAAAATCACGAGCAAGAACAGTCTGCATTAAGCTATCAGCGGAGTTTTCGTAATCTTTCTATATTGTCATTTTTGATTTGTCTGAGACTATTAAAGTAATCATTAGTCAACGAACAGCATCAAAAATCCCTACTTTAAACCAAACAATAATTTATCTGTGTCACTTTATCTTAACACATAAGGCTGAAAATCGGTGAAGATTTAAGAAGAGCCAGCCTCGTTCCAAAATTTACGGGTTCTTATTCAAAAAAGGTAGTTCTAATCAAAAGGTTTGGGCGTGACCCGCCTTGAAATCCGAGGTTTGCAACTTCGAGAGCTGATGCTCAGACTTAGCCAATAGTTTGGTTAATATTTTTTTGTGTTTTGTGTTTTAGATTCCAAGCTATTGCTCCGCTATATTATCGAGGTGCTGCGGTTGTTCTGATTGTTTATGATGTCTCTAAACGATCTACTTTAACTAGCGGAGCTGTGAAATGGGTAAATCAGCTGAAGAAAAATGCTGATCTAAACGAAATCCTGTTGGTCCTGGTTGGTAACAAAGCGGACGCTGAACGTTGGGAAGTTAACGAAACTGAAGCTAGAGAATACGCTAGAAACATTGGCGCTCTCTATTGGGAGACTAGCGCTAAAACTGGTTTAAACGTCACAGAATTGTTTATGGATATTTGTTCGAGCTTGGAAGAATCTGGAAATAAAAGTTTAACTTATGTAGCTGCACGGGCTCACCCTAGAGAAAGGTCGTTAACAGTGATGTCCTCTGAAAGTGATTCTGTTGACGTTGAACCTCGGAAAAGTGCTCACTGCTGCAAATAAGCATAACAGATTTCAGAAGCGTCATCTTTTGAATTTGTCAAAAAAATGCTAAAGTTTACGGGCGAAAATACAGTTATCCAGTCGGGATAAGTGGAAGCCTATATTACGGAGCAAGCAATGTGATTATGTTGACTGTGGGAGTGACGTAATAATTTCAAAATTATGACAAGTTTGGATTGTAATTTATTTTTATGATTAGTTTTGTAAAAAAATTTGCAGTTCCCCATACTTGAACTGCGATTTTGGAAAATTTTCAAATGCTTTTATTATTATTATTATTATTATTATTGTTATTAAAAAAAAAGTGGGAATTATATTCTTCTGCAGATTTTTTTATTTACTTTTTTTAGGGTCAAATATTGGGTTTAAGTAGGGGTTTAGGTTAGGGCCAGCGGTTAGGGCAGTGGTGCTATGAGGGGTTCTTAAATTTAGAAAACCGGTTGTAAAAAGTAATTCGCATAAATATCTTGCGCTTTTTGCTCGAACGAACCGGTTGCTTAGTTGAAAAACTGACTACAGAACCGGTTCCAGCCAAATTTGAATAGTATCAATGGTGAAGGATTCGTTTTTGAGTAAAGATTTGAGTTTGAGTTAGATATGGGTCAGGAATTGATTAAAATGTAAATCAAACTCTTCTGTCAAAAAGCCTCTTTCTTCTTAGTATTATTATTGTTTCTAGATAATATCTTGCATGTATAGCTCCACGTTATATAATTTAGGGAAACAGAATGAATCATTCAAAGGCTGTAAAGTTTAAACTCTGAAAACAATAAACTAAAACCCCTAACAACTTGTTGAGTCTTTCAACTCGTAAGGAAAGTATCCTTCTTTGAATTTTAGATTTTAAATTATGTAGTCTTTGAATAATTGATTCCATTAATAGAGCTTTGAGAAATTATTGAATATGTTTTGGAAGTACCAACATACACAACATTAATTAATAATTCAGGGAAACTAATGTAGTGGTGCAGTGATCAAAGCCGAGTTAAAATAGTATTGTGTAGCTATACAAAGTTGCCTAAATCTTAGACCCGATCCTACATACAAACTTATTAGATACAACGTTGCCTAAATCACTTGGCGTACAATTGTAAATGTTTTAGCGTGTTAATTATCGTTATATTTTTTTGTTTGTTTTAACAAATAAAGTGATATGTAAGTAAAGTGATGCGTGGTAAGCAGGCATGCCACGGGACTCAAATTCTTGGTTAAAATCAACAACGAGTTTGCCGGTTTGTTCACGATTCAACTAAATGTAGACCAGACCTTGATATGGTGCTGTTTTTGCAGTATCAATCTTTATCAGTTAATTTTTTTAAGTGAGGTTTTGCAATGGTGGTGATAAAAGTTTCCGACACAATTTCGTCATAAATATAGGTTATTGCATCACAAAAGTTGTTATCACGAGTAGTATTACCTCATAAAAGCATTCATAACAACCGTGATATATTCCATGACGAAATCATGTTGATTTTTTTCATGAGCAACATTGCAAAGCCTCGTGTAAAAAGGTTGACTGATTATCGGAACCCAAGGTAAAATCCAAGACGGGGGGCCGTTTTGGGGGGCGCGAATATTGCATGATGAAGAACAAACGAAAAAATCTTTGCAGCTAAATGGGTCTTTTTGTCCAGCCCAAAGTATATTAAAAACCAAAAAATAAGAAAAAAAATTTGTACCACTATAAGGGCTCCAAAAGGAGTACTTGGAGGGAACCAGAAAAACAGGTTACCGATAGTTTAATTGGAGTTGAGAAAAAAGCCTCAATCTCGATTAGCAACTAGCGGTGCAATTGTTTTTTATAAGAATCGCGTTCGAGCCTACGCCAGAGAGTATACGGGAAGTTAAGCCCAGCTTAGAAGCTAATTTTGGACTTACGGACTACAAGGACCTCGATATTTTCCTCGTCGGTTACCGAATATGAAGTAAATTATTGCAGCTCTGTAGTAATTTGCTTTGTACGCTATTGTAAAATATGTGCAGTAATTAATGTGCTTGAAAACAGTGTTTTTCTTAAGACGCTTTGTTTATCAATTTTTGATGGTACAACTGCAGTCTGAAAATCATGGACTCTGATCCTTAGACCCGGTCTGTGCTCAGCGTAAAATTGTGAGCGTATGAACTTATCGAATCAAATCTTTCATTACACTCGCTCTATTACGCCGAAGCGTATTAACGAGTTTACGGGTCCATCTCCGCCTCATTGACCCCGGGCAGCACAGCTACTTTACAAGAAATGTCGCAGCGGTGGCGTTCATCATTTTATCGCCAGTGCGGTTGACTGGGCCTTAAAATTGAGAGCTTACGCTGTAGTTGGAATCATTTTTACTGTTACTAACATTTGCTAATATTTTGATTATTTTTTCAGGCACTTACGCAAACTTTTTACAGCGTTATCGCTACAGTAGTTCGTTTTCTTTTGCTGTCGATAGGCCGTGTTCTAATCACGTCTATTTTTACGTGGCATGTATTTTACATTTGTGATAATTATCTTGTGATTGTGTCCTGTTTTGTTTGCGTTCGAAATAGCAAAATACTGTGTAAGACCAGGTACTTCCCCATTTTTCATTCATTCACAATGCTCATTGATTTTCAACTGCGTTACATTTGCTCGTGCTCAAGAAAGCATAATGCTATGAAAGCATGATTATGTGTAAGAAGTTTCTACTTTACTCGTTTTTAAATTTAGTGTTCCAAAATCAATCCTTATTGATGAGCGAGATTTAACTTGATTGTACAAATCAGTTACTTTCTTTTTTATTTTACAATGTGCAGAAACGAAGCAAACACAAACCCTAACTCTAACTTTATTATAGCGATCTAACTTTCAATATCTGATTTATTTGCACAATAAAACGCCAAAGAGAAACTTGAATTCTACTGCTGCGACCGTTTTGACAAAGTCAATTCTTCAAGTAGTAGTCAGAGTTTTTAAATTAAAAATAGATTCAGAATTTTAATTTTAGTGATTTTATTCGCTTTTTTATTCCAACTTTTGTGATTTAACACTCTGCAGAGTTTATTGCAATCATGGCTGCCAGATACGTTATTTTTCTTCCTCACCATTTTTTCAACCTGATTTGGGTTTTCAAAATTAAAAAAAAAGTTGGGTTTGCTGTGGGTGTTTTTTTTATGGAACTCATTTGCAGTTTTTGGAATTATTTGGGACCCAAATTTTAGAAATGTTTAGAACCTATGCGGGTATTTTTTCAAAATAAAGTTTGCAAAAAATTTGCTTCAGCGTAGGTGAAAATCTTTTTTTGTCCTTTTACCTCAATTTCAGACAAAATTTTTTTGCATCTAACTTGTTTTTTGTTTCGTCATAAAACACTCGTTTTTTTTTGGAGGAAGCTGTGATTTAGGGCTTTTTATCGATTTGATACGGCAACACTGATTGCAGCACAAATGACACTGGTGACTTGGTGAGCAAGCGGTGAGTTAAAACAATATTTTTATGATACATTTGATAAATTGGTTTGATAAAACAACTACGTCAGAGGTTAAAATGTTAAGGCGTTGTGATACTGCAGCTAAACCAGTCTAGGCGGAAATATGACAACTAGCCAGGCATCAAGAAACGGAAGAACGAAGTTATTCCATTGCTAATTTGTTGTTACTATATTATAGATAAGCTTTAAGCCGAATAAGCATAATGGCAAGACTGGCAGTTAAAATTTGCATGCTAGGTGCACAGGGGGTCGGTAAATCCTGCTTGGCTGTTAGATTTGTCGAAGGTATATTTGACGATGTGCTAACGAGTACTATTGGCGCGTCTTTTTTGCAAAGAGATATACAAACAAACGATGGGACTTCATACCATTTTCAAATTTGGGATACCGCTGGACAAGAAAGGTATACAATGCAATTGAATATAGTCGCGTAACAGTCCAACAATTTACTGTATTGTTGTGCAAGAACATAAGATAGCAGAGAAAATGGGTGTTAATTCCGTTCAGGTAGTTTAGTGAGAGACCTAAAATTTGGGGGGCATCGAAGAAAAGTATCAATTTGCGCTTGTTTTCTCACCGTGTTAGTATTACTACGATGACTAAAAAAGGCCATACCCCAAGTCAGGCCTGCGATGCCTTCCACTAAATCCACTTCCGAGACAGGGTTTCCAATTTTTGCGAAATTTTTTTCTAGAGATAAAAGCACTTAAGGAAATCGAACAAATCTAATGATGAGTATCTTTAAATCAGATTGCCTGATCAGTCACGTAGCCAAAAGTTTACAATGGGTGCGACTATTTCAGGGGTCTGGAGACGGAACCTCCAGCTCTAAAATATTTTGCAATAAAATACCTTAATTTTAGGCCTATCTTGTTACTAATTAGTGCTTTTAAAACGTGGCATAAAAATTAGCAGTGCAAAAACATGACTGAACTGGTTGCGTAAATGGGCTTTGAAGGCGGTGGCTAACGGCAAAGTTTCATCTTTTTTCGACAAGACGGTAAATCATAAAACAAAATAAAAACTTACAAGTTTTAACCTAATTTGTCTGCATTTAAGAAAAGAGACAATTTTGGGGAAGGGGCTAATGGAACGAAGTTCGAAACAAGTGATTGGTAATTTGCTAAATTAAATACCGAATAGCCTCACACCCATTTCACACAACGTTTTTGAAGTCTACGTTAAAAATTTTGCACCAAGAAATCAAATTTGATTGCTCATGTTTAGCGATTTTCAAGGTTTTTGCTGATTTGTACGCTTAATTTTTCCAAATATTACCCTCCTCCCCCCTTATTGAATGCTTTGAAAGTGGCTTTAAATCATTTTAGAGTTCATATCAGAGTTGTAAACGGGCAGATTAGTTCAGGCCCGAACCCGGCTCGAACCCGAAAATATAAGCCCGAACCCGGCCCAAACCCGAAAACTAATTTGAAGCCCAAATCATACCCGAAAAAACCCGAAAGTTAAGTTAGATCTGAAAATTTTAGCAATGTTGCCACGGTATTTTGATTATATTTTTGTGCACCTACGACAAAAACTACGTCTCAGGCCCGAATGTAGCCCAAAATTTTTGTCAACTTTAGGCCCGAACCCGGCCCGAACCCGACCCGAAAAGCCCGGCCCGACTTACAACTCTGGTTCATAACACTGCAAAAGATTGCCTCAGAAGTGCAAAATTGTAGTATCTTTCTTATTGCGCGTTTTGATCGACAGGCCAATGGGGGAGGAAAACTACAGCCCCCCGCACCCTTCTGGTTACGCTACTGTGCCTAATACTGCAGCATTAAAACGTTAAAAGTTAAAACGTTTTGATGAAATAAAAGAAAATTTTTGATAAAATAAAAGACAATGTGCTACTCTGAAAGTCAAGTGTGCCGTGTTAAACAGGTTATATACGAAAAATGAAATGCTCAACGGTTTTGCTTTGTTATTGCTACAATTTCAAAACTATTATCTTGCAGATTCAAAACCTTGGCTCGTTTGTATTATCGAGGAGCGTCAGTGATCATCATTGTTTTTGACGTTACCAAACGCAGTACGTTAAATTATGACGTCAAAAACTGGATGAATGAACTGAAGAAAAACTGTGACGTTAATGACCTTTTGCTGGTATTGGTTGGAAACAAAGTCGACATTGAAAATAAACGAGAGGTGGACAAAATCAACGCGCAACAGTTTGCCCGGACGCTAGGCGCCATCTACTGGGAAGCGAGCGCAAAAACCGGGTTTAATGTTGAGGAACTTTTTGCGGACATTTGTGAAACGATTGATGAAAACGAACACATCAAAGAAAGCCTCGTCCCAAAACCCGCGATTAGAAAAAAAAGACTAACGGTTGTAAATCATTCCGGAAAACGAGTTGACTCAGAATCCCAAGCAACATCCTCTTGCTGCAAATAATATAATTTAAAATTTTGAACTTCTATACTTGTTTATCAAAGTGGAAGTAACTGGTGTACGCCTTCAAAGCTCTGAATAAGTCACAACCAGTAAAGAAAAAGTAGATCAGTGTCTGTTGGTAAATGAGGTTCAAAGAGTTGGTAAATGAAATAAATTTGAATATGAATGATAATTATTGTAATTATATCTTTATTTACCAGCGATGGGTTCCGCACTTTTCTTTTGCATTACATACCGAATGAGTGTAAAACCTTTACTGCTAAAAATGTTTTTAGTTTATTTTTATAATATTACTTTTTTTTAACAACAACGTAAACAAATAATAATTGTATATCCTAAGTCATTGAAAATTTTGTCGATGAATGTTTGGTGCCATAGAAAGCAACACAGCTCGACAGCACTTACGCAGTAGTTTTTACAACGATGTTTTTCGCGTGCGTTTTAGCGAATAAACGCAGCTGGTTGGTTGAGCAGTAACGCGTTCGTCTCTGTAGCGGGATTTCTGATGTTCAAATCTCGGGCCGTTCAAATCGGACACAGGGTTGCCAACGGATCGCCAATGCTGCAACGTTTCTTCGAAAGGAGCTGTGTTGCCCGGGCGCAATGACGCGGAGATGGGCCCCGTTAACTCGTTACACGCTTTTGCGTTATACAGCGAGTATAATGAAAGATTTGATTAGATCTTATTTGAGTACTGTCGCATATATTTTAGAAGCATCTTTTAGTTTGTCAAAAAATCATCAGTGAGCAAAAAGAACATACAAAATTTATGGCAAATTTCGCAAAAAACATGCTTCAAATGAATTTAAAACAAAATGCAAGTTTTGAATAAGATAAATTTTGTATAATACCAGAAATATCAAACAACTAAGCGTGACTTTGCATGAGGCAGAGTGGTAAACGGGTCGACTAGTTTTGACCCAAACCCGAAAATATAAGCCCGAGTCTAGCCAGAAACAAACATATGATTTGAAACCTAATCTAAGGCTGATAAATTGATCCGAAAGTCAAGTTAAGTCAAAAACGCATACAGTTAATTGCTTTTTTCTTACAACTATAGTCTGTTGTGACAAAATAAAACTGCTGATGGATAAATTTTGATGCAATAATTATAATAACTGTGGACACTAATAATCAATTTTGTGCTTAAAACGCAAGACTCGTGTCAGGCCCAAATAAAGCCCGAATTTTCATCAGCTTGAAGCCCGAGCCTGACTCGAAAACCCGGTCAGACCTACAACTCTACGTGAGGGTCCAACTGCAATCCAAAACAGCGCTATCCATAGTGAGTTCTCTACTCTGCTGTGAACTATGCTTAATAAAGTGTAGACAGCAAAACCTTCAGAGGAAAAAAAAGAAGTAAAACACAAATAAATTAACATAACAAAAGGACTGATGATGTAATCAAAACAATTTAATGCAAGGAGTTGAACACTACACGAGCTTAAAAAATCTAAAACAAAAAAAATCTTCATTATGCTCGCTGTATTACCCAAAGTTTGTAACGAGTTTGCAGGGCCCATTTCTGCTCCATTGCGCCAGGACGACATAGCGACCTTAGAAGAAATGCCTCGGTGTTGGCAAGCCGTCGGCAGCACTGTGTCAAATTTAACCAGTCCTAGACTTTACCTCAAACCTCCAGCTCTAAAAACAAACGCGTTTCGGTTTGAACAATGGCCTGAGCACAAACAAGCGCAATGAGCAATTACCTATTACAACATTCAAAAGATTTTTTACGCGGTTCAATGAGTTTGTTATCATTTGACACGACTGTTAAGCCTCTGTGTCTTGTTCTTTGCGTTTCGTCTATATTTAAACTTTGATTTAAATTGTTATTGTTTTTTTCTTCTAACTTGCAACAAATATTCATAAAAAGTTCTTCAACGTTAAAACCGGTTTTAGCACTTGTTTCCATAAAGATGGCACCGATTTTTCCAGCGTACTCTTTTCCTTCTTTTTCTTCTACTTGTCTATTGTCTTCCAAGTCGATTTTGTTCCCAACCAGCGCTAAAACAAGGTCTTCCGGGTTCCAACTTGTTCTTAATTGTGCCAGCCAGTCGGCGACTCCTTCAGTAAAGCTCGTACGATCAGTGACGTCATAAACAAGTACAATAACAGAGGCACCGCGATAGAACATCGGGACAACAGCCTTGTATCTGCAATCAAAACACAGTTTCAGCTCAAAAGTGTTGGCAGAGCCTATATAGGACAGTAAAAAACGAATAATATTGCATATCTCGGAAGCTTTTTGGTCAGAGTTTCATACGGTAACGATTTTAGTTTGCTGTTTGAAAATTTTTTAAGCAGATAAGTTTTCACCTGCTAATTGAAGTAAGTTTTGCCGATTTTTTAACAGAATTAAAAAAAAAACGTTGAAAGTTATAAATTAAAATGACATTTAGGCAAATACTGAAATTAATGAAACAGTATTTAATTTTTTCTTGAAATGCCGTTACTGTATTACAATCTGTCACCTTGCAAATTACACCAAATGCTGATTATTATGGCTGCAGACGTCATCTGAACGTGTTGTAAACTTGCTGAATTCTTAAAATAGACTGTGTTTCTCAATAATTTAAAACTTACCTTTCTTGTCCTGATGTATCCCATATCTGCAGTCGGAAACATGTTCCATTCTTTGTTTCTACATCCTTTTTCAAAAAAGCTGCCCCCAGAGTGCTTAAGGTTTTATCTGAAAACGAGTTATCAACATATCGTATGGAAAGGCAAGTTTTGCCAACCAACATATTGCCGATCATACAAACTTTGACCACTCTGAAGCCCATAACCAGCGTTAAAACTGTTATACATACTCGCACATCAACTTTAGTTCAATCATAATTTTAACGCTACTTCGCTTGTTACTTCCGCTGGGAAATCTCAACGTGCTACTTAGTGCATGGGCTCTGCTTATAACATAAAATACGTAAGCTATTTTGCGTAGTCATTTAATTTTGTACTTTAATTTGTTGATCGTTTATTTGATAGAATTTTACGTCAAAAAGCGGTTGCAGTGCTATTCTGATTGCAGTGTCAGTGGCTGACGTTTGCTGCTGTGATTCTTTCTTTGACTTGCTTTCAGTGCACTGCAAGTATTGTTGTTTGTTTAAACCTTACACCCATTTATTTTTATTTATTTCATTAATTTATTTATTTATTTTATTTGCACCAACAAACAATTTTAATCAAATGAGCAATAATTAAGACAAAATTAACATTTTTGGCACAAATAGTAGAAGTAGTAAAACGAATAATTGTATATCATGCGTCAAGTCAAGGTAGTATGGCTGGAGTTTTCAATATTATGCATGGCTGCTACACCTCAGCGACCAAGTGCGCGATTAAATTGAGTTGAACTCAGATCACCTAATTACAAATACAGGCGGTATTCTTTTCACTATAAGCTGTAAAAACAATCTGCAAATTGCCGGTACATAAATAAAAAGTACCGTTCACCACTTTCCTGCAGATATAATACACAACATTATAGAAGCTTGGATTTTCATGCATGGAATTCTTTCTCCATTATCTGATGAATCTCATTAGAAGGAATCTAACAAAATTAAAGATTGGTGAAGGCACCAAACCCTCAAAATTTATGGTGATCTGGCCAATTTAGGGATCGAGCACAAGGCTGCATCCAAAAGTCATCTATCCAACAAGCGAAAAAGCTGACAGAAATCTAGCTCTTCTACAACATGCAATAAAACACATCAAGCAGACCCTCCAACTAAACAACCAAGGCAAATTTGAACCAAACAAGCAAACCCGGGGCAATTTTTCCAACACACTTCCCTGGACTGAGTTTCGCTTACCTGCAAACCACTTTAGCAGGGCTGGCGTAAACCAAACTACTGGTAACTCATCATCGAAACCGAAACAATCCTGACAAGTTAAGAAACCAACTATTGTAAAAAAATAAACTGGATAAACTGATCGAGTAGATCAACCAGAACCAAAAATGGAAATGGAGAAAGAAAGGGCCCAAACGGATACAAATTCAAAGCATATCATCAGCACATAACCGCTAGGACAATGTCCATAAACAGGTCATAGTACCAAAAATTCACAAAGCTGCACTCAAGACTGGGGAGGATTCCTATTGCCAGTCAGAATGAAAAAGTGGTGAGAAGCACCAAACCCTCAAACTTTTGATGATCTGCCCAATTTAGGGGATCTTTGTAACGTTTTGGTCTCATGACCTATTGGTAGACACTGTCCTTGCGGCTTTGTGCCGATGATGTGCTTTGAAACTTTATACGGTTGAATCCTTCCTTTCTGCAAATCCATTTTTGGTTTTGTTGGTCGAATCGATCCATTTATGCAGTTTTTTTTTTGCAATGATTTGTATGGAATTGCCTGGATTGATTCGGTTTCGATTGTGGGTAACCAACTTATCAGTATTTTTGGTTTACGCCAGTCCTGTTGGTGGGATTTGGAATTAAGCGAAACTCAAGTCCATGGAAATCCAGTAGAAAAACTGCCACCGATTTGCTTGTTTGTTTTTTTCAAAAAAATTTGCCTAGTCTTACGGTCACTTAGTTGGAGGGCCTGCTTAATATGATTTATTGCATGTTGCTGAGGAGCTAGATTTCTGCCACCCTTTTCACTAATTGAATCTCACAAACTAATGTGAAAACAGAAGAATAAGTACACCGTATAACCACAAAATTATTATTAGAACGGGTTTTGCTCAGGCCCGGTGCCAGGATAGCGTGACTGGGGGGGGGGGGCATAAATAAATATTGGGGGGGGGGGCACGAGAAGTTTATTTTGTGTGAATTCGAGAGGGCACGAGAAATTCATCCCAGTCTCATCCCAATGAACGAGGTTAGGAGTAAAAAGTCAAAGGGATTTTCCGGCCGAAATTGCAAATTCAAGCGGTTTATCCGGCCGAAAACAGGTGATCTCCAAAAAAAAGTTCTTCACCGACAATGCAGGGGATTTTCCGGCCGAAATCGCAAATTCAAGCGGTTTTATCAGCCGAAACCAGGTGATCTCCAAAAAAAAACAAAAAGGTCCTCACCAAAATTGCAAGGGATTTTCCGGCCGAAATCGCAAATTTAAGCGGTTTTTCCGGCCGAAAACAGGTGATCTCCAAAAAAAAATAATGTCTTCATCACAAAAACGTCACAAAATCTGGTGTCAGTCCACCACAAACACTAATTTGGACCTCGATTTGCGCTCCAGAAGCTCCGAGCCTGTTAATTTTTTCGGGGCACAGTCCTCGCTTGGGGGGGACACAATTTTCGTTTGGGGGGGTACAAGCAGTCAGTTGGGGGGCACGGCCCCGGTAGACCCCCCCCGTGGCGCCGGGTCTGGTTTTGCTGTATTGTGGCGAAAATCGAAATGCGTATGGGCTTATCTTCAATTTGTGGCTGCTGTTTCAAGCACGCTATGCCCTAGCGAAATGCCAAATCATGGTGAGCGGTGAAAACAATTAAAAATAAAACGCTAATACACTAATGGCGTTACGTCAAGTGTAGATCCAGTCTAAGATGGCAATTCAAAAATAGTTTCCAATATGATTCAGCTGGGTGATATTGCATTAGTAATAACAACGCAAGAAGGTTTACACGTGGTTATTAAGCAGCCTGCTGTTAATGACTATCATGTTAATACAAGGAAGTATTCAAGAAAAGATACCGTAAGTGATCGCTTTGTGTTGGAAATGATTAGTTACGTTTCATTACTTACGTGAAGTATAGAGATATATAACAGTACTTTTGGTGCAGAAGGTCATTAGTTTTGTTTATCTACAGTATGGTGTATTTAACGGTCAAAATTTGCTTGTTGGGTGCCCAAGGGGTCGGAAAGTCTTGCTTAGCTGTCAGATTTGTAGAGAATACATTTGACGAAAAATCTGCAAGTACTATTGGGGCGTCGTTTTTAAGCAAAGACATGAGAACAAAAGATGGAAGTTTATACCGTTTGCAAATATGGGATACAGCTGGGCAAGAAAGGTATGTAGCAAACACATTGCCGACACTATATCAAAAATGAAGTTGTACCGCTTACTTTTAGAGTAAACGTAACGTTGAATCTGCCCCAGAATATCATTTAAAGTAAAAGAATTTGAACCCACGTCAGTAGCATATAATGGTGCTATGGAGTTTGCACGCCGGTATTTTGATGCATTCACGCCCAGTCTACTGCTCCATCGTATCACTATGCCCAACATTCAACTGTTCATTACCTGCACGTTCATGGTACATTATAGTGTCTGGGGAAGAATGAAACGTATCTCCTGGCCAAGGTAACTTAGTGAATAAAGATAAAGATATAATTGCATTATTATTGTTGCTGGAGCTATACGTAGGCAACCAATTAAAAGTAACACTTGGGACGACCGTTTTTAATTGAGAAATTTGTTTTTATTCTGCATTATACGTTATTTGTCGAACTTGTACTCATTTTGTGAAACTGCGTCTACGTTTACCCTAAAATATGTCAGATGTACTTGTTGCGTCCTTGGATAAGACGCTTAACGATAATTATCTCTGCTTGGTGGCTTCGAACAAACAGCAAATTTACGTGGGAAGAAGTCAAAACGTCAACAGGAAAGCTTAGAAAATGGTCAACTCCTAAGCGCATTCGTCCAAAACATAGCGCACCGTCGCTTTCTCGTGATAGGAGGATAAAGATGCACCAATCAATCAATCAATCAATCAATCATTAGCTTGAAATCAGTCTCTTTTGCTTATACGGTCGTCAGTCTAATTTTCAGATACAGCAACTGATTGTATGTGCTTTCCATTAGTGTATCGAGACGGAATCAGAAATATTTCGGCAATACACAAGCTCGACGCTCGTACAAACTGAGCTATTCCCCCTTCCCTGCGTCTCGGACTACACTACTGGAAGCGGATCCAGGGATACGGACCCCCCTGCTCAAACCGGAGAAATATATGAAAAACTTGTGACGGCTTTCAAACTGAAAAGGAAATTCAAATCAAAACGTTTCCAAAAAATATGATATCTTGAACGGACCGCCGCCCAGCAAAAATTTCTGGGTCCGCCCCTGCCTACACTCTAAATAAAAAACTATTTAAAATTGTATGCATATTTTTTCAGATTTAGAACTCTGGCTCGGTTATATTATCGAGGAGCATCTGTGATCGTCATGGTTTATGACGTCACAAAACGAAATACCTTAACTCATGGAGTTCGAGATTGGGTTAACGAACTGAAGAAGAACTGTGATGACGTCAGAAACCTTTTGCTGGTGTTGGTAGGAAACAAAGTCGACGTGGAAAGCCATCGAGAGGTGGACAAAATCGAAGCCCAAGAGTATGCTAAAGAACTTGGCGCCCTCTATTGTGAAGCAAGCGCCAAAACTGGCCTTAATGTTGAGAAAATTTTTACGGGAATTTGCGCAGAAATTGACGAAAACAAAAATATTAAGAAAAATCTCGTACCAAGTACTCCAATCAAAAATAATTCAAATCGAATAACTCTAGAAGAATCACCGAAACCTCCAAATAGGTCGCGTTGTTGTAACCATATAACTGATAGTTGTTGACTAATCTTTATCAACGTTTCCACGGATTATGAAACAAGAGAGAAAGAGAGAGAGAGTTTATGAAATATGAACAAACTTTGCATGGCCCGCATTATAAAAGCAGAGGCGAATCCAAATTATACGAACATTTAAAATCCCCTTTAAAATGTTCAAGAATCATGTCTTAATATCTTTAAAATTTAACCTTTAAAGTTTGAATCATGCTTGAGTAGAACACAATGTCAATCGATATCTTTTGTTAGAATCACCTCAATTCTATTATCGCTTTTAAATGTTTTTTAAGTTGGATCGAGCTCAAGACATACTAAGGTAATGCATTTTTTTTGCAATACTATAATATTATGACAAATTTTCCGCAGTCAACATTATTTTATACCGGTATTTGCTTTCTTATATCTTTCTTACGTGTTTTTATTTTTTTACTTGAATACATATTACGTATTTTCATTAGTAACTCAACTGCTACGGCGGCAATTTTTCCGTTCTATATTGATTGCTCAAGGAAGAAGGGGGCAGCACACAATCTTTATACTTAACCAGTGCTATTGTTTTCGTGAAGGTGCAAAGTATAACTATTTATTCAGCGCTCAGTTTTAGTGTTCATTGTGCTTACAGAATGTTGACAAAAGAACATTTCGAATTCGAGTTATTAAAGGAGGAGGTTAATGAGCTTATATCGAGCAATCACAGCTGTTCAAAATTTACAAATCAAACTTGACGTATAATGTTCTTTTGCTGACTAATTCCATGATTTCAGTTTGAAAACTCTGTAAAATTTCATAAAGTTGCTAACTTTTTACAAAATCGCATATGAAATACAATTGCTTTATACAGCTCAAATCGCTTTGAATTAAAATATGCGGTATCTATACAAGGAAGTAAACAGTAAACTTTAACATTTATGAAAGTAATATTTTGAATTGCTTCAATAAAAATCATGTACTGTATGTGCAATTGTTGAGCGTTAGAATATGTTTTGCGTATTTGACTCTCAATCCCGTTTGTATATTTAGTGACTATGGTTTGCAATTTCAGGCTATACCAGTGGTTCTCGAACTTAAAAAAAATTACTTAACGGTGCCTTAGCATTTTAAAAAATGGCTCACGGTCTCCTTAAAAAATTAACATAAATAAACACAACACAACAAGTTTTTTTTATAGTATCAATGTAACGGGTGCACTTCCTTCTCTGCTACAAGTTCAGCAATGTTTGGTTCGTTTCGGACAACGCAACCCTCATATCGTGAATCGCATCTAACCGGTTTCGAGCTTTTGTCTTGATGGCAAGTAGCGCCGAATGCAAATTCACACTCATGTGTTGTTGGGAATGGATTTAGTACTTTTAAGGCCATCTTGGAAATGTTTGTGCCATTTCAATCCAAAAGTCGCTGCAAGACTTTTCACTAAATAAGCTTCTCGCATTCCATCATTCACCAAATCAACAAACTGTTCGTGAACTAAATTATGTTGTGAAGGCAGATCTCCAACATTCGTTCCAAAAGGGTTGTTTACTAAATGATAGTACTGTTGAAAATTTTCCAAGTACTGCAGAATTTCTTCACCAAGGATTGAAATGCGTCGTTCGTTTCATGACCTCGAGCAGGGGCGTATTTAGGTGGGGGTCCATGGTGCCATGGCCCCCCCTTTGGGTTGTCAGGATAGTATAATTAGCATGGAATAGTGTGCAAAATTGCGGCATGCCCCCTCCGTTTGTAACTTGGGCAGAAGGTTTGAGCGCACAAATGGTGGGCGAAGACCTTTTTTTTGGCCTTCACTTAATTTTGGGCCAAAAACCGGACTAAATTTGAGTGAAGACCTTTTTTTTTTGGTCTTCACCTGATTTTGAGCAGAAAAACGGATTGATTCTGGGTGGAAAATTTTTCATTTTGGTCTTCACTATTCTCAAATTTTCTGAATTTTCTGACCCCCCCATTTAGAAAATCCTGCGTACACTACTGACCTCGAGAACACTTTAGTTGAGATCAAGTTCATTAAGAAAAGCAGTGGCGTAGGAGGTGGGGAGGGGGCGGGGGGGCACGGGCTCCCCCGCTTGGTTTTAAGATGTCGATCGCCCATCAAAATCTCGGGCAATTTCATATTTTTCAGGCAATTTTGCTTAACAATTATATTATTGTGTAATCAGAGTTGGGTTGCTATGTTATTTTTTGGTCAATAGGCTAGTCTGGTAAACAGGCTAATTTCTAGGCTATTTCACTGCATTGGTAAGAGTCGCGACATATTATATACCTTCGTTGGCCTGTAAATTTGGGGCCAATTTCTTATTTTTCAGGCAATTTTGCTCACTAGTAATCATATTTGTATATAGCCAGTTCCGGCTATTTCACTTTTGTGTGGTAAAATGGTTTTCTAGGCTATTTTTGCTGCTCCGGTAAGTGGCATGTAATGGACTAATTTGATTGAGTCGCGATTTTTCGGGCAATTTATTTTTGAAGCATTTTTGTTCAGCATTTATTCATCATATTTTTTGTAGCTATTAGGCTACCAAGTGAGGGTTAAATTACTTTTGTGATCAAATAGTTTTCTAGGCTCTGTATGATTTGCCATACGTCAAGAGTCAAATATTGAATGTGCAGTGAAATTTTGAGCAATTTCATATTTTTGTAAGATTTGCCCCATAATTGCATCATATTTTTATTGTCGGTGGCTTTTTTGCTTTTCATTTTTGTGGCCAACTGTCAAAAAGGCCCGCTATTTAGTCCATCTTGCCGTACACATAATCTTTAAGGATTGCAAACTTAATTCTTGTGCAATTTTGCTCAGATTTAATTATATATTTTATAGTTAGTGCTGGCTTCTTTTCAGTTTTCAGCTTTGTCGTTAAATAGTCTCCAAGTCTATTTTGCTGTAAGTGTCATCAAAGAAATAGCGTCAGTTGACTATTGATCCATGATTCAAATTGATTACCCGGACTCAATAAGCTTCAATAATCCAATCTTAATGGCACATTAATTTCAAATTTCTCTGTTGCAATTTTGCCTAACATAACACATGTATTATTGATATAATAACTAGTTTACTAAATTCAGAACTGACAGATTGACCAGGCTGTTACTTTGCAGGTGTAATCAAAGAGCGTTTTAGGTGTAATCAAAGCTGTTCTGCGAAGTTTCTTTTCATTGGCTACCAATTTAGCTATTTTTGTTGTTTGTGCAGACTTGCACTTTTCTTGAAATTTTTTCTGACAAAACCAAGTATTTTTCTAAGCCAGCTTATCATGGTGTGATCAATATTTATTTTTCGAATAAATAGCAATCACTGACCAAATGACTTGTTGTGGTTGTCAAAGTGTATCACATTTCTTTT
Source organism: Trididemnum nubilum (assembly GCA_963965965.1). Classification (NCBI taxonomy): domain Eukaryota; kingdom Metazoa; phylum Chordata; class Ascidiacea; order Aplousobranchia; family Didemnidae; genus Trididemnum; species Trididemnum nubilum. The sequence goes on along the minus strand of OZ014482.1, from coordinate 19,880,438 downwards.
TTAGTAGGTATGGTAATTAACTTTAATAGTGTTTTAAAAGAGCAATCAGGTCAAATTTTTCACTATTGACCAAAATGTTGGGATAAGCCTAAAATGCATTCTCACCAAATTTGAACTTTGTACGTCTTGTCGTTTTCAAGATATTGCAATTCAAAGTTAACCATTTTTCCCTTATTCCAGTGTTGCCATTTTGCCAGTATTATGACCGAAGGTTAACTTTGGAAAAGTTGGCTTGAATTTACTTGAAAAGCAGCTAATTTGTAATTCTAACCCTTTACTTTGTTTCGACAACGACACTGCCGAAAACACGTATTGAAAGTTGCAAACAAGCAGTTACCTTTTGAAATTTTGTTTGTAGTTGGCAACCCTGGCTAAATTTCTAAAGGGAAAAAGCCTTTCTAAGGGGAAATCTAAACTGTCATATCTCGGAAACGAAAGGTCGTAGAAAGCTCAAACTTGGTGAAGTTAATCCTCAGATTTGTCAAAATTTTTTGCGAGAAAACCTAGGAAAAAAATTTTCGACCTGAAAGCCCTTTTAAATCTTTGTTTAGGTTTATCTTTTTCCTTGGAAGACTTATTACATTCAGCTTATTACAATGTTAGCCGTATTTATTTGGGTCACAAAATCAATTATTTTGTGTCAGCTTGTGATAGCGCGAGCAATTTTGACTTTTATGTAAGTAATCACTGACCAAGTTACGTGCATGGTTGACCAAAATAATGGTAGTATTAACAGCAATTAAGTTGCAAATAATGCTACACACTTGTTCTTTTTTCTTTTTTTTTTTGTCTATTGTGTTTTTTCTGAAGTGTATTTTTACTTTACATCCTTTTAACCATTTTAAATGGTGCTAGAAAAGTTGTCCAAATTCACATAATAGTTAAATACATTTTGACCCCTGTTCAAAACAATAATTCCGTTTTAAACGTTTAGTTCAACTACCGCAGCCGAAGCAGAATGCTCTAAATTAAGTCAAGCACTGGACATAGCATAAAGCTAACTTGAAGTTCACCTAAGCTCTGTACGTTAAGGAAGCTGTTTTATGGTGAACAGAAAAATGGGTATAAACTTGTGTTAGCCATAGGCCTATCACTTGTTCAATTGTATTGATAAGGTGTTGTCAAGATGTAAATATTTTATGGAAAGTTTTATCTCTTTCAAAAAAAGCCCAAGTGATATAACCAGTATAAAAGTTAGCTTATTGGGACAAAGCTAGTACCATTGTCATCTATTTTACACTAGACAGGCGATGTGTTCAAGTATTTTTAAAAGTCCTACAATTCAGATGCTTTGTTTTATTTTGGAACATGAAAATATTGCTAGTTATGGTTACCATTTTGACTGAATATTGTTGCTTTAACTACTTCTTTAGAGATTTTTTGTTAGGTACTTTGAGTAGTGACTTGACGTGCAAGCTGATTGAGAAAAGCAATTTTGTTTTGGCACTTGTTTGAAGACCTCTGTTTTGGAGCTGTCGCCAGTAAGCATTGTTTAATTATAATCAGCTGAAGTGAAGTGATTGAACAAAAAGATGAAGGTTTTTCTGCAAAAAATGCCATTGTTGTTAAAATATTAAGTAAATCAGACCACAAACATTGGCAAAAAATCTGCATTGTTATGTTAATTCTCAGGATAGTGCGTTTTTTTTAGGTCTGAGTGAGTTTAGCATTGGTTTGATTTTGTTTGTTACAGTAGCTTAGTTAAATATTTATACATCAACATCAGTTACCAAATTGCCAAAAAACTAACGTTCCTTAATACATTTTAGTTAGTCTAATAACTGCGTAGCAAATACCGTATTTATTTGAGTATAAGTCGCATTTTTGGTATCATAATATCGCCCAAAAAGTCTGGTGCGACTTATACACGTATGCATGAAGTGCATTGTACGTGATACAAAATTTTTTCTGGGGTATTTTCTTGCTAACGCTTTTGCGCCATTGCCCTTCATACAATCACAATACTTATTGCTTTCCACTCAAGTAAGGTAGCGCTTCTAACGCTTGTCTTTCTCACGTTAGTTATCGCCCATCCAGTATCCACACGAGTCAAGTTAAGTTGCATCACTTGCCACCCTCACGGGATGCTGATAAGGATGTTTCAGAGGTTGGCTGGGACTATTTGAGGACAAGGACAGCTGCAGTGATAACTTTAATGGTTTTTAAGTCTTGGCTGTGAGATTGCAATGAAGGAATAATGTTTAAAAAATTTTTGCCCTGTTTTTCATGCTAAATGTGGGGGTGCGACTTATGCTCGAATAAATACAGTAAGTTTTCATGATTCAAGTTTTTTGATAAGCACATTTTTTTAAGCAGAAAAATGCATGTGACCAATATATTTTTCGTGCAAAATTCAATTTATCAAGTCATTTTTCGGGCATAAGTTATTTTGCCCCCCAAATCAATTTGAGCTCCTACGCTCTTGAAGAAAAGAGTTGGGATATGGAAAGGAACAAAGCGTTTGTTTTACAATTTGGAAGACCATAGCTACACATGCTTTTGAATTTATAATTTACTAATTTATAGATTTTGAAAACTTAATCAAGTAGAATAAACAATTTGTTAGAATGAAACCACACATTACAGTAACTTTCTCTGAAACCAACTCTGCTGCGGCCACCCACCAGGTTTTATTTTTAAATCATCTGCAAAACAAACGATCTTTTTTGCTAATAAACATTCTGCTTCTCATTTGTAGACTTCACGCTAAAATGACATCAAAGATGTAATTGGTGTTATCATAGATGTGGATGTAGCCTGTAAGGTTTGTGTTCGTTAAGTTTGGTTTGCTACGATAAGTTGTCGAAAAAGCTTATTTTTTACAAAATTTTTATCTTCAGGAGCGTCGTTTTGATTTTTTTTGGAATGTTCTTCGCGGTCCCAGAAAATTGTTTTGCGCACCCCAAAAGGACCGCAGACCCCAGTTTGAGAACCACTGGGCTATACACAACGAAACTTATAACAGGCGAAGATTCTAACTTACACCAGGGCATGAATCAGGGAGCAAACCAACGCTTGCGCTAGTAACACAAATAACCTCATCCACCGACCACCTTGATGACCCACTAAGTTATATGAGCAGCAAAATATCCCAACTAAAGAGGTTAAAGTTGAAACGCAGTTTAACTCTGTTCATTTTAACCCTTCTTTCAAAAGGTAAATTTGGAAACAAATGTCTCATATCGCAAGTTAGATTAAATGGGCATTTAAATTAATTTTTTTACTGTTGACCAAAATGTTGGAATAAGCCTAAAATGCATTCTCACCAAACTTGGTTTTTTACGTTTCCAATTTTCGAGATAATGAAGTTTAAAATCAACAGTTTCCCTGTTACTTTAATGACAAAAGATCAGTTCTTGAAAACTGGTTTACATTTTACTTGGAAAGAAGCTAAATTAAAATCCAGACCCTTTACTTTTGTTTTGACAACAGCTCAGCCGCAAAATAGAACGATTGAAAATAAGAAACATGAGGTAACTTTTTAAAAATTTGTTTTTAATTGGCAACTCTGGCAAAATTGCTATGGGAGAAAAAGCCGTTCTAAGTGGAAATCTAAGCTGTTATATCTCGGGAACAGAAGGTCGTAGAAAGCTCAAGCGTGGTAAAGGTATTCTTCAGATATGCCAAATTTGTTCAAGAGAAAACCGAGGCAAAAAACCATCGACATGAATGCCCTTTTAAAAAACCACTTTTTAACTTTACGTATATAGTTCTGTGTCATTTGACAAAGCTAAACCTATACTACATTGGTAATAAAATAAAGACTATAGCGATAAAATGAATGAACTAATGGCATAAGCAGTGATTACTCTGATCATTGCACCCTACCAAACAATTACCGTAATACGTTACACCAATATTAATCACTATGACTTGTTGACCTGTAGTGTAATAGCGACGCACTCAATTTCGCTTAGTATATTAATCAGTTTCATATTTGCGGCGTGTTAATGTGGATTAGCTGCATAGAAGAGCTGTCATAAAACGGAAAAGCGAAAACCAGCCAAACAATCCGCTGAAAAATGGCTTATTACACCGTGAAAGTTTGTATGCTGGGCAATAATTTTGTTGGTAAATCTTGCCTTCTCATGAGATTTGCAGAAAATAGATTTGATCCTGGATTGTCCAGCACCATTGGTGCAGGTTATCGACAGAAGAAAGTGAGGTCGGAAATGGACACTCTTTATCAACTTGAAGTTTGGGACACACCTGGTCATGAAAGGTACAATAAAGCTGCGGCGATTTTTTAAAAGAATGGTTTTTCACGAAAATGTATGCTCGCGTTGCCACTTTTGATAACTTTCGAAAAGAAACCTATCTATAACCTGACTGACTTTAGATTTTTCTACGTTAAGTATGCAATAGAATGTTGGTGCTGCAACTTTTATTTTCGCACTTGGTGTCTTATTTTCAAGCCGCTAGACCAGAACCAAAGCTATACGATTGAGTGAAAATCTTAATGCAAAGCATTTTTACTATTTCATCACGATTAGCAATTACAATATCTCACGCAGAGATGGAAACCGGTCGGGCTGACCGGCACCGGTCGGGTCGACCGGCCGGTTGGGTTACCGGTCGGGTCGAGATTCTTCGACCAGCCGGTCAAGCCGGTTGAAACACCGGTCAAATTCTCCTTTCTTGCACCTAAAAGACATCTAACCACCAATCGAAATATACATATGTATTTTATTACCAATAAAACTTTTTATAATGAAACAGTATCAACCAACCACACCTTTTGAAAACACTTGTTGAATGGTTTCTAGCTGTGACTAATATGCTGTGACCATTAAGACGTGCACATCCAGGGGCGTATTTAGGAGGTGGCATTGTGCCATGCGTACCCCCCCCCCCCCCTTTAGGCCACTGCACAAAGCAAAAAAGTGCAAAATATACATTAAAATCGCGCAATCAGATTATAATAAGGCATTCATGTGGAAGAGGCTTACGCTACCTGGCATTTTAGCATCATTTTAATTAGCTTGAGAATAGAAGTAACGCAGATTGGAGATTTTTAGTACATGCTAAAATCCTGCCGCTTTAAAAAGCCTTTTTCAACTTAAATTTACCACACTCTACACAGGGTGAGAAAAACACAGCTCTTGTTTTTTAATATCCAACTAGCCACGGCTTGTTCTGAAAGCAGCATTTCTACAAACTGCTGTGGCACATTATATTTCGAATATGTTCTAGCTAATGCCATAACAGTTTAGTGTTTGCTGCTCGGCAAATTGCGAATAATTTGTCAACAATGGCTAAAAAATTATAACTTCTTTTCTTGGCCTTACGCATAATATCTTGAAAAAGAACGTCTAATGATTTAACTTGTGCCCTCTAGTCCGGCGCGTAGCCAGAAATTTGCAATAGAGAGGGCTATTTTGGGGTTCTGGGGGCCGAGCCCCCAGCGCTCGAAAATTTTGCATTTTTTTTAAAAAATAACGTAATTTTAGGGCTATTTTAATACAAAATAATGCTTTTAAAACGTGGCATAGAAATTGACAGTGCAACATGATTCAACTGGTTGCATTAATGGGCAATGTGGGAGGTGGCTAATGATAACATTGTAGTTCTCTTGTTTACATGCTGTGAAAACATAAAATCCTATTATTCAATAAAACTCACATGGAGTAATCTATTTCATCTATATTTTATAAAGAAAAATAAAGGGAAGGCGGGCTAATGGAAAGATATTTGATAGAAGTGATTGGCAATTGACAACACTGAATAACCCCCCTCCCCCTTGTTCCTGAGTTTATAATATATTTGTTGATATATTACAACCTATGTTTGGCTGTTTGGCCTTTTTACCCTAGCGATCAAATTTGGTTGTTTATTTTTGGGCATTTTTCAAAGTTTTTATTGATTTGTGACTTTAATTTTTGACAAATTAGCCCCCCCTCCGGAATATATGTTTCAAAAGATGCTTTAAATCTCTTTTTGGTCCATTCCAGCGCAAAAAAAAACAGTTCCAGAAAAGCTAAAGACGTGGTATTTTCCTTATTCTGCATTTTGGTTGACATGCCAATGGAAGGGCTATAGCCCCCCCCCCCATCTGGCTACGCTACTGCCTCCATTTCTTTTTATGCTTATTTTGTGCACGTTTTGCGCTGCTCAAAACAAGTCTTTCAAACCGAAATTTAACCTAAAGAGGTCTCAAAATTAAGTTCTTTTTGCAAAACAGGCAAAATTTTTTTGCGTCTTTTTTCAGAAACCCCCTTCCGGAGTCACAAATTTTAACACCTCACCCATGGTCCCACCTCGTTTGAAATTTTTTCATTAGATGCATTAAACAGTGAACAAAAACCTTCTGTAAAAATACTGGTCGACCGGGCCAGTCAGAAACCAGTCGACCGGCCGGTCAGAAACCAGTCGACCGGCCGGTCAGAAACCAGTCGACCGGCCGGTCAACCGGCATAGATTTTGAAATTTACCGTTAGGGTCGGGTCGAGAAAATCCTGACCGGTACCATTTCTGATCTCAACTCTTATTTAAATAAGATGTGGAAGGATGACCTGCTTATTTCGAAATCAATTTCATCGTAAAAAAAATTGGTTTTAAATTATTTCAATGTATTATTGAGGCTTGTTCCTTAACCATTTGCAATTGACTTAATAACACTAAAGCTGGGTGGTCTGGTTACTAAAGTTGAGGCTTATAGTTAAGTTGTTAAAACATTCCTCACTTCTTATTTCAAAATTTATAATAGCTAGAAATAAGTTTTTCCAAGCGTAGTATGAGGTCTTAAAGGTTGGGCTAGGCCTTTTTGTCAAATATTTGACTTTATCAATGAGCCAGCAAATGAATTTTTAGACTGTCAAGCTGTTCTATCAGTAACTTTTAATTAAATGAACACAAAAAATTGGAAGCATTGGTACCTACTTCGGAGTCTTTTCCTTAAAACGAGGTCTTATCTTTTCGCGTGTGATGATAGATGAAATCAAAGGTTGCAAAAATCTAATTAGACTTTGGGCCTGTTTTTTCACCTGGGTGGTATTTGAAAATGGTCTCAAACTGTGTAGTAAATAGGAAGCCATTCGTGAAATTGCTACGCAAAAGAGGTTTCGGTTTATTTTCAAAAGTTTGTAATCTTTTCTCTGAGAACAAGATACATTATAAACGGTTTTACTTGTCCTGTTTTCAAACCAAGTTCTTGGTTCTAATGCCTGCTCAAAGCTGAGTCATCCCAAAAGAAAGTGTCGAATTTCGAAAGAACAGTGCCAATCAAAGAGTTACTTGTGAACCATATTCTTTTAGTGGCATGTAAACTTTTCGATTGACACGACTCTTTCGTAACGCTGTACTTCGGTATAATTCAGCAATGAGCAGATACCGAAAACAAAAATACGGGCTTGAAAAGTGGACCTGAAAAATGGACGTGGACAAAAAGCGGACCTAAAAAATGCTGGGTAGTGACTATTTCACCGAAAATTTTCAACTTAAACAGAATAAAACGAGAATGAGAAATATTCATCCTCGCTTTTTTCATTTGCATTTTTAGGGGTTAAGATTAGGGTTTAGGTTAAGGTTTGGGTTAGGGTTCGATTTGGGAATAGTTTTACAGTAAGCATTTGAGTTTGGGTTAGATTTGAGTCAGAATTAATAAAAAACTAGACAAAAATTTCCGGTGAAATAAAGCCTTCCAAAATGCTATTTCTCGCTTTCGTTTTTGCAGATATCAAGCAACAAACGCGATGTATTGCCGAGCTGCTCGTGTTGGACTTGTTGTTTTTGACGTCACAAATAGAGAAACTTTCGATGGAGCAAAACAATGGATTGAATTGTTTAATGAAAATTGCAACATCGAAGAATTTCTGTTGGTATTAGTCGGAAACAAAACCGACACAGACGAACCGCGAAAAGTTGATGAAAATGAGGCGCAGACGTACGCTAGCACCATTGGCGCCGTCTACTGGGAAACTAGCGCCAAAACCGGTGATAATGTGGCAGAAGTGTTCGGCGACATTTGCACGAAGTTAGAGGAAAGAGGCAACAAAAATTTAAAGTTGGTCGCAGATCCTACCGCCGCCAAGAAAAGAACACTAACTGTATTGACAGAAGCCGGAGAGCTGATTGAACCTAGATCTCATACATTGTTATCACGTTGTTGTACTTAAGAAAAATATCGTTCGAAAATAGCAGTTTTTGAATATGGCTTTGGGGTTTGTGACGAAATGTCCGCAACTTACATTGTGTTTTATATTATTTTCTTTTAAAGAGTTGAACCCATAAATCTCTTGTTTTGGAGGCGACGATGCGTTATCGTTTTTAAACAACTGTCGGTCGAGAGCATTTGTCATTATTTCCATAAAGTTACGACGAGATAGATCATCAAAGTTAATAAAAATTTACTTAAATCGTGTTCTTTTGCAATTGCTTTTTGCGTTTATTTGTTTAAACCAAAGCTCTTCAAATTCAAATTAAGTCTTGAGTCAATAGTGATAGATCCCCTTTCATTCTCAGGAAGAAGTAGTCTACTTGAAGTGGGAAATCATTGGAGGTAAAAGTGGGAAGTTTTCACAAATACTTTTTTCCTAAAACCCTTTAATAAGATTTTAGTTCAAAGAATCAATTTAGAAAAATACCACGCGAGATCGGTTTTATTGAAGAGACGAGAACTACTTTAGGTAATAATGAGGTGCCCCAAACCTTGTTTCACTATTCTCTTTATCCGCGAAACATATTTAATCTGTTTGACTCCGTACCATTGGCAACCTTGCGTTTCGAACTTTCGTGACGTCATAAAAGGATCACATTACAAAATTTTTTGCAGAATAAGGAGCGCAATATTTGATAATCGAATATCACGTTCCTTATTCTGTCAGAAATTTTGCAAATTCTTTCTTTTCTGATGTCGCAAAAGGTCGAAACGCAAGGTTGGCAGTGGTAAGGAGTCAAACGGATTACAGTAAATCTATTTTCGCGGAGAAGGGGAATGGTGAAACAAAATTGGGCAGCTCTTTATTACCTCAAGTGGTTCTCATTTCTTCAATAAAACCAATTTCGAGCAATATCTCTTTAAAACCAAAAGTGTTTTGGAATTTTTGCGTAGTGAAGATAAATCGAGGAAGTAAAAAAGCATTACCAAAAGTCAATAAGAATAATTCCATCAGTGAGCTTTATTTGCTTAGCAGACTAATGGATAATTCTAAAGTTTGTACAAGGTATACAGATCATTAGTTTAAAAGTTTTTTTCCTGTGAGTTTTCAATTTAGAGCAGAGTTTTGTGAATGCAGCAATTTACTAAAATAACAGCAGTGCAGCTCATGTCGCATAATATTTTTGTCGACTAGGCCTATATTTTTGTAACTGAAAAAGCTTGAGGTCCTTTGCGGCAGACTCACGGAAAATCAGAACGACTTCGGTTCAGTGGTGCCGGAACGGGGGAGGGGGGCAGGAGGGGCAGCTGTCCCCATCAGGAGGGGTAAGGGGGGCAGTACTGCCCTTTGCATTTCAGTTCGATTGTAATGAAGCAAACGCTTGCTAATCTCAAAGCTCGCTTTTCCAAAGCAGGATAAATTTAATTGCTCATGAACAGTTAATTTAAGGGTTTGTGAACAATAGACCCGACAAATGACCCAATTGTACACCACAGCATTTAACACAGTAAAAAGTTAGTAGCAACTTGCAGTAGGCTATACTACACTGTACGTTTTTCTTTTTGTTGCTATCTCGTGAAAGCTGATCAATTGGATGAAACTTAACTCATGTCCTCCTAGCGTCAGTTTAAATTGATGGCACGCGAAAGCGTGCTGGAGTTACCAGAAGCATTTGAGGAATTAAAGTTTAGTGGTTTGTCAACCAACAGAGCCCTTTCTAGAAAGAAAACGTAATAAAAATTTTTGTCGATTCAAATCACGTTGCAGTGCAATTTTCATTTTTTTAAAAAATATCTTTCATTATAAGCAAAATTACTCTCCATTAATTGACGCTAAAAAGTTCATTGAAATCGATAATAACAAATTGCGTGTGTTAAATGATTTCTAAATAACGTACCAATAAAATGAAAAAGCAGTCTTGTGGAATATATTTGGTTAGCCTGTGAGCTGTGACACCCAATTTAGTGCCTTATTTTAAAATTGCGCATAGTTGCAGCCGTGCGATCTGAAGATTAGTTTTTATATGCTAATTTTTGTGCCCCTCCACTTTTGGCTAGTGCCCCTCACTTCATTTGCTCTGGCGACAACACTGCCTCAGGTCCAGCACCAAGGGGGGCATTCCGGGGCCGTGCTTCCCCAAATGAGAACTGTTCCCCCCTAAGCGAGGATTGTGCCCCAAAGAAAGTAACAGGCTCGGTGCCATTGGAGTGCAGTTCGAGGCTTGAGACCCCCAAAATACTGATCATCACCCCAGAATTCGTGAGCAAGAACAGTTCTTTCGCAGATTCTGCGGTCAAGAATATTTTTGTTTTTATGGTCGTCACTCACGAATTCGAGGGAACAAAGTTTTTGTGCCCCCCAAAAAATTATTTATGCCTCCCCAGTCACGCTACTCTGGTGCCAGACATTCAAATTTCTAAGTTTGTTTGTAGCCCTAGTTGGAACGAATGACGCTGACGTTACTAGAAGCGAATCCAGGTGATCCGGACCCCTGCTCAAACCGGATTAATATAAGAAAAACTCGTAACACATAAAATTCATTGCAGTAACTGGAGCAAGATCCATTTCTTGTCCAGACCTAACAGCAAATACTGGTTGGAGATGGAGATGTGAGATGTGGTGGAAATAAACATCTTCTTCAAAACTATCTTGTTTTGTAAATGCAGACGAATTAGTGTAAAATTTGTAATTTTTTTGTTTTAAGGTTTACCAGCTTGTTATAAAAAGGCTAAAAATTCACCGCCCTCATAGCCAATCTGTTCATTTAGCAGCCGGTTTAATCATGTTTTAGCGCTGCTAATTTTTATGCCACAATTTAAAAGCATTACTTTTTTGCTACAATAGGCCTAAAATTAAATTATTTTTGCACAAAAATTGCAAAATCTCCGAGCACTTGGGGCTCCTCTCCCAGACCCCCTTGCCTGCAGCTGTTGGGGGCGTTGCCCCTAAACCTCCGATGGCATCCTGCGGTAGATACTGCTCTTATTTAATTGATATTTTGTTTGTTGTTATTTTTTACTGTTTATTCGACGTACTGAGTACTTTGGCTTTGGTGAAGTGTTTAATTGTTTGACAGTATTTCTGCAATATTGGTGGTAATGACTGTGCGTACAGTATTGAAAGTGCCCCTTGAAAAAGCTGCCCCCTTGTCCTTTTGACGTTCCGGCACCCCTGCTTCGGTTGGCAGTTAGATGGCATTATCAACCACAAACCCTGCAGCCACAAGCAGCTTGAGTCATTAATGCATAAAGCTGGACAGCGTTGTATCCAGCTTCTAGCTCTATCAGCAGCCCTCAGCATATCTAAACCAAAGGTATTTCCCAGGTTTAGATATGTTGAGGGCTGCTGAAAAGAGCTAAAAGCTCGAAACAGAGCTGCCCAGCTCTGTGCATCTATATGTTTGTGTTGCAGCAAAACCATTTTCTTGTATCAAAATTTTCTTGCAAATGCCAGAGAAACTAGATGAGAGCTTGCTAAGCATGCAAGACCAGTGAACAAGCGATGCATGTTAAACTAGATGAGATCTTGCGAGCAAGGCCTGTGAACGACCGGTCCATGATGAATAATGAGATTTTCAAAAAAGTTTTTTGTTTTTCCGTAAAGAGATCAATCCAAAAAAAAATTTTGTTTTCGAGCCCCAAGAAAGTTGAAACCCCAAACAGCGTCAAACTATATTTATCAACAACAAAGTGATTTTTATCTTTCTATCGCAACCCATTTAAAAATCAATATATATGGAGCACATTTGGGAGGTCCAGGCGGGTGGCACCGGTGATGCTGTTCATATTTTGCAGAAACCGGATCTTTAACCAGTTTTCTACATTTAGCAACCGGAACCAAAAGCGTAAATTATTTGTGCAAGCAAATTATAACAACCAGTTCTCTAAATTAGGGATTCGGTTTCCGCGAACAAGCTGAATAGCACCACTGGGTGGCAACCCAAAAGTATACTACAACATTTGCCTTTTGAAATTAAATATTTTGGGATCTCAGAAAACAATTAGCTCTTTAGCTCAAGACATTAAAAAAAATTGAGGGAGTTTCCGGAAGTGGCAACGCCAAACTATGTCCAAATATTTGTATCTTATGCATCAACTGAGAGCAAAAAAATTAGCTTCTTACATGCATGAATTTATTTGTCGATGGTAAAAAAACCGCCTCAGGTATACACAGCAACACACATTATTACCACTAAGCCAGGAAACACCGAAAAACCCTAAAGTAATCCAGTCAAGGTGCTTCCTGATATTTTGACATAGCTTGGGGGGTGCTTAGCTTGAGCCGTTCCAAAATTGATTTTTGGGGGTCCATTTGGGGAGGTTCTTAGTGGATGGTACCTCCAAAATATGACAAAATATTTGTCTCTTAAATATCAACTGAGAGCAAAAAACAATCAGCGCTCTAGTTTAAAAATTGATTATTGGGGTACAATTTTGGGGGTTCGTGGGAGGTAGCACCCTCAAGCTATGTCAAACATTTGTCTCTTAAATATCTACAGATATCAAAAACAATTAGCTTACTATAACTTAAGCCATTCAAAAAATTAATTGCCTGGTGGCCCATTTTGGCGGGATTGGTAGAAGGACACCAAAAATTTGCAGGAAATAAAATTGCGTTTGTAGCTCAACAACCTCGCACAAAAATTAGATTTCGGTGTTTTGCGGGTTAGTAGAAGAAGAGCGTACGGTACAAGATAAGGAAGAAAAAAGAAAATAAAGAAATAATGAGAATAAAAGAGAAAAAAGACAAAAACATATCGCGGCCTAAACTGAGCAGGTAGAGAACTAGAGATGAAAGCGTAACTTAAAAATATAACGATGGGAAAATGTTTCGCCGTGCGTGAGCTGCTTTTTTACGCCAAACTTTCAGGGTGATTTTCGAACCCAAAAACCAAAGTTACCTGACTTTATTGCCTAAAAATTTGCTACAAACAAATATTTTATTAATATCAAACTGGTGTCCAAATTTCATGAAGCTAGACTAAACCGTTCTCGAGTTACAAGCAAAAGTCTAAATCTTTGCATTCGTCAGTTGGAAAATCGCCGAGTAACAACAAAGGAACATGCGATGCGAGCGTCGGTTGTTCCAATATAAGCAAAATCAACAACTCCAAGACAAAACCCGAAGCCAGGTTGCACGCCGATTCTAAAAAAGCATAATGACACCATAAAATGACGTCGCCGTTCTATAAATTATTTTTCCTTTGCAGCAATGCAACACAAACACACATCTTTTGCTTTGCAGTGTAAAAGTCTAATAATTAATCAATGCGTAGACAATAGACTTGTGTGACGTAAACCATCTACCACCTGCCACCATTTACGCACTGTTCTTTGTTCGTTATACTTTTAATACTTTTGAAAAGTTCAGTACTGTAACTGTAAGTGCAGTAGTAAAAAATGAGATGTGTTTCGACAAGAGAAGCAGTCGCAAGATTTTAACGCGTTATTGGAACGACTGACGCTCGCGTCGGGTGTTCCTTTGTTTTTACTCGGCCAGTTTCCAACTAACGAGTGCGAAATTTCAGACTTTTGCTTATAACTCGAGAACGGTTCAGTCAAGTTACATGAAAGTTTGACAGCAGTTTGAGATTAATGACTTACATGTTTTTACCAAATTCCGAGGCAATACGTCACGTGACTTTGGTTTTAGAACCCGAAAACCGCCCCGCAACTTTGGCGTAAAAAGCGGTCTCAGTCAAAAATGGCTTAAGTAGAGCAAAAAATATTTCATATGGTTGTATGTCTTAAGATACTCTTTCATCCCAACCAACCCACTTTTGGCCGCGATGAGGTTTTTTCGTTTTTTTTCTTCCTAATTTTTGTGCGCTCTTCTTCTCCTAAACCACAAAACATCGAAATTTAATTTTTGTGTGAAGTTGTTGAGCTGCAAACGCATATTTTTCTCCCGAAATTTTTCGGGGCAACTCCACGGTGAACCCCCCAAAAAATCAATATTTTGACGGCTCAAGCTAGGGTAGTAGTTTTTTTGAAATCAGTAGATGTTAAACTGACAAATATTTTGACATAGTTTGGGGGTGCCACCCCCCCGGAGACCTCCCAAAAAATCAATTTTTTGAACGGCTAAACTTAGAGTGCCAGTGTTTTATAATATCAGCAGATATTTAGCTGGCAAATATTTTGACATAGTTTAGGGGTGCCACCCCCCGGGGACCCCTCAAAAATCAAGTTTTTGAACCGCCCAAGCTAGGGTGCCAGTGTTTTATGATATCAGGAGATATTTAACAGACTCTACTTTTCTGGAGGGTCCATAATCAGATATTTTTGAATAATTGCTGATTTTACGGTAGACAAAAAGTACTTTTGAGCGTCACAGCATTAGCTACGCCTCGGTCGTTCACTGGGTTTGCTGGCAAACTCCCATCTAGTTATTTTGTACTTTTTCAGTTCTTTAAAATAATTTTCTCGACATTTTTTTCCAAAAACAAAAGCAACAGCAAGAGGATTTTTAAAAAGTTTATGTCGTCACTCTTGATATTTATCTACGAGTTGAATTTCACAAAAAGCGAGCTCGAGTTTGCATATACGCACTGAAGCGTGCAACAATGCACTTGAGTTTCATTTCGAAGATGTAGAAAGGCGTAAAAATCAGGGTGTCGAACCGTTTCAAATAACGGTTCGGGTTCAGGTTTAGCTCCGGCTCAAAATATTTTAGCGGTTCAGGTTTGGTTCAGGTTCACTCAAGTAAAATATTACTGGTTCAGGTTCGGTTTGGGTTCATTGACTTAAAATTTAACTGTCGTTACTCGTTTCGTCCAGAAAAAAAAAAGGAGAAATTGTTGATCCTGTTGAAGTTCACCACTGCTCTTATTGTGCGTGTACCAGCGTCAGCGGCATCCGGATATGGAAAAAATATATTCTTACTTTTGTTAGGGGTTCAGGTTCGGTTCGGGTTCACTTGAGTACAATTTTGAGGGTTCAGGTTTGGTTCGGGTTCACTGAAGTAAAATTTTGCTGGTTCAGGTTCGGTTCGGGTTCACCAAAATGAAACGGTTCATTCGGGTTTACGGTTCGGGTTCAGGTTCGGTTCGACACCCTGGTAAAAATAGGCCCACGCATTACGTAAGCTGAAAGCAGGATGTGACTCAGTCGTGACTACTCGGTGGAAGAAGCAATACTAGGTCCATCAACGTTGCTGACTTAAACTGCTCATTTTTTGCTTTCAGAATGGGCTACAAGGTGGTCAAAGTGTGCATGATAGGGAATTCAAGTGTTGGCAAAACTTGTATTTCGATACGGTATGTAAATAACTCGTTTTCGGATAAAAATGTAAGCACTCTGGGGGCAGCTTTCCTGAAACGAACAGTTGAAACAGCAAACGGTACGCCATATCAACTGCAAATATGGGATACAACAGGACAAGAAAGGTAAAGAGCAAAATCAATGCAATAGTTCACTTTATCATTAATTATGCCAACAGCAATATGTTGTTTAAGTCTATTTCAACGAGGTTTATTTTGGCTGTCTAAAGTCCAGCATATTGGGCTATTACAGTATTTAACTAAACTTGTGACGATGATGGTTGGAATTTAGAAGTTTTCTGGATACTGGGTTAAGCGTTGTTAAATAACAGAACAAAGAGAGTCGTGATCCGACTGTATTCGAAAATTATAAAAAAGTGGAGTGTGGGACGTCAAGTTGTACAAAAGCGACTTGTAAGTAGTTCAAAGACATGTTAGTTTGAGCAAAGTCTTACAAATTAAGCAAACGTTTTAAGCTTTCAAACCGAAAAAATAAACTTAGACTGCAACTGCAATGATGTAGTTTTCTAATATGTGACTGAGCAAAAAGAAATACAGTATCGGTATTAATTTACTTTGGCCAAAAGACAGTGAAGGGAATTTTCAGTCTCAAAATCAAATTTTTCATAATACTCGCTGTATTACGCCGCAGCGTGTAACGATTTTGCGGGGCCCATCTCCGCGTAATTGCGCCTGGGCACCACAGTGCATTTCGAAGAAATTTTGCAGCGGTGGTAAGCTGTTGGCAACTCCGAGTCCAATTTGACCGGCCAAGATTTGGACCTCAGATCTCCAGCTCCAGATGCGAACGCGTTACCGCTCGATCAATTAGCCTGTAATTTTCAGTCTCTGTAGATTGAATGCATAAATTTAGCATAACATTGGAAATAACCGTAGTGGAGATTAGAACTGCAATAGACGGTTATTAGATAGTTAGAATATAGTGGTAAATTTAAAAACAAATTGTCAGAGTTTATCCATTTAGACTACACTTAATAAAAGAAAGTTATTTAGGTCTAGAGAGATTAGTTACTTTCACTTTAAAAAAGCAAACAAAGCCGATCTCGCAGTCAATTTGAAAAGCAAATAAATTCAGCCTTTTGTTCCGAAATTTTGCAATTGCAAATTGCAGCACAATCATGCTGAATACTGATTATATCTGCCAGTTCAAATGCAAAAACTTAAATAGCTTAATGCGCATGAGAGCAAATTTCAAAAGCTTGGCATTATCACAGAAAAAGAAACTAATTTTCTGCTGATTTCATGTCATGATTCATCAGATATTGGATAGGAATGTAAGCTAGTACTTGTGCTTGTTTGTTGCAAATTGGCAACTTACAGTTACGTTTGAATTTTCAATTCCACCTTGTTTGGTAACTGAATCTGATTGCAAGAAGGCCTATATCAAGCTTTCGTTTTTGAAAGGCCGGGGGGGGAGGGGGGGAGGAAATTTAACAAAGCATACAGTTTCAAGATGTGCAGCATAATTGCTAATTGCTAGTCAAAAATGCAGTTTTGGTCCGCCGCCGAAATTTTTGGCCGGCAATATTGTAAACGAAGGATTGATTGATCCATATGTATCGTTCGCTCACGAGGAGGCGACGGTGGCGCTTTTATTTTGGACGAATCCGCATTCACGCTAGGAGTTGATTGTATTCGAAGCTTTCCAATTGACGTTGGACATCTTTTCCACGTAAATTTGCTGCTGGTTCGAAGCCACCGAGCAAAGATAAATATCGTAAAGCGACTTATCTAAGGACACAACAACGTAACCCGGGTACTGGTTGAACCAAGATCATGAGATCAGGTCATTGTAAAACCGACGATTTTACCGAAGCCACGCTGCCGCGTGGCAAAGTTGTAGTCCTCTCCACCTCGTACTCCCACTCAATAGCAGTCGACGATCCTTTTTTGTAATTCACCTTTTTTTCCCCTCACAAAATTGCAATGTTTGACCAAAATTCTGTTCTTCTTTTCTCATTTCCGTTTTTGTATACTTGATTGGCCCGCGCGCAACCTCGCAAGCTCCAATTTGGCCCCCCATCGACAAATTTTGGAAACCCCTGTCGTAATACAATGATTATATGGCCCAAGCGCTTGGAGTTTTAAAATGGTCCTGCACTCCTGCCAACCTTACGTCAGGTAGTATCTAAACTTGTGTTTTGATTTGCAGATACAAAGCTGTTGTCCCGATGTACTATCGCGGAGCGTCTGCTGTTTTGCTTATTTATGATATCACTGATCAAAAGAGCTTAAAAGAAGGGGTGACCAACTGGTTGGCGCAACTAAAGCAAAACTGCCGGGTTGAAGATCTTGTTTTGGTGCTGGTCGGAAACAAAACCGACCTGGAGGACCATAGAGAAGTAAAAGAGGAGGAAGGAAAAGAGTACGCTGAAAAAATCGGCGCCATGTTTGCAGAAACAAGTGCCAAAACTGGTTTTAACATCGAACAACTGTTTACAAGTATTTGTCGCAAGCTAGAAGAAAAAAACAATAGTTTGAATTACATTTCAAATGAAGATACAATTCTAAGAGGAAGAGATAGAGGGTTAACAGTCCTGTCAAATGACAGCCAAATTATTGAACCTCGCAAAAAACCGTTTGGTTGCTGCAAAAGTTAGGTATTACATGCTACCAGGTTCAGTTTCGCAAACTCGTAACAAGCATCGGCCTAATAGAGCGAGTACACTTTTTTTACATGAACACGAGATTCGTTTTCCCTAAAAACTTTTGATAATTAAGAACAATGCCAAGGCTCAGCCTGAAAAAAAAAAATAAAACACGGGTTAGTTCAGGTATTGTAAGTACTCAGCAGAGTTTTACTAGGCTTTTCCATATTGCCGTTGTTGATTTGTCTAACATAAGTCAAGATCTATAACACAATAATCTTTTAACCTTGCAAAAATAAATTTGAGTCACCTTAATTTTCAAGAAAGTTATAACAAGTTCAGAACAAATGAGGCTGAAAATTTAAAAACTGCCAGCTTCAGCTCAAAATTTACTGGTTCTTTTAAAAAAAAGCGTAAAATGAAAGATTTGATAGTTTTTTCAAAGTATGCACTGTATTATATTTATGTGTAGGCTAATCGATTTTTTGTTGCTTGAGAAAAAGTTTTCTTCTGATATTACTGAGCTTGAGTCGACAATTTCAGTCTATTAGGAACGCTAGAACTAAAGTTTTTTTTAGTTAATTTTTGATGTTTTAGCACCAAGCAGGGCATCAGAGAGAAATTTTTCCAGGGGGTACGAAGGTCGATGCCGGGCCCCCAAATCTCTTCGAGCACCAAAGTTGCGCAAAATTTTTTATTCCTGATTTTTTCCCAATGATTGGGTGAAGACCAAAAAAAAAGGTCTTCACTGAAATTCAGTCCGATTTTTTGCCCAAAATTAGGTGAAGACCAAAAAAAAAAAAAAAAGGTCTTCACTAAAATTTAGTCCAATTTTTGCCCAAAATTAGGTGAAGAACAAAAAGATTAAAAAAAACTTAATGGGGACACCTGAACTCTTCCGGGCCCCCTGAGTCCGGGCCCGGGTACGATGTACCCCCTGAAGCCCCCTCTCGTAGGCCCTGGCACCAAGTGACAAAATTGGTCGATTTCATAGTATCATACTGATAAATTTGGAGCTTCTTTGTTTAATTAAATTCAGCCTGAAAACTTGACAACTAAAAATGCCCACAAACTCTCTACATAAGATGTTGGGGAGAGTTTGACAGTATTATTTATTTGCCTACACTTAGTTTGCCCACCATTTTGTTAATGTTTTGGCGCATTAATTCGATTGTGTGCTTTGTTTGTACTTATACCTTTATGACGTAATTCCACATCCGTAAAAAAATTGCGTGTTATATCGACTGACGTCCGTGGATTAAGTACGGTACGGGATAATTTGCCGTACTCTGTACTTCCAATAAAATATCGTACCGTAATTCCGTACCTCATTAAAATACCGTACATAGCAGTACGGTACGGAATTTTTTCCGCACCATAATACCGTACCTTTCCGTACTAATTATTTTACTGAATATTTGCTCCTACGCAATAGCAAACGAGAGGTTGTACAATAAGATAATCTTACTTTCTCAGCAAAAAATAGGGACACTCATTAAACTAGTTACGGTACTTAGTATTAACATCAATGATCAAAGTGAATGACATTAGCTCGATGACAACAATATACATCGTAATGTCACTTTTTCTTCCGCGATTCTAAGCAGCAAGCGTTTTGTTGTTATCTACTTATCTCAATTATCGCGCTTCCATATCCTACTAATGGCTAAACTGTTCGCTTCTTTTATGACATCGTTTCAATAAATAAGCTAAAAGCTTTGTCTTAAAAAATGTCACAAAACTTAGCCTTTAGCGGGACATGGAACCCTGGAAAATAAGCTCAGATTGTAACATGATTAAGTAAAAGCTAGATTATAAACAGTAGAACTTATTTTCAAAGTGTTTCTAAAGCCCAAAGCAACGAGTCAAACGCAAAATGCAATTTCCTGTTCAGCAGCATGAAATAAAAAAAGGCAGCAAAAGAAACCCCCAGAAATACATTTTTGTTTTCAATAAGCCAACAGGACAACAACTTCTAACTCCTGCAATCTGCAACTGGATCCTTGTAGCACGGAATTGTTTGCATGTGGCTTGAAGCAGTAGAGTTCAGCAGCGATCGCGCTTCTTCATTGCGCTGCACTGTGGCTCTTCAAAGTAACGAATGGCCTACGAAATTTACAACTTTCTAGTCAATTTCTATCATTCTTTGAGGAATTCTTATCACCACTAACATTCCCGAATGGACTGGAGTCAGCGAAGTTCTAAGGTTTCATATTTGCTCTCCTTCCTCTTTCAGACTACAACAGCATTCACATTATCTCAATGCAGAACAACATCAAGATTACGTTGACTCACATCGCGCGTTGACTAGTTCATCGCAAATCGCAACAATAGCTATCCTATTGACTTTTCGCCCACATGAAAAGCATGTTTAAAATAATTTTGATGATGTTAGCCCAATACCTATCAAAGCACAACCCCCGCCCCCAAAACGACTTATCAATAAGTGAACTTAGTGATTGAATTGTTTTTACTTGCAATTTTTGTGTGTGTTTTAAATATCCTGTAAAATCATTTATACATAAAAAAAATCCACCAAACAATTCAAAACAGCTATGATGTAGGAGATATTGTCAACTTATCATCCGATAATCTGCACTTTGCAAAACACCAATAATTAATAAATGAACGAATTAAAAAGAAAGTATTATCCGTTTTTAATACAGTTCAAAAATACGGCAAGCAAAAGGTATACGTGTTGCATCGCTGAAACATTGTTGCCTCGATTACGTTCTTTTTTACGGCCCGTTCGTAAAGAACGTGGAAAAACTTTTCAGTAATGAATTTTTAGTAGTTTTAAGAAATGAATTTCAATTTATTGCATGCAGTTCTCGTTTTCTCTTACAGTAAAAGTGCGTTTAGACCGCAAGGCCTTTTGACGGCTTACGGTGACTTTTCAAGATGAACACAATAAAACAAAATGCTCTAATCAAGTCTTTGAATATTTCTTAACGAGAATAACAAAAAGTACCAAACAGCTGACAGTACTGCTGAAGTGACAATTTAACTCCCCAAATCGTTGACTAAAATCTTTAACCCAGCAATGAAAATCACATTCCCAAAAATATTCTCCAAGTAAATTCTATACAGCACAGATGCCCCATCGGGATAACTAAATCCCTGAAATAAAACTCTTCTCTCTGCACTATTCCAGTTTCCCACTGCGACTGAAATTTCATTCAAAATAGCATCTGCATTTAAAAGCAGTGTAACTACGAACTCCTCTGGAATAACGTGATCTCACTGGGTTCTTCAATGTACAATATTGTTAATAATCAGCCATAACTCTCCAGTCTAAATAGATTCTACCGGTGTTGTACTATCATCAGATACTTCTTCATTCTGCATGCCTGCTGCTTGCACTAACGCCTACCTGATCAAATCATGGCCACAGTATAAAGATATATCAGTAGGTTTACTCCAAGCAAAAACCATTGTGACGTGTGTCCGCATTTTTTGAGAGCCAAGCAAAACTTTGGAGTCAAATGACGTCATAATAGTGACATCGGGAGCGGAATCGTATTACACCAAATGATAGCAATTGTTCTGAAATTTTTTGAATTTTGTCTTCACCGTACGGAGTTAAGCCCTTCTCCTTTTTCTACGGCCCTAAACATTGAAGAGCTGCATTTTTCACTACTGTCATGTTACTGACGTAACTTGACGTAGCTTTCGTTGTACTTTTCGTATCAAAATAAAATTGGTACCAATAAATGAATCGCTCTATTTGTTACGTCACTCGTGTATGACGTCACAAAGTCACAAGCGTAAAAATAACCTAAAATTGGAACTTTTTGTTCTTTCGGTAACTTTAGTTATGGGAGGTTTTGCTCGCGTTTGACACCCAACAGTTTTCTTTTGCCCGAAACTTGCTCTGTATCGTCAACTAGCTTTCCTGCAATTTTCTTTTGAATTGCTCAAGCATTTACAGTGATATCATTGGTTGTTTCACGACACGGTAAAGTTATAAAGATAATACAGCATTTCAAGCCTTTGAACTTTAAGTGATATAATTGTATTGACACGTCATTGCCATTAATCAGTGACTTGATTGATATCTTATAGTCCAAAAACAGCATCTTTCTGCTGAATAGAAATAAGTATACAATTTTAATTATTTTATTTCTCAAATTTGAAAGTTCCAGCGCTTCTATTTTGCTGTTGCGTGAACCGGTCAAGTCCATAAAACCAAAAGAATGCAATTAAAACCAACTTTGAAGTCAAAAATGCATCTCTTTCTTCAAGAATAATTTCAACATGGCTGAACAAAAATCCACTATAACCTGTTCACACACACAGTGTTGCGAAACAGCTGCAGTGCTCCGTAATATTTCGGACTAAAAGACGATGTTGTTTTGGACTATAAGATATCAATCAAGTCACTGATTAATGACAATGACGTGACAATAAATTTATATCACTTTAAGCACAAAGGCTTGAAATGCTGTATTATCTTTATAACTTTACCGTGTCGTGAAACAACCAATGATATCACTGTAAATGCTTGAGCAATTCAAAAGAAAATTGCAGGAAAGCTAGTTGACGATACAGAGCAAGTTTCGGGCAAAAGAAAACTGTTGGATGTCAAACGCTAGCAAAACCCCCCGTAACTAAAGTTACCGAAAGAACAAAAAGTTCCAATTTTAGGTTATTTTTACGCTTGTGACTTTGTGACGTCATACACGAGTGACGTAACAAATAGAGCGATTCAAAGCCCGAGCTTAAACGGATTTATTGGTACCAATTTTATTTTGATACGAAAAGTACAACGAAAGCTACGTCAAGTTACGTCAGTAACATGACAGTCGTGAAAAATGCAGCTCTTCAATGTTTAGGGCCGTAGAAAAAGGAGAAGGGCTTAACTCCGTACGGTGAAGACAAAAATTCAAAAAAATTTAGAACAATTGCTATCATTTGGTGTGATACGATTCCGCTCCCGATGTCACTATTATGACGTCATTTGACTCCAAAGTTTTGCTTGGCTCTCAAAAAATGCGGACACACGTCACAATGGTTTTTGCTTGGAGTGAACCTACTGATATATCTTTATACTGCGTCATGGCACTACTGTAATGAATATTCTTGTTCGTCTTGCAAAACACAATTATTGTTAGTTTGTTACGTAACAAAACTTCTGTTAAAACTCTAAAGTTCAAGTTAAGATCGCAATTCAAAATATGTTTGTTACGTCATGTCATAAAATTATGCAAAGTTTACGTCAAAAAAACTCTGGAATGGCAATACTTGTACAAAAATTGGAAACATATGTAGCTTATTCAATGCAATAATGTCTGCAAAGTCAAAAACAAACTTTCTGTCTGTAAAACTTTACGTACAAAAAGAGTACGGTACAGAAAAAATAATACCATATCTTGTACCGTACCGCAGTGTACCAGAAAATACTGTACGTAATTCCGTACTGTACTTTTATCCAAAATTCAGCCGTACCGTACTCAATTCCCTGCTGACGTCTGACGATTGTGCGGTTGTTTTTCTTATAACATATCATAGGAACTTTTTCAACCATATCTTTTTTATCCCATTGCTGAACACTTAATATTTAGTGACTATGACTTAAACGACTGGTGCGCGTAGTTAGGTTGCAGCAATATTTTCACTATGAATGAAATGGTGCTCGGAACTATTGCTGCCCAGGGGCGTATTTATGGAGGGGGCCATGATGCCATGCTCCCCCCCCCTTTTGTAACTTAGGCAGAAAGTTTGAGCACACAAAAGAACAGAATCTTGGTAAAGACCTTTTTTTTTTTTTGGTCTTCATATAACTTTCATATAACTTTGGGCAGGAAAACGGACTGATTCTGAGAGGAGAAATTTTTCTTTTGGTCTTCATTATTTTTAAATTTCCTGGCCCTCCCCCCCCCTTTCGAAAATCCTGCGTACGCTACTGTTGCTGCCATAATACTTCGATAGCGGTAAAGGGGTTGCATGGCTGAACAAGAAATCTATTAGAAACGATATGGAGTTTGACTGCTTAACTTGAAAGTGAGTTTTCAATATTTACAGCAAAACATGTGATTTTTATCTTTTCACATACTGTAACTAAGAAGCAAACTCAAGCTTTTGAACGACGCACCAAGAATTGAACGACAAACATCTATAGTATAGATACCGATCCACCGCTGTAGTATCATCCGCATTGGTGCTGGCGCTGTTTATTTCTTCAACAGAAACGTGTATCCGCGATGTATGAAGCGTTTGAGCATCACCAGAAGTGAATTTAATTAAAAAAAACTAATTACAAGATGGCGTACGCTTGCCACTGCTGTCTTTGCTTTCAATCGTTCTATTTATCGAAAATCGCCACTTCCACGTGCTGACGCACCAGTGTAATCGGTGCAGTAAGTTGGTTAAAAATGGACCAGTGGAAAAGAACCGAACTCAAACTGGCAAGATCGAAGGTTCGGTTCCCTGCCATTGCAAATTCCGCAAGTGCGTGTAAATACCAGCGTTGAAAAATTGTCTTGTTTTCGTTTCGAATTTGCATTCGTCCGGTTTAAAAGAACAACTAAGGAAACGCTCGCATGTTCACGTGTTTATGCTCCGTCCAGAAGGAATCTTTACTGGGTGTTTGTAAATGAGTGTATGTATTTTGTCAATTGGTCAAGCGTTGCCGCATTCGCTTATAGAGCAGAAGATCTGAAGATCAAATCTGGTGCCGGCCAAATCAGATATACCTTGCAATGTTAACGTTGCCTACGACTCGCCACCGCTAGAACATTTCTTCTCTCGAAATTGTGCTATTCAGTTGGCGTAATGACGCAGATATGGGGTCCGCAAACTAGTTACCCGTTTCGGCGTAACCCAACGAGCACAATGAGGATTTGATTTAATTTAAATAAAAAGCATCCGATAACAATCAGCAACTTTCCTGCTATTTAGTTCAATGGATTAAAATAAGTTGCCGAGAATCTTTTTACAACACGACTTTTAAAATGCATTCATGAACAAGCAATTGCTGAGAGACTAAAAATAACATTTACTGGTCAAGGCCTTATCGATAGCATTGAATTTTATGAATATATATTGGCTGTGTTTTCTTGTTGAATTTGTACTTGTTCTGTTTGTTTGTTTAATTTTTTTTCGGACCCAATCGCAAAATCTCCTGGGCTAATCGCATTTATAAAAGGCAGAAAAAATACGGGAGGGACTGTTGTTGCATGGACAATAATTGCTGGTGTTATAAATATTGCGCTCCCAGTCCAAAATTTAGCAAAAAATAAACAAAAACGAATAGCATACTGTAACTTTTTAGTGAGTGTGCATTGCTAAAAAAGCTAAGCTAAAAAAGTGTTGCATTAAGTGAGTGTAAATGCCATCCATCCTGGAGGTGGAAAGTGGGGATTCCTTGCTATTTTTATGCATTAGTTGCTTTTGGTAGGCCATATTATCCACAGTTGAAACCAAATTGCCGCAGTTTGAAACTTCTAATTATGACATAATAATAGCAAACAGTATACAATTTAAGTAAAAATACCGCAATGTAGCGAGGTACCACAAACCAAAAAGCATAGATAGATAGTCTCTCTCGCGTCAAAACGCCAAAGATTCAAATTTAAATGTAGTCAAAAAAATGTTTTTAATATAATCGATTTTTGTTTCATTTAGGCAAACATCACCATATGTTGGCCGAAAGCCACGCTCTTGGCCCACCCGGCTAAAAAGAAAAAGCGAAAAAAGTCTAATTGAATATTGGCTGTTTAATATTTTATGAGCAGACACGAAAATGTTTCTTGACAAACGAAGAAAATTGTTCGGGAAGGAAAGTAAATTACAGAATTCAAAAATTCACCAAAACTTTACTGTGAAATGAATGAATGGCAATTTCATTGTGTTTTTTAAGTTTTTTTTTTTTTTCTTTTTCTTGAAGTTTTCAGCATGGGATTTTTAGAGTATCCTGGCTTTCAGTTATTTAATTTTTATTTGGATCAATTTGGTTCAGTATTATTTATTTGTTCTGCAAGCCAAAATGCTGAAATTTACAGTATAAGCTTGGCTTATTCATTTCTTTGGTATGCCCGAACCAATTGAATTTCATCTACCTGTTCTTCATAATTACAAAAATATTTGTTTTTCTGAAAAGAACGAAACAAAAAAAGAACTATTGTTGAGTTAAAGTAAGCATTGTTTCAAAATCAGGTGTATAAAGTACAAGTGTAACATTGCACAATCAAATTGCACCATCCAAAACCTATCACAAAATGGTGCTTTTTCATTTTGATTAATGAAGTGAAAAAATTTTAAAACCAGCTTGAACTGCAAAAAAGTTGGCTTTCTTTTTCACGCTTTGATTGATTGATTCAAACTGATTGCAATGCTTTTTGGTCAAGAATTCATGTACACGAAGTAACAGTTAACCTTACAAAGTATCGAAAATTACAAGGTGCTCTTTAGCAACTAAAAGGAAATGCCCGATCATTAATTTCTTAGCAGCTGGCATGTACCAAAAGTTGAATAGCTTGTTGCCTTCAATATAGGCTTACCATATTTTTGAGACAGAAAAACGGGACAGCCGTAGAAAACGAGAATTTTTCTCAGAACAGTTTGCGGAATGTAAGTTGAAGACAAAAAAGAGGTCTTCACTTCGGGAATCCGCAAATTTCCGTGAAATCGGTCAGTCAGACGTTTCTGTACTCCAAGACAATCTCGTTATTGTTGTGCAGGACATTATGGTTACCGGGCGAGACAAAGGCCTGAAAAACAGGACGTACGGTATCCCTACTTCAGTATCGTCTGGTCTAAAGCAGGTGTTAGACGGAGGTACGATCGAAAAACCAAAAGCTGTAAGATGAGTGCCATCACAAAGGTGAAGTTTTGCTTGAGCAAACCAAACTAAATTGATAAAAGGTATCAAACCTTCGATTTATATTGATCTGCTCGTTTTAAAGGGCTTATTTAGCTTTAGTTGCGGAACTTTCGAAAGTTGGGGCAGATTTCTGGTAGTGTTTGATTGCACTTCTATTCAGATTGAAGAAGCTCCTTTTTAAGGTGCCGAATTAAAAAATTAGGTTTTACTGTTGCATTTTTTGAAGGTCACTGGTATTGCTTGTCGCTTCGTTTTTAAACATGGAAAAAAGCAACCAAAAAGAAAAATGAAAAAATTAGTTTGAAAGCAGACAAAAATTAAAGGCAAAAACAAAAAAAAAAGGATCAGAAAAAAGTCAAAGTCAAAATGTATAAATAAGGAGTGGGTTTTTTGAAAAATTCAAGATAACGAAAGCTAAAGCAGCTGGAGATTTCAGAGCATAATTTCTGAGCTTGAGATAAACATGACTGTGAGTCTAAATCTGCTATGGAGGGCTATTTACTTGGAGATTTTATAACTTATTTTTGCCAAAATAACAATTTTTTATGTCTATTTTGGTAAAAAGTATAATGCTTGTGGCATAGAAACTAGTTCTGCAAAAACATGAATGATTAAATTGTCTGAGTAAATGGTCTATTGAGGGTGGAGGATGGCTAATGGTAAAATATGAGTTCTTTTGTTTAGTTGCATTTGCACAGTACCGTTTTTAGTTCACTTTTGTATGTTTTTTCTTCTCCATGAAAATGTATACGCTTTTTCGTCGATTTTTTAAATGTCTATATTCGCACCAACCAGACTGTCAAATCATAGACTCTTTCTTAGTAAACTGGAAACTGACAGTTTGTTTGTTTTTGTTCACAGTTTTTTTTGTTCTAAAATCATGCCGATTCGTTCAATCAGCGTGACTTTTTTCTTCACCGTTCACTCGTTCTACGAATATGTGCAATCACATCAGGCGAATACGGGTGACCAGGAAAAAACTTCGTAACAAGAGCAAACTTTTTAATGCTCTTCTCTTTTTCTCCGCGCGTCTGTTTTAAGCGTACTAAATAAAAAGTCTTTATGGTCACACACTAGAAAAAAGTTTTGCAAAAAACTTTTGTGTAAAGGGGCACAACCCTATTTTGAAATATCGTTCTCATCGTTCATACACAAAATTTTTGAACTATGTATCAATACGAAACAGTTTACTTGGTGTGGATATGGAATAATAAAAATGCGAAAGAAAAAGCGCATATCTTTTTCATGGAGAAGAAAAAACTTTCAGAAAACGGACGAAAAACGGATAGCTTACTGCGTAAATTCACCTGCACAAGCCGATAAATCATAAATCCTATACTCATAAAATCTTCTTTTTCTTCTTTCTTCATTGCCCGCTTTTACGTGAGGGTTGCGGGGGCAGCAGCTCGAGATTAAGCTGCCACACTTCACGGTCTTCGATCACATCCACCATTTCGCTTGGGTAAAGTCCCAAGCGATTTCATCCAAAATCCTCAATGTAATTAGTCCATCTAGTTCCAGGTCGTCCAACTGGTCTTCTCCCATTTGCTTTGGCAAGTATAAAGCTTGTATGGCCAGTCATTCCCGAGGCAATCTGCTTACATGGCCAAACCATCTAAGCTGAGATCTTTCAATTCGTAGAAGTAACGGCTTGATGTTTGGAGATTTTCGAACGTCAGAGCTCATCGTTCATACACAAAATTTTTTCGAACGTCAGAGCTCATCGTTCATACATCGTTCATACACAGAAGGAGGACCCCGTAAATTACAGCGAACCTTGTTAAACAGCGTAACTTCTTCGATTTCTCTCCGCAGTTAGATTAAACTGCAAAACAAATCATGATGAGCACAAATAATGAAAATTACGTAAACGACGTTAATGGGTCCTCCTTCACAAGTGGATCCTCATCCGGCAGGTGAGCGCCTAGGGACTCCCAGGTCGTCATTCAGCGAAATCCCTATGGCGTTCGAGTCTTAGGCAAAGGAGCTCGTTCGAAAAATAAGCGACAATCTCCACCAGCCAGCCCTAGTGGCAGCTCCACCAATGTGCCCGCTACACGTTTGGAGAGGCGAATGGATGCAGAGCAAAGTATTCGTACTCGAGATAATGTCGCACACCCACGGGTCAACCATCACCAATTGCTGTTGGGCAATTGGAATCATGAAATCTTAAAATTCAAAACAAACTAAAAATATTAACCTAATTCGTCTGCATTTTATTGGGTAAATCAGAAAGATAGTTCGGGGCAGGAGCTGATGGCACGAGATTTGTGAGATTGATTGGGGATTTACTATTAAATACCGAACTGAATAGCCCCCAACCCCGTAAGTTTTTTGACGAAGTTAAGTAAAGCATTTCACATCAAACGATTAAATTTGGTCGCTTATTTTTAGCCATTTTTTTTTAATTTTTACTGATTTAAGCTTTATTTTTGACAAAAATTACAGCAGCCCCTTTCCATAAAAAATGTTTGAAAAGTGACTTTAAATGACTTTAGAGTCCATATCACTGCAAAATAATGCATCAAAAGTGCGAAAAACGTGGTATGTTTCTTTTTGTGCATTTTGGTCGACATGTCAAGAAAGGGTCTATACCCCCCATACAGTGGCGGATTTAGGGGGGGGATGGGGGGGATGCAAAGTAACGATTTTGGCCGAAAAATCAGCCTCTATTTCGAATAATTCGGCTCCAGTTAGGGATGCATCCCCCCCACCAGCCTAAACCTAACGAATCCGGCCGAAAAATCACTCCCAATTTTGGTGAAGACCTTTTTTTTTTTTTGGAGACCACCTAATTTTGGGTGAAAAAAACGCTTGAATCTCCGATTTCGGCCGAAAAATCACTCTCAATTTTGGTGAAGACCTTTTTTTTTTTTTTTTTGGAGACCACCTAATTTTGGGCGAAAAAAACGCTTGAATTTCCGATTTCGGCCGAAAAATCACTCTCATTTTCGGTGAAGACATCCAAATTTTTGAGGGTTTGTGCTTAAAATCCCATCCCACCAAAATTTTCTACATCCGCCACTGCCCCCATAGCTACGTTACTGACTGTGATGTAATTCATGGAGTATAGTTTATTTTTGCTTTTATCAAAAAAACTTTACAGTAAATGGCAGGAGTCAATCAGATCTTGTGGTTTGAGAATGCTGAGAAATTAATTTTAGTAGAAATTTGTCACACTTTGTTTTTCAGTGACAATGTCAAAGCATTCAGCAAAATTTGAAGCAGGATGTGCCTGTCTTATTTTTATTTCGTCTGAAATATTGACAAATAGCAAATACAGATTTCATGAGTAAATCGTGAAAAAGATGGCATTATATCGCATAAAATACCCAAAATATATGTTGACAAGTGATAAGAGAAAATTAGTTTTAGCTTTAGGCTATATATAGCTAAGCCTAAGAATATCGTGTCTTGCGGCAGGACTTGAACTGAATATAAAACTCAAGTTATTGAGGTTTTGGCTAGCCAAATTCATGCAGATTTTCAAGTAGACAGACATTAACTCCAAAGGTCAGGTTTTGAGTGTGTCTCTTTGCCTACTAAGAAACTTAAAAGCAAGCCAAATGTAAGGTTAGCGTGCTACCTTTTTTTTGTCACAGCATTTGCCCGAACTTGTAGTTGCGTGTGTAGTTTGCCACCTTTTAACTTTCAAGTCGTATGATGTTTATAGAACTGAGAAGGTTGTTGTAGTAGCTTTTTGCAATATCATCAGCGTCGACAATCAAGAAGTTGATTTTTTGACTTTTAGCGGAAGTTTCAAATGGGGCCTGCGCTTATGTTTTCATTATTCCAGCGCTTAGTTATTTAGTGCAGCATTTTGTGATGTTTTAGTTGTTCCAAAAAATGTTCTAAGTACTGAAAAATTTTTTACATTTGTTCAACAACTTTTTTACTGTTTTTCTTTTTTTGGGGGGGAGGATTTTTTGGATAAGGTGGAAGTTAAAACGCTGGATACAAATCAACAAAATAATTCAATATCTTTTATTTGATTATTTTGTAAAAGAGGATTAAATTTATTCAACGTACTACCATCTATAAAACTGTACTATGCTGTGGTTCATATGAACCAGTGCTGTACTATTGTTGAATTAAAAAGCTTTATATATTATGAAAATATTTGGTTTTATATGAAAGCAATTTTGACTCGACAAACAATATGCTTTTACCAATTTTACTACTATTTTTTTTGCTGACTCAGTTTCCGAGAACATGCTACGTTTACAGAATGTTCGTATCATATATTTCTAGTCATTGTATTGAAACGTTTTGTTTTTTTTGACAAATCGATACGATAACTAATTATTTTCCAACTATCGAGCAATGTTTAATAATATAACGTATTCTTCCTTTCTTAGCTCACTATCACATCTGAATGTATGGTTACGTCTAGCATTGTCATCTAAGTTGCGAACTTGTGTCGTCGATTTTGCAATTAGGTAAACATCAGAATGTGTTGGTGTTATGTTCCGATTTTCTGAGATTTGTGATGAATGCAGCAAGCATGACTGCGGTGATTCATAAATTTAGCTTTTAGTTGCAAACATAAATTTCGTTGTTTTTTTTTTTTTGGTAAATCAAAGCACAATAGCCTGCATTTTTTTGTTGTTTTTGAAGCATTTCTTTAAGATGTTGAACGCAGCTATTAAAACAGGGATTTCAGTGATAAATAAAAGCATAGCAATTATAGCATTAACACTGCATGGACTCGTCTTCAAAAAGTAGAAATTATGGAGTCAATTACCAGTAATGAAATTAATTCGTAGGTAAAAACCTACCATCGTATCAATTTGCAACATTCAAATAAACACAAATAAGCAGCAGAGTTTTCGGTTTAGAATGATATCAAAAGCTTTGAAAACCATGCAATCAAGGGCTTCTTAAGTTCTTGATAACCAGCTTTTGTGATTTTTTGGGTCGTTGGGATCAAATGCACCGAACTGGATTAAGTTTAAAATTTTAGGCTATAGCCAGATTATTTTCCATAATATAAAAGTTAAACTTAAAAAACACTGCAGGCAAAATCAATGGAGCTTCTAAAGTTAGGGCAATCGTATTAGATTAGATTAGCGTTGACTCCATCCTTCTTGACCCAGCCGTTCCAGAGATATTCTACTTCAAACACGACTCAGGTGCCCACTCTGATTTGATCGAAAACCCGGACGTTGACCTAAAAATTATGATTTGCGTCGCCATTCCAGTTCTCTGGTTAGGCAATGCCGCAATTATGCGACTGCATTGAACCGTTTCTTGCTCAACAATAAGTTTGATCCAGTTAGCAGAACTTATCCCAGTTCGAGATGCTAGTGCGGAAGTTCAAGACAGAGAGCCGACTTACAGTATTTCACGTGGTAATTTTCTTGGTTCAAGTCCCCTGCGACAGCATCCAAGATTCTCCAATGCAAGATGTTATTTTAGGGTCGTCCAATACGTCTTTTTCTCATTTTTGCCCTTGCGTGTACATCTTGCTGGGGAACAAATTTCATTCTTGAACGTAACCTAGGTCAAACTGAATTGAGTCGCTTGTTAGAATTTCGATATACACTCTTAACAAGTTTTTTCACATTATTATTCCACAGGGAGCGGGAACACATTATCCTTTTTTTTTTCAGAAAAAAATTAAAAAAGTGCAAGTACAGTGAACGGGCATGTGAACTGGCAATCCTCTGTAACATTTTATCTTAAATGTGGTTTCTTATGCGAGTTCTCCTTACAGTAGTTTGCAATATATTCTCTTTAATGCAATGCAACATCTTGATGAAAACACTATTTGGAAACCTAGCGGTCGATTTTCAACATCTACGTTGTTTACTGTAGATTGATTGTACATATTTGGAAAAGCACAAAAGAACTACCCATGATGTCATCAGTTATTTTTGAGGCCTTCTTGCGAAATCGCTGTGATTCTACCATTGAAACGTCACTGTATACGTGTTGAGCATCCTTATAACAGCTTCTACACTTGAAACCTTGAAACAACAAAAGACTTATAACAATGTTCAAAATCATGCAGTGATGTCATTAAAAGCTATTGTATGAGTTGATTTGCAAACCAAAAGTTTCATTCTTAGTCTCCTTAGCTTGTAAATGATTAATGCTGAATTCTTTTTGTTTTATTTCAGTGAATGAATTATGATTAATCGTTGAACTGAGCAAAACTAAATAAATTTCAGATTGACTGATCTCAGGTTTTACAAGTTTTGAGCTCGAAGATTCTTTAGTTAAAAATGGTGACGAGCATTGATAGAATCAGGATGTGTCCGGTATTGGATAATTGGCTCTAAAAGAACTGCCAGAAACATGAAGAAACAGACTATAAAGGAGTCTCTTAGTAATACAGTAGTTTTTATCTACCTGTATTGCATTTATGAACTTTTAGTATAGTTTCTTATTCGTTATGACGCGTATTGTAATTATCTTTCATTCCGTAATTTGAAGAAAGCAAAGAACTGAGCAAAATATTCCAATGCACTCGTTTGTTTAATAAAGTTTGGGTTAGGGTGCAAGCTAGTCTAAGAATTGGAGTTATGGTTCCAGTTGCAACAAGTGAACTATGGAACAATAAATTTTTCGGTAAAGCAAAGCTTTAAGCATCTTTCAATACTAACATTTCCTAATTTTGTTTCATTTTACTAAGTGTAAAAGATTACAATAAAGGATTAAAAGTCCATTTTAATTTCATTTCATTTTTTATGATCTAACATTATATTAATTGCTATCATTTGACGCACATGATGTTATACAATCAAAACCAGCAGGAAACTGCGTTGATACCAAAAATTGGACAACTACAAAACGTTCATGTTTGTTCATACTATTTCCCCTTAATTTGAACAGAAGCCCACCCATTTTACGCCCCTTTTTGCTTTCCAAAACTGCTTCCTCAAAACGGAATCTTTCCCTCTTTCTTTTTTGTCTCTTTCTCAAAATACGTCCAGCATATTTACTATTAAGTTTTTATCAATGAATTTTAGAAAATGGACAAACTTCAAATATGCAAAAAATGATGATGAAATTTCGTACCATCTGCATCGCTACAATTGCAGCAAAAGTAAAATGCATCATTGAAATTGAATGCAATATATTTAAAATTCTATGCAAATTTTGGAAAACAAATCCTAATAATATATTAATCAAATTGGTTTATGCGTGACTTGAATCATTCCAGCTTTATAACTTGTGTACAATTGTATTTAAGTTGTGGTAGAACGAATCAAAATTTATGTATTGTTTTGTAGTTTGAGATATCACGAGCAATTAATATGTGGTCATTTCAAGCCATTTATTCAGTAAGTTTTATTGTAGAAACTCTTTTCTTTGTTCATTCAAAGGTCACAAATCTAAAACTGAAAACAAAAGAAGGTAAGAATTTATTTATAAAGAATAGAAACGGAGCATAACAGACGGCGTAACTAAACAAAAATAAAATTTGCAGTACGTGTATGCAAACAAAGTAACATCAGAAGTACAGTAGTGCATCTTTGTGTGCTTCACGTTCTGCTACCACCAGAAATTTGTTGGCTGTTTTAAGCAAAAAGTAGGCAATGCCCCACGTGTGAGCAAATGAGCAAGTTGCGTAAGGTTTAATAGCGCCAGCAGCGCAGAAAAGCAGATTTGAGTCACTCTTTTGGACTAGCGTTGTTACTCAGTGTTTAATTTTTAATTGCACTTCCAGTTATATAACTTGTTTGTTTAGTAGTCATAGTGTACATTGATCGTTGAGGGTTGAGCACATGATTAGAAATGTTATTCCCACTTTCTGTTTGGAACAAAGGCTGAAGCTCATTGAGCAAACAAGATTTTGCTCAGCAAGTATCACTACTTAGCTTGAGCTCGGAGAACAACAACAACACATAGTTTTATAAGAGACGCAAACTGCGGAATTTTTTTACGAGTAGCTGGGTAGCTGTAATCACCATCTCCGAATAGAAATAGAACGTCTTCGTATATGAGTTTTTCTCGCGTATGAATAAAGAAAATCCGCAACTGGTTTAGAGTACGCTCGTATGTACAAATACTTTCTCAGTCAACGATGTGTAATAAATTTCAACCGCATTCTTTTTCGAAACACAATAAATTTGTCTAAAATTTACCTTCTCCGAAAATACCCAGCTCAAACCCAAAATTTAGGCTGCGTTTAAACGTGAAAAAAAGGACCTAC
The DNA here is from genome assembly GCA_963965965.1 of Trididemnum nubilum. NCBI lineage: Eukaryota > Metazoa > Chordata > Ascidiacea > Aplousobranchia > Didemnidae > Trididemnum > Trididemnum nubilum. The sequence goes on along the minus strand of OZ014482.1, from coordinate 19,845,487 downwards.
GTGAAAGCTAACAAGTAAATATTATGCTAACGTTTTGTGGTTTTCATAATCTGTTAAATTTATTTCTAAAAGAGTAAAGAATTTCTTGTGTTTAAACTTAAAGAAAATTTTGAAAAATTAATGAAATCTGATCCAAAAATTACTAACACTACTATTGACAAACCATACGCATAATGCCTTGAAGACGTCATATATTAGCACGTGGTTTTGCGTAAATAGCGTCGGTGTTCGTCAAGGCGTTCGACATCATAGATCAGAGATGAAGTCGTGTTGATAATAACGGAAACAGGTCTCAACAAATCGAGACGAAGAAAATTAAATTTGCCTTGCCAATAGGTTTTTAGCTTTGAGGTGCGTAATTTGCAAACAATAAACAGCTTGTAGTTTAATTTTTCTCCAAAAGCAGAAACAGAAAGATATAGAAGAAACAAAAATAAAAAACATAGTCATTATTAGTTTGCAAGCTAACGTTTATTTTTGGTAATTTAGTTTTTCATATTTTGTTGCATTATGCTGTAAATATTTTAGTAACTGGAATGCGTCTTTGTGAGTGGAACGACACACTGTAAATACTTATTCAAGAGTGACTTCCCAATCTCTTTAGTCAAGTCGTCAAGTATAGTTTTATGACGATACTAATATAGCCAGAAGTGATTTTGTATAAAAAATAGGAAGGCTTTATTTCACCGGAAATTTTTATCTAGTTTTTTATTAATTCTGACTCAAATATAACACAAACTCAAATGCTTAGTCTAAAACTATTCCCAAATCGAACCCTAACCCAAACCCTAACCTAAACCCTAATCTTAACCCCTAAAAAAGCAAATGAAAAAAGCGCGGATGAATATTTCTCATTCTCGTTTTATTCTCTCTAAGTTGAAAATTTTCGGTGAAATAGTCACTACCTAAAAAATATTAGTTGACAATTTAGAATTTTGGCGATGTTAAGGATTGTGTTCTTACTTGGAGCTATCTTCAGCAGATGCTATGTTCGCTCCAACACTGACTGTAGTTGTATCCCGAATGCACCCTATACTTTTCTCAATTTTTTTGTACATTTTACAAGGAACAGCAACAGGAAATTATGAAAGTATTGCTTTCAGCATCTGCCACATACAGGTTAGAGTAATACCGATAAGGAACTACCGTGTACATTATACCACAGTATTTAAATCGATTGAAAATGCATTTAGCTGCATAAACAAAAGAGTATCTTAAAACAAGTACAACGGTTTAAAATGTACTGTGCAGATAGATAAAGCGAGTAAAGCCAAACAGTTAATTTTGTATTTTTAAATGGCAAATATATTTTTGTGACGTCATGCAAGGATGTCAACAAAACAATTAGTTGAAATGGCTATTGAGCAATGATTGACCCAAATTGCCCAGTTGGTAGAGTTCCTGCGTGCTTAAAGTGTAGATTGGCAAGTAATTAGTGATGATTGTTATTTCCTAAAAAGTTTAGTTGGAAGCTATGACCTCAGTGGTTTAGGAATTAAATAGAGAACGTTTTCTCCACCTCTTTGAGTAAGATCAGTTGCAGAAATAGTTCGCGTGTTCTAATATTTGTATTTTTACCAAACAGCGTTTGCTAAGCTAAGCATGCACATCGAAATGCTCTACAAAGCAATTTTCATTTTTATTGAAATAACGTACGTGATAAACACAATTTAGTGATTTAATTGTGATATCTAGGGCCCTTTTTATTTTGACCTAAAAAAATCTATTTTTGACTTCATTTTTGCTAAATTTTGACTTAAACTGTTAGGCCCAATTATTAGTGTACAAATTTTGATTAAAAGTGTTTCATATTTTGCAATTTACAAAGTAGAATTGAATTCAACCGAATCAAAACAGTGCTCTGTAGCAGAAGCTAAAAAAACCTAAAAATTTAAACCCTATCTTTGGTTGTATCTGTATTCGAGATCGTAGGAGGTGTCCGCCAATAGTAAAACCAGAATATAAAAATCAAAAGCTATAAATTAAAACAAAGTGTAAAATGTGAAAGTTTGTTCCAGTACCGTGGCCATGATAGAATCAAAAGTGGCCCAAGAAGACACGTGGGATGGCCCAAGGGGACCAACTCAGAGTCCCACCTCTTTTATTGGGCCACCAATGATGCGATCATGGCCGCGGCACCGGAGCGACCTTTAATATTTGACTCTTTATTTCAATTTTTACTTCTTGATTTTAAATTTTATTTTACGTTTGGCAAACATCCATAATGATCTCGAATACAGATGAAACAACCTGTTGTATGGTTTTAAATCGTTATTTCTAAATTATGACGTGTACTGTTTTATAATTGGCATTTTACATGAGTTTGAAGATTGAAATTTAACTTCATTCTTATCAATCGAAATTTCAATTATCTAGTCTTGTGGCAAATGCCTCTACAGTACTGTACAGTATGCGATGTACGAAAAAAAATTGGAAACTGTACTCGTACACATTTTCATGTCAATTGATTTGCTCAGTGTACGCTATTGTAACGACAGTGTTGTTATTTACAAAAGTTTCAAAGCTTGAATCCCAAGACTTTATTGAAATATAAATAAAACTGCTTATAAAATTACGATAGTTGCTCAAAAATTTAGAAAAAATAAAGAAAACAAAAGTAATTTGTTCGCTATTGCGAGGGAATTTTTAATAAATGATAATTTTGACTAATTTTGACTTCAATCAAAATTTCGACTTTTTTTGATGTATGAAATTTATCAAAACCGACTCCTTAGCACTCGAAACCAATCTTGAAATACTTTTAATGATTTACCAAGGCCCTGAAAAAATTTATTCACTATTGCGGGCTCAAGTGATATATCACAATCACACCCGCAAAGTCTGAAAATCGCTTTGAACCAGCTTGTGCATTACTTTGTGATATTTAGGACACAAAATTAAAACTTTACTGTCTATATAAATTTTTAATTTCGAATCAGAAGAAGAAAAACTGATGCTTTGTTTAGAAATCCACGCCCACAAACGTCGGGAAAACTGGTTGCGCGTGATTGAAATTTACAAATCTGAAATTCGAGTTAACCCCACTCGAGTAAAATTTTTAGCAAAACCTAGCAAAAATCGAGACCTGATTCGATTTAGGATTTAGTTTACGTAAAGTTACTCTGATGAAATTTGTACTTCAAGTTTTGTTAATCTATTGCAAATCAGTGCTTATTTTTGTCTACACGTCTACCCTACTGTCCCGTGCCAAGTGGACTGCGCCTAATAATTACTTACCGATGAAATACTGTTTCCGTTTTTTTAGATTATTGTTCAACGTATAGAACATGGAACCATTGTTCCTTCTACCAGTTGAAATTATTTAGTTGTTATTTTTTGTTTCAGATGCATTACAGTTAAAAGGTAGTTGGTAAACATTGATGCATTTTTCGTTGTAAAAATTTCTCAGCAAGAAATAACAGCAACAGAGTGACGTCATCTCTGGATCGTGGCGCGAATCAGAAACACCTTGCCAAGCGAAAATGGAATTTGAATGTGTCAAGGAGGTTGTTAAAGTTTGCATGGTTGGGGAAAGTGGCGTCGGGAAATCGAGCATTGCAGTTCGGTTTGTTCAAGATACTTTCTATCCGAATCTCCACCCCACTTTAGGCGTCGGCTATTTAACTCGAAGCATTACAGACGGAAAGGGAGCGTGTTATAAATTTCAAATATGGGACACAGCTGGTCAAGAACGGTAAGGTTTTTGAAAAACTTATTGGACTTCTCTTCAATAACAGTGTATTAGCAGGATTAAGTTTTCAATTTAGAAAGCATTGCAGCAAAATCGAAAAAAAACAAAACACTTTAGTCTTTGTTCAAAAGCAAGAGCATTCTCCTTGTTTTTTTTCATAAAAAATGCTTTAAATCCAGATAATCAAATATTTTAAACATAAACAGACTATGAAAAGGATACCGCCTAAATTTAAGGCCATGAATCAAGCTACCGATACGTGTATTTTGATATTAAATCAAGACTTTGTTTCCAAGTTACTGTAGGTTCATGTGAGTTTTTGTCAGCGAAAAACTGTTAATTTGCTATGCAAAATGACGTCAAAAACTATTTCAAGCATTCGGATGTTCAGCATGCCTGCCAATTAATTAATTAATTAATATATTCACTACCGCATACCAACTAAGCTTTAAAAGCTAATTTCTATGTTGAATATGTGTAAAAAACAAAGGAAGTTGGCGAAATATCAAAGTTAACAATTAACATCGGTTTCGGTTTTCAGGTACCGATCTCTTGTTCCTATTTACTATCAAGGTGCTGCTGTGATTTTGATCGTTTTTGACGTCACAAACCGTGAAAGTCTTGTATTTGGTGCTACACGATGGATTCAAGAGCTGCGTAAAGTCGGACCTTCAGAAGCATTGTACGTTTTAGTTGGCAACAAAGCTGATTTCGGTGCAAATGATCGAGAAGTCTCGGAACTGGAGGGGCACCTGAAAGCGAAAGAGGCTGGAGCGTTGTATTTTGAAACGAGTGCCAAATCAGGCTATAACGTCAATGAATTGTTTAAAGTAATTTCCCACCATTTAGACGATACCCGTTTATTTGGACTAACAGGGCAAACGAAATTAACTGTTCCAGCCGAAAAATCACATAAATCTTCAAGTAACAAAGTGTCATCTTTCTGTAGACAATTTTCCTCAAAGTTTCGTCTTGAAGCCTACAAACAACATTTTACGACCAACTCAACATCCGAAAGTGGATGTTGCGGTAAATCTTGAACTGAACTTGTATTTAAAACTTGCCGGCGTATCAAAATATTTTGTTTTTATTTTGCGAATTCTGATTTTATGAACGACTAAGTTTAGACAAATAGGTAATTATTTGCTAATGGGTCAATGAAGATTCAAGACAAGTTTGTTTTTACATTGGCTACAAATTCAAAGTAACAGTTTGTAGCTTAATTAAAGTGCTGGCCAGTTAAAACTAAAATCTCGCGGCTTTTAAATATTTTCTGTAATATCAAGAGCAGCTTTATAAAATCAACGTCTTAACTTTGGGTTTAAACCTGCTCTTTTCGTATATTCTGGATTTTCTCCGAAAACGACTCTTTTCAACAACGTTTTCGAAAACTATCTAACTTAGATATTTTGGAGCGTAAAAATTGGTCTTAAGAAACAGTTTCACTAAGAATAAAAAAGCCAAATAAAATGTTTACAACAGCTTTGGCTCTTCTATTTTTAGTGATAACGTAGATAGTTCAGGTGTTACTAGTGCTGTTTGAATTCAATTGGGACATGTCAAAAAGCTTTGTTTCTGTTATGGCTACTTTAGTTTTCCGGTAAAAAGTATAGGAAAATCACATGTTCAAAAGCATAGTATTATTTCTTTTAGTTTCTACTTTGCCTGAATGGCACAAATTAACCCTAAGTAAGATATAATTGTTTACGCAAAATCATACTTTTCAATCATTTCAGCATGTGCGACAGCAATTGCAGCATAAGTCACATCTTGCCTCTTCCCGGGCCTATAAGATAATTTGCTATATCACCCTGAAATTAAAAATTAAAATCAGTAAAATATCTATAAAGTAATATCCCCAACAGGCTCTTTTGCTGTTAGGCTCTTCAGGAGGCTAAGTAAGTGACAGTACATCTAAACATTAAAAATTCAAATGAAATCTGCGAAATAAAAGAACTATTGGAAAGTTAACCAATGGGTAAAGTTCGTACCCTCATCCACTCCCGAATTGCTCGCGACCAGGCCTGACGAACCACAGCGACAACCACTGCCATCGCCAGGGATAAGCAATAAGCATGCCGCCGTACACCTCTAGCAAATTATTTCAATTTACCTGCTTTTAATATTTGCGTCTCTGCTAAGAAATCCAGCACAATATTTTGAATGCGAAAGAGTAGCAATTTTGGATGCGAAAGAGTAATAATAAAATGTGACGATTATTTCTTCCAACAAAGGCATGTAAATCGGGATAAATTGCAAGCAAAGAATTTTAACTTATAATAGGCCTCATTTTAATTTTTTTAGCAATTCTCGCATCCTTGTTTGAGGAAAATTTTAGTATGGATGTTATTGCTAGGAAAAAGCTCTCGCAGTAATTTAGTGGTTTGAAGCCAAAAACTTTACTACTCGTATAGCACTTTGCCAAAAATTTTAATTTAAACTTTGGAGATAGCAATTAATTAATTAAATCATTTTTAAATCCCTACAATTTAAGTGTAATATACAAATAAGCCTGCTTGTGATTTGATTAATTTAAACTCTTCTGTGCTAATGAAATTCAACTACTGTGTTGCAATGTCTTCTTAGCTTTATCAACATTGGTGATTACACTTGAGGCAAATGACCAACAACTAGTTCATGTTGTGTAAGACGTAAAAGTTGTCAGTAAGATAAAAAGCATCTTCGAATTTGGTGCCTACTATGTTAGCAAATTATGTAGTGCTGTTTTAGCTCTTTTTTCTCGTAACAAAACTTTGTATCGTATTGTATTTTTCTATCTTTCAACTACGTCAGTACCATTGTTTATTTGTTGTGATTACGTAGTATTACTTTTGTTTCTGTATTAATTTAATTAGCGGAAATAAAGCGTTACAAGAAATCGTTTCTATGTCATATAGAAAATTGTTCAGCAACTTATTGCTGAAAACGATAAGCGATTTGAAAGTTATTTAACTGCAGCTGTTTCCTGCTGTTTTTTTTTCGTATTGTGTTAAATAACGCTTATGTACTAGTTATCTAACCTTGAAATTAGTGTTTTTGCTTTTAACCCAAGAAAATGCCCATCAATTGCTTTCTAAACATACACCGCTTTTGCATTTATTTCATTTGATTACTGTAAATTTCGAAATTAGTTTACCGTCATTTGATGAGTTGGTTTTGTGGACAAGACATCTGCTTTGAAACAGTAAACTCGAGTTCGACTCCAAATCGATTTATCCAAAGCACTTTAGAATGTTCACTAAATGAAATTCATTACCTAAAAGCACTATTTTGTGTTCTGTTAAGATTTAGATTGGACGGAACACCTAAGACGGAAATAGAAGACTGATTTTTATATGAAGCTGGCATTATGAAACTGTGTTTAAACCGATCTTGAAGATACAGAAGGTGTTTCGGGTTACCAAAGCGGTGAAAGATTTCTTTCTAGTTGCATTTTTAATTTTCGTTTTAATACTTCCTTTCTCTACAAGAATCTTCTCGATCCTTCGAACGCAAAAAAAAAGAGCGTTATATTGCCAAACGTGCAAGTTTTGTGACTACAAATGAAGATTTCGTGCTTGTGGTGATACTGCTGCGTTATGAGAGTAAAATTATTTTGCTATCGAGTTATTAAGTTGTTGCAATAACATCTTTTTGGCAAACTGGGCTTATCAATCAACTGCTGTACTGTAGTGGAGCTGCCAACGTTTGAGTTTTCGAGAGCAACTTAAAAGGTCATTTTTCACGTCACGAACGAGTCAAGTGAGTATGGACGTTAACAAGATTGAGCAAGAACCTGTTCTTGTGGAGGAATCTTGCCCAATGTTTACCTTCGTCTGGAGACAGCGATAGAACCCCGGTGATAGTCACTGCTAGAGTGGCACCTGTCTACCACTCACTCACGGCGTTGTGTCCAAGTTGTTTCTTTTTACTGAATTTTAAACTCAGAAGCTGTGAATACCACTTTGAAGTCATTGTAATAAGGTCGAACCAGAGCTCACCAATTGGCAACTTCAGATTCATAGCAAGGTGGTCTAACATTATTCATCAAGTCAAAGCTAATCGGATATAGTACTTTAAAATTTGTCAAATTCTAAAAATAATGTGTGAAGACTATGCTTCCTTTTTACAAATCTGAGATTTTTGTCGGTTTTCGTCATTGTCCATTTCCAATCACCAAAGTTTTTTGAAAGGAAGCTGATACTTTAGCCAAATCCACCCCTCAGAACTTGTGCTGAAGTTACAGAACTAAGCGTTATGCTCATTTTGCAGCTGATTAACTTATTGCCGTACAAGTTTAATTATTACTCACTTTTTTGTTATTGTGTTTTTTATGATTTTGTAAACCAATTTTTTAATGTTTTGGTATTTTTGTAATGATATTTGATTACGTATCTGATTATATTGCCAAAGTTTTATTTTGGTTCTTATTAGGCAAAAGGCGGAATAATAATTTAGCTCGAATTTCAGACAAACGTTATAGACTGGCACCTCTGCTGGCATATGGTTAAAAATATCACGAGTACAATATGGTGCCAATGTACTTATCATGGCGTTATCCAATGTACTTATATCATCGCGATTTTTTGTATGACTCTTTATTCTACTGCCTATGAGTTTTGCTGATCGAAGTTATTTTCTAAATTAGAAAATTCCCTTCAGTTCATGAGATGTATTTGAAATTCACAGTTGCATAGCAAAGGTTTTTGTCGAAGAGAGGTAAAGAAAAGAAAACCAAACCGTCTCAGTGTTTCGCTGATCTACATTCTCGTCCAATTTCACACCGTTAAAGATCTAAACAAATCTAAAACCAAGTGTGCCCTATACAATAATTGGTTTGATTGCCTCTCAGGGATGGAGGCCGCTTCTGTTACTAAACCCGCTTTCCACCTCTTTGCTGGGCGCCCGTGAATGATCATATTTTGATCTGTAATTAATGTTAAAATCGTGAATTTTTGTCTGCTGTGATTTCTGATTTGAAATAAAAGTAATGCATACATACTGTCTCTTTTGCTGTGCCGATATACAGTATTAAGAATTTACAGCTCTACCAAGTTATTTTTGAATCTTGATGATCAGAAAAATGGAAGAGGCGAAAAGTTTGACAAAAGTCAAGAACAACCTATTATATTTACCCTAAGGGATTTAAACTTTAGCTCTACCAACTGTAAATAACACAGGCTATTTTATTCAGCATATTTTTATGAAAAAAGTGACAACAATTTTTGCTCACATTTTACTCCCCAAACCTCAGTCATTGTAGGATATGTTTGTCGCAAAACGTTTTATGATGTCATTTAAGTTACACATGGCTTAACACTTACACAAATTTTAGTAACTAACTCAAAACTTATTGCCCAACAATTTCAATCTTTTTTTTTTTTGATATTTGTGAATAAATTTGACTCAGTGTCAAGTTGATTTTAAGTAAAAAGTTTTTTTTTATGAGTTCATCACGCAAATAAACCCAAAGGGGTATTTTTGTACCATTTTCAACTTCAGTTAAATAAACATATAGCAAAGTAGGAACGTCTCCTAAACAGAACTGATTGGACAATTTTTCGTTGTTGGCTTTGTCAAACTTGGCTTTAATGTCTATGGTTGCTTTAACGAATATCAGACAAAAAAATATTGCAAAAGGTAGTGAAATACCATTGCCGTATTTTCATGATGAATTAGTGTAATGGTAATGCTACGGCAAAATAATAACAATCTGTATGAAATTTTTGCAATCTTCAAAGAGATTTTTAGCTCCAAAAGCAAATTGTTTGGAAAAGTGAGAATTATTTGTGATGACACAGTGTACCTGACCTGAACTAACAGTATTCATGCTGCTAATTAAGCAGAGCCGATTCTGCGTAATTTTGTGCCATAGCGCCACCATGCAAAATCAATAATGATAAAAATTCTCCTGCAAAAGTTTTTTAGATAAGAACTAAAGAACACTGCAACCAAACAAGAAACTTGCTTAAACTGAGAATATCCAACAGAACAAAACATGCAATTTCAAACAACAACTGAAACGAAACAAGAAACTTGATTAAACTGAGAATATCCAATAGAACAATACAAGTCATGCAATATTTCAAACAACAACTGAAACGAAACAAGAAACTTGATTAAACTGAGAATATCCAGAGTAGAACAGTACCAGCAATTTCAAACAATAAACTTCTTTGCAGTTTCGCAGTTTTAAATTAAATTTCGCGTGATTATACTTATTATGTTTTGCAATTCATGAACTACTGTCAACATAAGCGTCTTGAAGTAAACATATATCAAATGTGGCAATAATATATCCGAGCACCACAAGCAATGACTTACGTCTGATGTTCATTATGTTCAGAAGTTCAGGGTGAGATTAGCATTAATATGTTTAAGTAATTAATGCTTTTTACTTAAAGCTTTTTTACTAATATCCTGAAAAAATATTCCACTAATGCTTCCGTTGCAATAAACCTATACTGCAGTACGTTGATTTGTTCAAACTAATATCAAAAAAAGAAAGAAACTTCGTTCGATCGCATCCTTGGAAAACAGGAAACAAATCACAAAATGAATTTTAGCGTTAAAATTAAAATTACGGTATAAGGTAAAATCATAAAGCTCAAAAGGTTGTTGACTGTTGGTTCGATTTCCAAACTGGCAGTAGGTGTCGTTGTGTTCTTGGCAAAGACACTTTAAGCTTATTTTCTCGCGGAAGCCAAGCGTTTATCCGTTGTGGTGGCCTTGTGCTCTAGCCTGACGAAAGACTTGCAAACACGACCCAAAAATGGTACTCTTGGTTGGTGTGGTTAGACAGATGCAGAGTGCCTAGTTTATATACAATTTACGCATGAATGGATGGCTACATGGCTTGCTGTCAAGCAATATGCCTTATGCATAGACAACCTTTGAATTCAGAGCCTAAAGAATAGGTTGGTTCATGGTTGGTTAAGTTAAATCTTCAATGCATTCTAATAATTGCTAGTCTTAGGAGTTAAACGAAACAAAATTTTAATACTGGAACATTCTTGCCACAAGCAATATTTTCTACTGTGCACAGTAAAATTGGCTTGAATCTATAATTACAGTACACTGTACTTGTGTTTTAACATTTGCCTAGCCTTAGCTTTGAATAAGTGCATACTATGTTCACTAGGTATGCAACTTTTTTGGAACACTATATCCCTGTATCATTTCTCGACGAACTTTGATGAAAAATTAAATAAAATCCGATTTTTAAGTTGATTTCATGTGAAAACCTCAGGCACAAAATAATTTTAAATAATCAAAATTTTGACTTTTGGACCAGTTCTTGAGGTAAACCAAACCTTTTCCGGTTTTGAAAAAAAACTACAAGGGTCACAAATATAGCAGTATTGATGTTCAGAAAGCAGACAATAAAGTAATTTGGTCAAAGATAAGATAAATTTACCGGATGGGGGGAAGGGATTGTTCTTGTTTCTGCGGAATGCCTGCATCTTCTACGTTACCTTTAATGAATCCTCGCTGCATTAATTTTATTAGACAATGATGATGGATGATCGATGATGATGGGTAAATGATGATGGGTTTTCCAGTGCTTTTTAATCATTTGGAAACGGTGGCATAGATGGGATTTCGTGGTGGTTGGGGGCGAGCTTTTCTTTAAAATTGATGTGAAGACCAATTGAAAAAGGTATTTACTTCAGAAAAACCACAATTTTTACCAGATTTACGGTGAAGAGTTAGGATTAAAAACGATAAAAAGGTCTTCACCTCAAAGGAACTGCAATTTTCATCGGTTTTGCACCGTATTTGGATTCCATACTTTAGCACCACTTGAATTGTTTGCCGGTCTACTTCCAAAAGGGTTAGGGGCATCGCTGTTTTTTTGTGGCAAAATGTTTATGGTTTTCACATATCAAAGGCCACGTCACAATGCTCCCCATCATATCAATGCCACTGATTTGAGACCGTTTGAATATCCATCCAGAGTTCATTTATATCCTCATCACGGAAAAATTGGGGCTAAAATGTAATCACCCCATGGGTAAGAAAAAACTAAACCGACTTTATGAAATTTGATACAAGTTTTAGGCATTAGCATGAAAGCAAGGGAGGCTGGGATGGCACTGGAGTACCAGCGTGCATTGCTAATGTAAGAAGTCTGTTGAAGGTCACAAATACAACTTCCTTTTTTGTTTCTCAGTGAGGTGAAGGAAGGAAGGAATGTGGTAGGTTGCATAGAAATTTCATGTCGAACCTCCAATCACTTGTGTTTTTAAAGATCTGAGCTTTTCCACTGCTGAAAGCTTCCTTCAGTTGATCAAGTTTGCCTACCTATTCTTTCATGAAGAAATGTTATCAATGTTAGGAGATTTAGTTGGGCCACGTAGCTCATTGTCCATAACTATGTAAAAAATGGGATCAAATACATGGTGCTGGCATTTGGGTCTGGGTCTCCCATTCTTTACGATATGACCGCCTTTGTTTTCAATTTGGTATAGATTTGTGGTCCAAAAGACCTAGAATTCTTTTTTGCAATGGTTGCAGCTTTAATTGAAGCTGCTTAAACTAAAGCTTCAATATTGAAGCTATTCTCGCATTGAAATGTGCTAATCAAATGCTGATTCACTTCAGCTGCTTTATTGAAGAGAGAGTTTTATGGATTTTCTTTGCTGATTAGGGCTTGGTATTTTAATGCCTTCGCCAGAAAACTGGCGGCATAGCCTTGTCAATCGCTGAATGAAAACCTGCACTAACACTTGTCTCAAGTTAATAATATTGCTTTACGATGTCACCATTACCTTCTTCATAACCTCTAAAGGGAAATAGTGACATCATAAACTTGTATTATTAAATTAACCCAATCACGTCTAAAATATAGGGTCTAATGGCCAATTTTTCAAAGTGATTTGAGTGTGACCTTTTTTGTTTGCTCAGAAGAATAAACATCATTTTAGGCAGTTATAAGCAAAAGTTCATCTATCGGTGCTACAGGAAATTAGTTCTGAAAAAAAAGCCAAAAGTTGTAGCCCTAATGTTCACTACAAGCGGAAACAGGATTGAATACACTATCCATCGCTTATCCTAAATGTCAGTTCATTTTTAGAATTAGTTAAAGTGCTTGAATAAAAGCAAAATACATCGCGAGAAAATAACGTGCTTTTTCACTCATAGTTTTCTGTGACTTTAAAAATCTTAGTAAAAAACTGCAAGTGACTATCATTATGGTTGGTATGCTTTACGTTAAATAGATTAAAAAGAAGTCGAGCAAACTATTAATTACTGCGCTTTCACAGTTAAGGCAAGGTGCTGAGTAAGGATTCGATTTACGTTTAGTTTAGGAGTGGATTAGGTGTTGGGTTAAGGAACTGGATCCAGAATTAACAAAAAAGCTGAGACAGGATTTTTTTGTGAAAAATAAAATCAAAGACTATAAAAATTGGTATTCACAGCTTCCCTGCTTGACGTTCTGCAGTGAAAACGGACAGTGTGAAGCCTCCACCGTGTGTGATAGACAAGTGGGCGGGTGGCAACGTCATTCGAAAACCGAAAGATCCCATTGCTATCTCACGGCCAAGGCAACTTAGTGAATAAAATGCGTCGGTGCTTACAATTACAATAAAGATTTTCAAAAACAAAAAGTTTCATTACTAAATGACGAAAAGAGTTTAAATTTAATCAATTAAAAAAGTGCTTGCCAGCGTAGGCCAGAGCGGATGTCATAACAGAGTACACGTCACGTAATTCAAAATTAAAAACCTAAAATTAAAAATTTTAAATAATTTTAAAATTAAAACTTAAAACTTAAAACCTAACAGCCTGTTTCGTTCGTAATCGGCATTATTAAAAGTGTCTTCCAAAAGTACAGAAAGACAAGATTTAAAACCTGAAATAAAATTTAAAATCTAAAAACTAAGAACTGGAAATTAAAAATTAAAATGTAAAAATTTATACTATATGGAAGTTTATTCTTCGTTGCGGTATTAGTAAAGAAAATATTTAGTTTCTAAAAAATTGGAGTCTAGAGCAAATACTGGAAAAAATTTTTTTCCTTAAAAAGTCCTTAATTCAAACAAAATAAGTGTTATTATATTCATTGCAACAACTTATCCAACTTCAAGAAATACTTCAGAAATTATCTATTGAAAAATTGGTGACTTTTGAAATGCCGTTTTAGTAAATGGCATTTAATATTTAGGTTGCAAGCAAAACCTTGTTGAAAAATTTGTCTTCAGTCTGTATAGCAATGTCTTGATACATCAATAGATGATAGAGTATAAAAAATCAGTAAAGTTGACATTGTGACTCTTTATAAAAGTTTAAGGCTTTTGAAATTAGCTATTGTTTGTAGCGTAAGATTTATGTGGGATGCATTCATTAAACAGGTTACAAATAAGAAGGAAATATGGGGCGCTATGATGACTTGTGAAATTTGAAGCACAGTAATGTATTTGTATAAAACTATTGCACAAATTTGATTTAAAAGCTAAACAATGGCGCGCCAATAGAACATCACATATGACGCGCGTTTGAACACAAAAAAAGCCCTATATAATGCTACGTCAATCTTGCATTGGTTGTCATTTCCGTCTATAAAATCTGGAATTCGGTAGTCTTCGAATTCTATTCAATTCAATGGTGACAGCAGTTATTATCGATATCGATACCAGCAGATAAGGTAGTCGCAACTTGAAAAACTGTTTCTTTTATTATAAGTAGATATGGAGAATAAAGAGAGCTATTATAAACAGGAATAATAGGCAAGGCCGCCCCACCCCTACCTCTGTACTGAGCTTGTTCACAACAACGGCAGAGTAGGCATAGCACGACATTGTATACCTCCGCCAACCCTAACGCCAAGTCGCCAACCCTAACCTGAATTTTACTAAACCTACTATACTACAGTATGTTTCTTTAGAACAACCGAAATAAAATGGTCTTTACTTTGCATAAATATGTTCATGCTATATATAAGCAGAAAAATAAACATTGGATTTTATTTGAGTGTTTTGAAGCAAAAAGTTCAGTTATTGAAAATTTCATTCAAATGGAGAAAATCTTGTTTAGTGTAGTGGTGCTCATAAAGATGACATCGTAAAGATACTCGTAGGTGTACCTGCTTGTAAAGATAAATGCAGAGCTACAGTAAGTAAAATAGCTGCAATTTTTTGTGAAAGAAGTTTAAAATTAAATCGCAGGCTATTATTGGAACGTAATGTTGCAATAAGGTTATTTTTAACTACTTTTATCTTTCAATTAATTAGCTCTAACAACAAGAACGAATAGTGCAGACAAAGATTAAGTAACACTAATTAATTTCAGCTATTACACGAAGTGTGTTTGAAAAGTTACGGGACTGTGCACGCTGCACAAACAACTTTTATCGCAGAGAAAAAAGCATTGCTCTCTATGATGTCACAATCTCCTATGGTTTCGAAAACTAAATTTCAGCATTCTGTGGCAACTACATTCTGTTTTGCACCTTTTTCTATCAAGGCAGTTTGTTTGTGACCGTTTTGTGAAAATTTGATAAAATTACGAATTTTGGCTTTTTTTTTTGTTGGGTGCGAAGGATGAGCGTCGAACAACGAATCAACCTGAAATTTCTTGTCCGTCTTGGAAAAACTACAACTGAAGCACTAAAGTTGCTGCAAGAAGTCTATGATGATGACACAATGTCAAGAACTCGTCTTGTTGAGTGGCACAGGAGGTTCAAAGAGGGAAGAGAGGAGGTGGAAGATGATCACAGGAGTGGGAGGCCATCCACAAGCAGAACAGATGAAAATTTTGAGCGTGTGAGACAAAAGGTGCGGAGCGATCGCCGTGTTACTGTTAGAATGATAGCAGATAAGCTGGGTATGAATAGTGAGAGTGTATGGAGGATCATTACGGAAGATCTGTACAAAAATGGTACCAAGGTTGCTGAATAAAGAACAAAAGGAGCGGCGTGTGCAAGTGTATCAAGACATTTTGGAGCAACTCGAAACTGAATCCAACTTGCTGAAAAGAGTTGTTACTGGCGATGAGTCATGGATCTTAAGGTCCACTTACCAAACGGCAGAGCCTTGAATGGAAGAGCGAATTGTCCCCAAGACCCAAAAAGGCGAGGGTGTTCAAGTCCAAAACCAAGGTGATACTGATCGTGTTTTGTTTTTTTTGATATCCATGGAAATGTCCACGCATAATTCTTTCCACAAGGCCAAACTATTAATCAGCACGTCTACAAAAACATCTTGCGACGTCTGATGTGCACAGTGAGGGAGAAAAGAAAAGAACTGTGGGGAACAAGGTCATGGCTGCTTCATCATGATTATAATGCCTTGGAAATTCGGGAGTTTCTTGCCAAAAATAACATTGCTGTACTGGAGCAACAACCCTACTCTCCAGATCTGGCCCCTTGTGACTTCTTTTTGTTTCCCAAACTCAAGGAAGTGATCAAAGGAACTCGTTTCTAAGATTCAGAAGCCATTAAAACAGCCGTGACGAGAGAACTCCAAGCGATCCCGGAGGAATCCTTCCAGGAGTGCGTGGAAGCGTGGCAGAGGAGATTGGAAAAGAGCATTCGAGCCCAAGAGATTACTTTAAAGGGGACACATTGTAAAATTTACTTGTTAAATAAAATAAAACATTTATAGACCCAGTCCCAAACGTAGGTATAGGCCTACTAGGCCTAAAGATTTGATGTTCACCGAACACAAGTAAAATAACTCTAATTCTTGCGTTCTTCCGGTGAAGTCATAGTCACAGCAAGCTTGATCTTAAACGGTTTGTTTTTATTGACGTTTCGTTGGTCATGACGACCAACATCATCGGAATACGAGCAACGATAAAGAACTACGACTGAAGCTACGTAGCATCAATATGAATCGTAAGATTTTTATAGTTTTCAAAATCCGAAAGTTAATTATTACGTCACAACAATAAAAAACAAATTTGTAGAAAAGCGGAGAGTGTTAAAACTTTGGTCACAAAAAACCACAGTACAAACTAAAATGATATCAAAGCATCAGGACAATAAAACAAAGAACGATAAAATGTCCTGATGCTTTGATATCATTTTAGTTTGTACTGTGGTTTTTTGTGACCAAAGTTTTAACACTCTCCGCTTTTCTACAAATTTGTTTTTTATTGTTGTGACGTAATAATTAACTTTCGGATTTTGAAAACTATAAAAATCTTACGATTCATATTGATGCTACGTAGCTTCAGTCGTAGTTCTTTATCGTTGCTCGTATTCCGATGATGTTGGTCGTCATGACCAACGAAACGTCAATAAAAACAAACCTTTTAAGATCAAGCTTGCTGTGACTATGACTTCACCGGAAGAACGCAAGAATTAGAGTTATTTTAGACCCAGTCCCGTTACTTTTCAAACACACCTCGTACAATATATTGTACCATGTACATATTAATTATTCGTGCAGTTCTAAACGTAAACGAAACAATGCCTACGCTTTTATATTAGAGTAGGAGTGCCCAAACTCTTTGAGGAACGAGGTCCGCAGTGACTTTAAGCGGGCCGTACAATCAGTGCCGGCCCAAACTAGAAAATAATTCCTAAAAACTGGTGGTAATTTAGTTGAAGACCAAAAAAAGTTTTCACCACATTTTGATGTGATTTTTGTCGGAATTGTAAGTGGTGACCAAAACAAAACTAAAGAAAATTGATTTGGTTTCTAGCAAAATTTCTCTGCTAGTTCATCTCGAAACCAATTGCGGGCCGCATACGGCCAAAGAAACGGAGTTTGGGTAGCCCTACATTAGGGCACGATATTTCCACAATCCTGTTGGTGTCAAAGGCACAGAAAAATTATTGTTTTTGACTCTAAATTTTTCAGCTTTCTACTTTTTGGCGTTACTGAGTAATAAAATAAACTAGTCGTACCACATCAGCCTCGTTACTTCTCATTTCATCTTGCATATAAAACTTGAATTGATGCATTTTTTTTTTTTTTTAGAAGATGACTAATTGTTTAATGGTTAAAGTGTGTGTTTTGGGAGTGACTGATGTCGGAAAAACCAGCATCGCGTCTCGGTATGTCCAGGACACCTTTAATCCCGATGTTGCTCCAACGCTAGGAGCAGCATTTCTGTCTCGATATTGTTCAGCTCCTAAAGGAACTCTGTACAAGTTTCAAATTTGGGATACTGCAGGACAAGAAAGGTAAGACCAGTTTAAGATAGAGTTCTGCTAAAACTGTCGACCCAGGTCTGCTAAAACCCTCGTTGGCCTAACCAAAGACTTTGAAAAATAGTATTTGCAACTTTTTTACTGTTGCTAGGTTTATTATTTTCCCGAATATTCATTCAGCTTCCCTGGAAGCGGGAAAAAAATCAAATATTTTCCGGAATCAAACATTTTCCCGGAAAATTTCCGAGATCTGGAAATTTCCGGAATTTTCCAAGATATTTCCGGGATCCTGGGATAAATTATTCATACATAAATGTTTGCAACATCTTTAATTTGTTCAATATCTTTAAAAGACTGTTTACATTTTGATTGTGCATTGACCTAGCCCATTTCAAATCTTTTCATTTACAAGTTCGCGTGGCAACAGACAATTCAGCTTCAATGTTTTTCAGGTTTGGCATAACTTGCGTTTTGTTCATTTTTTGAATACTATTGAGAATTATGTTTCGTTTTCGCTTGGAAAAGATAATTATAGGAAGGCATTCTACACTCATTTTCACACGTTTAAAACATTTATGTTTTATGACTTTCATTGCCTATAAGGCCATGCTACGACTTTGCCACTGCAGTGCAGTAAAAGATTACTCGTTGTTTCGATTTTGTTTGCAAACTTTTAGCCAGATGATTGAATCACTAATGACTGAACAGCTGATTAAGCTGGATTTGCACTATTATGAGCAGTGTTTTTTTTTGTTTTGCTGAAAACACGACGCCAAAAAATGTCCCGGTCATTTTGCCATGCCTCAAACGGAAAGCTAGCAATCTATTAGTTGTTTTCAGCCAACAGTCTAAACATAGATTGCCTTGGTAGGTGGTGCACATAGTTACTTAGTTTGATTCTCAAGTTTGGTCGTACCATTACTATTCTCATGCATCTAAAATTCCGGGTCCTTACGGAATAGCGCTTAGCTATCAATTTTAACGCTCAAATTGCACCATGGAAAGTCCTAAAACACTTGCAAAACGTGCAGAATTGGTTACCAAAATGTATTAAAATTTCCCGGAATCCCGACATAAATTTCCCTGGAAAAGGGAAATCGAAAAACCCCAAATTTCCCGGAAAATTTTCCCGGACCCGGAAAAACCCCAAATTTCCCGCAGTGCAGGGAGAAAACCCTAACTGAAGCCTACTTGACGTGGCAGCATTAAAAGGCACAAAAAGTTAAGTCTCCGTCACGTAGGGTACATTAGAGGAAAGGTGCCAGCTTGACTTAAAAATCAAAAGTTTTGTATCCCAACTTGGTTAAGATATAAACATAATTGGAATTGAACCGCTAGTCGACCATTTGCGTAGGTTTACCAAAATAGCTCGATTTGAACCAAATACAATGCACTTGATATGATTCTTCACCTGATCAACTCACAAGCTAAAGTTACAGCTCTGGTCATGTTGTTGCGTCTTTGGATAAGACGCTTAACGATTTTTATCTCTGTTAGGTGGCTTCAAACAAACAGCAAATTCAGCGAATAAGAATGCGAAAAATTCACAAGATCATCGGATCGCTGGAAACTTCCAAGCACTAGCGTATTCCTCCAAACCCGAACTATTTATCGCAATAAAAAGATCGCCGCTCATCCAATACTTAGTGTTTGACGCTGTCCGGTAACTAGAGGGTAAATATGCAGATATAAGAACCTAAGAGTGAGTCATCAAGCACAAGTTTCACGTTAATATAATGTACTGTTACTAGTTCCTACGTAAACGGGATAATTCTGTAGGACCTCTTCAATAGCGGTATAGTTTCATTTCTTGATCAATTTTTTTATAAATTGGCTGTGTTTAGAAACTGATAAACCAAAATCAGTCATGTCGTATGAATGACGCCTTGCACGAAACTTCCAAGACAAGATAATATACTCACTTATACAACCGGCACAGTTTAGTGTGAAACAAATTTTCAACTTTCTTAGAAAGTGTTTATCAAAACTCGTGATTAAGTTTAATTATTAAATGCAGGAAATTTTAGGTCGGAACATAAGCTGAAAACACAGTGACTCGTTACAAGATTGAGTTCAATATTGTACTGTATATGTAATTACATTTTAACAAGTTGGCCAGAAGACAGCAAAGGGATCTTTTAGTCTTCAAGTCAAGCTGCCACCAGTCCACCTGTCTATCACGCACGGTGGAGGATTTACACACTGTCTCTTTTTATTGCGGAGCGTGAAGCAGAGAAGCTGTGAAAACCAATTTTTGAAGTGTTTGGTTTTACCCCACTGAGAATCAAACCTGGGTGTACCGAGTTTATAGAATACAATAAATTACATCACTTTTCCGTGTAGTAACTGCAATTTGGTCGTTAAAAACAATATTTTATCATAATCGCACCTATAACACTTTGAATCGTGTAACGAGTTTATATGGTCCATTGGCTTAAAATTTCTATGCAACCGTAAAGTTACGCAACGGTGGCAAGCTTTTGGCAACACTCTATCCAATGTGATCAGCCAGGGAATTAAACTCAGACCTTCAGTTCTGCAAGCGAGCGTCCTAGCACCAAAGCAACTGGCCTATTAGCTAATACTTGCTCAAGGAAAACTAAAAAAAATTTTTAGATACAAAACTCTGGCTCCTTTGTATTATCGTGGGGCGTCTGTGATTCTAATTGTGTATGACATCAGCAAACGAAACACTTTTACTGATGGGGCAAAAGAATGGGTCAAAGAACTGCGAGGAAAAGGTTTGGATGACGCCCAATGGGTTCTGATCGGCAATAAGCACGATCTGGCCGCATCTAACCGGGAGGTGTCCGAAAGCGAGGCCAGAAAATACGCGGAAGACATTGGTGCCATGTTTTATGAAGCCAGCGCCAAAACTGGACATAACGTTAACATGATTTTTGGCGACATTGCCAGTAATTTGGAGAAGTCACAAGCAAAAACTCTCCTTGTTAAAAAAGAAATCTATTACAGCAGAGGCAACAGGAGGGACCCATCTTACATCAAAGTTAGAACTGACTCAAATGACTCTGAAGATGATTTCCGTCAGGATCACAGAATAATAAGAAGGTGCTGTCATGCTTGAATGAACCGGAATGAAAATGATTACCGGTATGTCAAACAGTCAACGCCATTCGTTTCGAAAAGCGGTTCTCCCACATTCACATGATGGAAAACGCAGCATTTGTTGCAGCAGAAATTGAATCTCGTCATAATTTTTGCAAAAACAAACGGAATTATGCTTGAATTAAACAACAGATTGCAATTACGATTTGAACTGCTGTGTTATAACTCTTCCCCCAAAAAATATGTTTCAATCAACCAAGGCGGAAGTGATAACATGCTGGATCAGAAGTCACTCATATGTTAGTGCAAGTTAAATAATATGGAGTAATGTTATGCTCCGTCAATTTCTCTTTTTTTTTTTTTTTTCTATATTCATTCAATTTGGTTTTGAGGTTTCAATTTTATATTGAATTGACATTTATCGTTATCTATTCAAAGCATCGCTTCTGCACAGACCGCAAAACAGATTCTATACTTTTTTTCCTCCTGGGCTTATGGTTGTATTTTCCAGGTAATTAGTCAGCATACGTTTTGAGATCAACTTGACGACTTAAGTGATTTTGATACCGAACACAGAAAGATTTTTATTCTAAATGCTTTTTATTTTATTTTGTTTATTTTGTTAAATTAAAGTAAACTGATGTGCCCTAATTATGTTTATTTTTAATTTTCGTTTTGTTTTATTTATATGTTTCTATAAAAGTCAATTAATACTTTAAAACACGTTTAACACTGATCACTGATGTTTTTTACGTGAATGAATCAATGTTAGTTTTTAAGTTTGGTTTAAATTTTTGCAAATTGGTTGTGGTTACCCAACTGTAAAAATATTGTGACTTAGGGAGAGAAATCACATGTTTGCCAAGAATTACACTGCACTTTTGCTAAAATAGACAAACAGATAAAACATTTAGAACAGTCCCAGGCGGCATTAAAAGTCCCTTTTCTTTGTAAAATTAGAACTTCTAAAAACTCATAACTTGGCAGAAAAGAGAAATATTGACTCACTTGAAAGGTCTGTGTGATTTCTAATCGTATGATACGGATTTTTGTGCAAGATTTTTCCGAATAACCATTGCATTAATAACCGACGCTGTTCCTGCTATCAACTTTTGGTATTTAGGCGATATTTATGTCTATATAGTTCTGTTTTGTATAATTCTATTTCACTGTGAATGATTGTGTGATATGACTCATCTTTTGTGAATACTAGTGATCTACTTAAAGCGAGAGTTTATACCTAAATTTCAATATAATTTTTCTCAGAGAAGTACCGGGTCGCCACTGTTTCTGATAAATAAAAAAAAGCACAAGATGACGCATCTGATGCTGGTCTATGCTGAGAATTGAGACCAAATATTGTTCGTTCTGCTACTTGTGCAGCTCACACTGTAATCTATTATACCGATCCATTTGTGGCTGGGTGGATAGATCGTCTGCTACTGAAACGGTAGGCTCCATTAGTTCGATTTTTAGTCGGGTCAAACCAAAGACTATAATAACTGGTATTCACGGCTTCTCTGCTTGACGGTCAGTAATAAAAAGATATAGTGTGAAACCTCCGCCGAGTGTGGCAGCTTGACTTGAAGACTAAAATATCCCTTCCCTATCTCCTGGCGCTGTGGCAATTTGGTAAATAAATAACATGTAATTACAAATCATTACAACTTATAAAGAATCTAGTAAAACATTTTATTTATCTCATATCCTCCTGCGCATTTAATAATAATAAAGACAATTTTTAGTTCTCGTTATAACAAAGAAATTCTTTCTTGCTATAAACAGCATTGGATATGTGCAATTTCGAAACAATGAGACCCCACATTCCTCCGGATAAAGCGAGGTTCTTTCAAAGTTTCAAAAATACTTAATTTTAAAATGCAGTTCATGGGAATTTCATCCCAGATAGAAAGCTTTATGTAGCATTTTGGCAGAGTCAACTAAAAATTTTAGTTACTATTACACCTATTACTATTACACCTATTACAAAAATTTAGTTACTATTACTATTACATGTTTTTGCCTTTGGACAATCTGGAAGAGCCCTGAAGAGCTAACCGCGAAACAACCTATTGAAAAGATTGTTTCGTTATTCTATGGTGTTTTAGAGTAATTTTGCGTTTTTGATATCGGCTAAAATGCAAATATATTTTGATGTGCTTACAGCACAAGAAGTGGCTGTTGGTATCTCCAGTTATTTGCATATGATTTTTGTTCATTAGTTGCATGCATCAGTGTGGGAATAAACATCAACTTTGAAATGCATTACGTTTTAAGAAAACTATTTAAAATAGTTGAGCTTTTCAATCAAATAAAATTTAAAAAATGCATATACTGTTTGGAATGTGAAAATGAATTGCCGAATAAAACCGACATTAATTTTCGTCTTAAGCGTAAGAAGGTACGAACGTTCAAGGAAATATTGCATATTCGATTTACTGGACTTTAGAACTCGGAAATCAAGTCGCATGAAACCAAATCAAGATTTCATTTCATACGACCCAATGAAATTGTAGACAAATGTCTTTTCAGAGTTTATTGATCACAACTTTTTGCCTTTTCTCACGAGGAAGTTTGACAGCAACAACGTAATTTCAAGGAATTTGTAGTCCAATGAGGCAAGCGGCTATAGTCTGAAATTTTCTTTATATTGTAAATCATGTATCTAACTTTGCCTAAAAAACAATGCATAATATTCCCGCACTCTAATCTCAAACTAAGTACGTTTCTGCAAAAATCGCTATAGGGGTAACGCGTTCGTCTCTGGAGCAGGAGGTCTGAGATTCAAATCTCGGGCCGGTCTAATCGGGCACAGTGTTGCCAACAACTCGCCACTGCTGTGACATTCTTCGAAAGAAGCTGTGTTGCCCTGGTGCAATGACGCGGAGACGGGCCCTGCAAACCCGTTACACGCTTCAGCGTATTACAACGATTATAACGAAAGATTTGATTTGATTTAGTCAATTATTCTGGTGTTACAGTAAGCTAAAATGCATTACTTAGTTTTAAGTTACAGCATAGCGTTGTTTTATTTTTGATGAAGTTTATTTATGATCTCTAATATTTCATTTTTCTTTTATTTCTAGCTTTTGAAATTTTAATTTCGAATTAGATTGTGGTTGATATTATTAAGAAACTAGAAAGAGCGCAATAACGTTAAATTACTACACAGCAAATACCACAAAATTTTGTGGTATTCCTAAATTTGCTTCTCGATTTGGAAAAGCTATAGCTTAGTTTTTGTGTTCAGTTTCTTACTTACATTATTTGCAGTCTTCAATGCACTTGTCCAATAAAAACAAGTTTCAATTTTATTACAACCTACGGTATTATGTTACTCAATAGTGTTAACTACGACAAACCAAGTTTTTATTTCTTTTCCACAAGTGGCAGCATGGAGCAATAAAGTCAAATTTTTAGAAGCAAAATGTTACCGTGCTCATCTGTAGGCCTTACGGTTATCAAGCTGTTGCGCGTTTTTCTAATAATGCTTTGGATGACGATTTTTATTGCTGCGCTTGAGGGATGCAACTCCGATAACATGGTTTCGCTGCTTCCAGCAGGAATGACATTATTGACATATCCAAGACAAAGAAAAAAAAACGATAAAAAATAGAATAAAGGAACAATTTTTGTCTGGAGCAGGCTCAAACTTTTTATCTCTTTTACCAGTCAAATACAATAGCTGTTGAAATTGATTGCCAGTTGTTACACACATGTAAACAAAAACGTATCTACTCTAGAAAAGCACTAAAATGTAAATTGATCCTGGGTTGATGATGAATTTCTCTGCTTATACATCACGCTTAATACGATATAGACAGGTTAGTTATTTGTCGAGCGGTCACCGCTTATAAAGCTCAAACGCAATGATGCGGTCAGGTCGACGACTCCTTATCAGTCTTGTTTAACCGATCACGCTTATTACGCATGCCGTTTAATTGCATGATTTATTTTTTTGCATCACGCGTTATTCCGCGAGTAAATTCGCGTGATCCTTAAAACTCGTCTTACGCTACACAGAAAAGCTTTATTGAAGGTTTAATGCCGAGAGACTCAAACAGCAAGCCCGGTTATTCAGACCTGTCCGAAGTAAAAATTACTCTATGAGACAGAAAAACTATTCCTTCGGACCCTGATTCCGAGCACAGGCTGCTTAAAGAATGCCCAGACATTTAAAGCGACAACATGATAGGAAGTAAGTAAGTAAATAAGTAGATTTTATTTTCGGACTCAGCCATATACGATCAACAAAAATGAAATAAAGCGAATAAACGATGCGATCAAAAAATATATAACTTTGAGTCCGAATATATATAACTTTGAGTACGATCTTTGAGTCCAAGAAACGCAGAGCAACCGTCATGCATAGGCCTACTAGTAACTCAAGACGCTCTTTTTTCTCGTCATTTTAACCCTTTATTACTCAACGGTAGGGCTTCTGAAGCCCACACTCTTCACTAACAGTAATTACTTAAATTTGGTTCGCAATAAAAACTTGAATTTTCCTGACTTTTCCTGTTTGTTTTTTCCAATTATGATGAAACTGTTTTTGTTTATTCAACATAAGGGGTTCAAGCGTAAAATGGGGGTTTTTGACAAATTTTTAAAAATTTTGCCAATTTTTAGCTTTCGGTGTAAAATTTTAATTTCACGCATAATATTTCTGATAGAGATTAAGAGGATTAGAGTAAATTAGTGTCCTAGATTAGATGGATTACAATAATTAGTGTGACTACGTTGCGAACGAAAAGCTACTACGCCCGAGGCAATAACGAAAATTAGGTTCCTTTGTCTTTGTTTTTACGCTAATTTCGATTGAATCGAGTTACAATTGGCTTGCAATGCAATGACTCCTAGCAAACTACAATCGAACAAAACAATATATTACAGAAGAAAATGAATCATAATTCAATGCAGTTACAGGTTGTGTTAGCTATACGCCAATATAAAAAATCAAAACCAATTCCTCATTGGGCAATACTAGCAACATAATGTCGAAACGCGTGACAAGATTTGCGGTGCCCAGCTTCGAGTCGTAGCCACTGGACAGCACAGTTCCTTTTGAATAAATGTAGCAGTGGTTGCGAGTCGTAACCAAATTGTGTCAGATTTGACCTGCCCGGGAATTGACTTTTAACTTCCCGTTCCATTAGCAATTGCGTAACTGTTCAACCAATTGGCCAATGCAAAATATAAACTAATGCCCAATATAGTCTAGCTTTATTTTTAATGCCCTACATCCGATTCACAAAATTGAAAATGAAAAGCTTTGTTTTTAATTTTACCTACACATAAAGCCGTCAACTAGTTTTATCACACGCCCCTAAGTTGATGTTTTTTTTATTATTTATTGATTTTTACAAACGCAATGTTTCTGTAACTAGTTTTAGATGACAAATAGTTCAAATTAAATCAATTAAATCTTCATTAAACTTGCTGTATTACGTCGTAGGGTGTAGCGAGTTTGTGGGGCCCATCTTCTCGTCATTGCGCCCGGGCATCACAGTTTCTTCCAAAGAAATGTCGCAGCAGTGACGAGCCGTTTACAATACTATGCCCGATTTGCCGGCTAGAGATTTGAACCTCAGACCTTCCTCTCTAGAGACCAAAACGTTATTGCTACTTGATAATAATAATAATCAAAGGATATTGCTATTCAAGCGTAAATAATCATCAGAGAAGTTTTCAGTTTCTAAATTTTTGCATTTCGCATTGCAGTAATACCTATAAACCTTCTAAACTGCTTTGAAACTTGCTTTTATTAGGCCTTGACAGGTGACCAGATCCAGAGGTGAAGTCGAGGACACGAGGCTCGAGGCCAAGGCCAAGGACACAAAAAAAATCCAAGGCCAAGGCCAAGGACAGCCTTTCCGAGGACAGACTCTCTCGAGGCCAAGGACAGGAATGCTCGAGGCCAAGGCCAAGGACCAAGGACACAAGCGCTTGCGTTTTCCAAAAAATTTTTCAAGCGCTCCACAAAATTTTAACAATTCAAAAAATACTGCTGTCCTCGAGCCGAGGACAGGCCAATTTTCGAGAACTTGAGGGCTCGAGGCCAAGGCCAAGGACTTGACCTTCGAGGCCAAGGCCAAGACCAAAGCCTTCAAATTGTGTCCTCGAGGACTCCACCTCTGACCAGATCCTCAGAGAGAAATTTTATCAGGGTACAAAAATTGATATTGAGCTCTTTTGCCAAGACCAAGGCGGGAAATAGGGGGAAGAACAACAGCTTTTTATTTGGGTAAAGACAAAAAAAAGCTCTTCATCGCAAACTCGGCCAGCTTTTGTTAAAAATTGCGTGAAAACCAAAAAAAGATCTCTACCGGAAATTCGGCCGGCTTTTACATGCATGCTCACCGAACTACTACTAATTGAGTGCGCGTGAACTTATATATCTTCCCGAGATTCCTAAACGCAGGCCTGGGTACGATGCACCCTCTATCCCCCTCTCGCAGACCTTGCCGGGTGCCCCCCATACCTTAGGATATTTGAAGACTAAGCCCCAAGAACGATCAAAAGTATTTTTTTCGGTTTTGGCGTATTTTTACATTGTACAGAAAGTGTTTCACATGATTAGAAAATCATAAAAAATAATAGGAATGCCGTTCATTTTGTAACGCATTCTACTTTTTATTGAACAAACACCAAGTTTTTTTTTTGCAAGCTATGACAAATACTGTTATTACGTAATTATTGTTACATTACAATTTTGTAAGACAAATTAGAAATCGTTAACAAGACAATATTATTGATTAGTGTAATGCGTTATGCGTTATACAGATAGAAAAGCAATACTGGAAAATACTCACTTGAGAGTAAAAACCAACGCCTGATTGCTATTCCGTATTGTTTATTTAGCGCTTATTCTAATTATTGTTCTTGTCTGCGGTTTGACTTTAATTAGTATCTCTATTGGTAAAATCATTATCAGAGAACTTTGTCAACGAATACTACTTGTTTCGCATGAAAATGATTTTATTGGTTTGATTACGTTTGGGAGTAATTTCGTGGTTGATTCCAAAAACGGAGATCACAATATTTTCGATTTTAGAATCCAAAACAATCATTCTTTTATATACGGTAATATGAGCAATTCCGCAGCATTTAATCGGAATTAATGATAGAATAAATCCTTTATAAGTATAAATTGTTTTAGCAAATTTAAAAAAAATAAGTAAAAAACTTGATTTTTCCAACTTGTAGTAAAAAAAAAGTTTTACCGTATTAACTGTATTAATTTTTTTACTGAGTAAAAGCACAGTAAAATACTGTAAATTAAACCACAAGAGCACCGTTATTATCCAAATAATATGTTGGTTTGTTGTTGCAAACACTTTGCTTCAAAAGTTTCAAATTTTAGCAAATCTCGTTCATTTCTGGAACGGGAGGACTGAAGTTTAAATCTGGGCCGGCCAAATTGGACACAATGTTGCCAACGGCTCACCACCGTTGCGGCATTTCTTCGAATGAAGCTGTGTTGTCTGGGCGCAATGACGCGAAGATAGGCCCTGTCAACTCGTAATACGCTTCGGCGTAATGCAGCAAGTATGATGAGAGATTTGATTTGAATTAAATGCAATATGACAACACGCCAAAATTGAAGTAAACGAGGTCAGCTTGCAGCTTATCGCTGTATTTCACGAAAAAGTAGTGCATTTGGTTTTGCAACAAATCTTTTGTACGTACGTCAGAGTTGTAAACGGGCCGACTAATTCAGGCCCGAACCCGAAAATATAAACCCGAACTCAAAAACTACGTTGAAGTCCAAATCATGCCCGAAAAAAACGAAAGTTTAGTTAGGTCTAAAAAATTTAGCGATGTTGCCAAGTTATTTTGATTATATTTTGGTACACCGAAAAAAAACAGTACGCTTTAGGCCGGACTTAAGCCCAAAATTTTTGTCAACTTTAGGTCCCAAACCTGGCTCAAAAAGCCCGGCCCGATTTACAACTCTGACGTACGTTGTCTTCAAGTTTACGGGGCTATCATTGTATGTACAGTAGTTTACCCAAAAAGTAATTCAATTAATTTATTATACTGTGGGGTTTTAATTTACCGTACAGTTTTGTCCACACTCATGAAGAATTTAATGCAATTTTGCAATGTATATCAACTCATACAACGCATGAATAGAGCTTATCATATGTCATCTAACTATGTCACATCATCAGATCAGTTCAAATAATTAAAATTGTCCGAAATTTTTGTGATGCTTGAACAATTTCGTCGACTTTCAATAAGCGTATTGTGTACGTCATTATCTTAATTAATAACGTTACCGCTTCTCACGGCGAAGCAATTATAATCTCATTTCACGCTCAACTATAATTGCGCACAACCATTATAATCCCTTTTAACGCTTATTAAGTAAGCGCTTAAGATCAGAAACTTGACGACCTTAAATAAAATGCATATTTCATTAACTTTCGGGAATAAATTCCAAAGTTGTTTTTGCTATATTGAAAGATGAATAAATGCTCTACCATGCAGTGAAATTTTGAAATTTCTAGCTTGGGTAGTTTTCAAGTTATTATCGAAAAACCATGGTGGGCTTCAGAAGCCCTGCCGTTGAGGAGTCAATGCCCTGAAAAAGGTTGAGGAACATAGGGTTAAGGGAAGGTTTGATTTGATATGGGGCTTTTGACAGCGTGCATAACTTGCATACGTATTCACCAGATACTGCTGACATCCTGCAGCCAAACTTGTAATTCTAAGGTTGAAGGAAATAACCTCATGAACTTACCAAGTTACAGACATGTTTTACAGTTCAAACTGTCATGTTTTGTCGTGAAAATAGAATTGCAGTTGGCAACAGTTTCTATGACCTTGAGTCCGTTTTGAAATGATAGTGGTTACTATCAGGCAAAAAAAGGAGACGTGTTTTTATTCATATTACCTTGAATTCTTGTCATTGAAATAGCTATGATAAAAATGTTAACGTTTAACCATTACTTTGTATGGATTATTTGACCTACGCATTTTACACTGGGGTAGGGGGCAAAATACACCCTTATTTGTCTTTTAAACCGAAAGCCAGGAAAACTCTAAATTTGGCATTCAGGTTGGTGTTCACCAAATTTTTTTATAAAAATTGGTTTTGAGTTGATTATATATGTCGTCATAGTGACGTCCGATTCATATTTTTGAAAAATAATGTCTATTTGTCAGTGACGTCAAAGACAGTTCGAATTTTGTACATAGGTTTATTTTTGATGCTGAATCATAAAATGCAATCGCCAAAGTAGTTACGTAACAAAAAATTCTTGTTGGTCAAAAAATGCTCTGATTTCGAAAAGTGACATTGGCTAACCTCAAAATTGGAAAACTTGCGTTTACCTTAGCAACATCAAATTTTCAGGAGTTATTTTTGAATAAATTTGACTCAAAGTCAAATTAGTTTAAAGAAAAAAGCTTGTTTCTAAAGAAATTTAACACGAAAACGAATAGACGGGAGAGAGGGGCATTTTTGCCCCTCTCTCTCTCCGTGTAAAGTTGGTTAAACAAAAAAAGGCGGTAGAAATCTATTCAATAACATGTGATCAAACTCGACCCAAAGGAGTTAAATTTGAGGTCGGCTTTTCCATTTCAGCGTACAGTGGATCTAGAAAATACACCACACTATGCCGATAGGGGATCTTCATGCTAGAACAGTTTGGGAATAACTTGCTATTTAAATGTAAGACTAGCTTGTAACAAGTCGCTTTATTGTTTTTTGCAGTAAATTAGTTGCAAACCTTTGCCTTGGTCCCACTATGCAAATAAATGTTGGCAAACAAAAAGCAAAATTTTGGGAGTTGCAAACCTTGAAAAACCTTAACCAGTAACCTAGATGCATGCAGCAGTGGCAGCTGCATTAAAAGTTTAATATTTTATTTCAAGTATTGCTATTGGATCGAAAGTTCGAATCTTATTGCGGCTATTTAAAGTTTATTCTGATATTTAGGCCAATTTGCATTGTAAGATGTAACCGACCAGTAGGTTGAGCAGTTACGTGTTCGTTTCTTGTGCGGGAGATCTGAGGTTCGAATCTCAGGTCGGTCAATGTTACCAACAGCTCCCACCCCTGCGACATTGCTTCGAAAGCAGCTGTGTTGTCCAAGCACAATGACGCGGAGAAGGAACTTGTTACACCAGGCTTGTCCATAGGACATATTTTTCTGCCCCATCCCATCCCATTCCATAGCAGTTCATGCATGTCCCATCCCATTCCATGGGACCCCATCAAAATACAATTCAATAAAAGTTAATAAATTTATGAAAATTAACGTAGAATGTGTCCTAGATAGGACCACACGTAGAAATAGAGATACAAAACGACAAAATTATTGACTTTGTTAACTTTAAAGTTCAGAAGACTTCACAATTCATTAATATTCTGGCATTCCTTATCATTCACAGAAAATGCAATGCGTGCTGTCCCATCCCATCCCATGGACATTTCCCATGGACAAGTCTGCGTTACACTCTTCGGAGTAAAACAGTAGCATAACGAAAGATTTGGTATGAACATGATGTTAAAGAGAATAGCTTAATGCACGATGTAGAACTTCACTTCTGATTTATTTATGATTCACGTCTATAAGTGTTAATGTAAACCAATCATTTTGTTTAATTTTTCTCTCAAAAGCTGATCGCTTTTGCTAAAAAGCAACCTCCTGTGAATTGAATTTAGTTTGTTGATCGACATATTTACGTGAGGTGAATTCGTGCTTTCATAAATGACAATTTGATTGATTAATTGGCAAGTAGAAAGAGGCTGGGTTGCCCAACGTTAAAGAACACAGAGTAGGTTTTATCTTACTGAAAACAGATTAGTTTATTTCAAGCATAGCTCAGATAAAAAACGAAAAACTTTTGATTCCCGGTTTGATTACCAATCGGGAGTTATCGTCTTTGTGTTTTTGAGAAAGACACTGTCAATGCTACATGTCATTGCAGCACTCACGTAGCACAACAAATAAGCAAACTAAACAAACAGCTGTATGTGGATCAAATTAACAAAATGAGTGTAGATTGAGTTGTTGCTTTTTAAACACAAGATTTTGCTTACTTCAAGGCTGCATAGTTTTGACAGTACGCTAAACAGCCCTGCTTCGAGATTATACTATTTAACTTGCAAAACATAAAGGTTAATTTGAAGTGTAGAATGTAGTTGCAATTTCGTTGTGATGTAGCACTAAAATAATGCAACGCATACAGTAGATTTTTCCTAGTGAAATAAGAGAAAAAATTAGAAGAATTAACACTAGACAGTGAAAAATGAGGGCGGCAATTAATCAAATTATGCCATTGCCATCTTATTTGGAGTAATAATGCATGAACTCAGTCAAACTATGCATCCGTTCTTTCAAATTTATCGAAGGAAGTTGAGGATCAAATTTCATACCAACCACAATGCACCATCATCGAGCCACAGTAAACGTTGGATGCTCAATTTCTTAAACATAAGTTATCATTCTAGCTTCATTGAATACTGTCTTCAGAAATTTTACAACTAAAGAACTGCAAAATGTAACATTTTAAGAAGTTTCGGAATTTAAACCATTGTCCATCATTCTCTTTAAATAAGATAGACAACATAGCGATACACTGTATGTATTAAACTAGGCCTAATCTTTTACTTGTGTTAGTAAGTTTTGCTGGGAATACTCGAGAACCTCCTAAACTATATTATAAGGTAATTGTCACATTTTGATTATTTATAGGTTCAGTAAATTGATTTACAAATGCAGTAGTTGCTATGAACACCACGAAAACGAAAATACCCGTCTAGTTTTCCAAACCTGTACATTTTTTAAATACGTCACAGTCTGCCTTTTCTTCGCTTGTATTTAGATTTTGGACGATATAACGATAATTGTGTGATCGCTCCTAAATATACACACAACAAGCTCTCATCAATCTAATTGTATCAAAAAATTTAGGTTTTTTTCGTTCCGCCGTTTGGATTCTCTAACATGTCGAAAATAACCGAGATAGATACAAAGGTATAAAAGTATTGCAAATAATTTTAATCCATGACAAATCACAGACTTTACTCCAAAGTCCATAAATCATCGGTTAACTTGCACAATCGTTAGCAGTCTTAGTCAACTTTAAATTTGGACCTTGACTTTCCGTGCTTTCTGGAACACAAGCAGCGCGTTGGTTCTTTTTTCCATAGCGTTAGTTGGTGTTTTTGGTTGGTTTTGCTTGGGACAATGTCAGTTGTCGACACTGTCTTTTAGTTTGCTTTATATTTTTATCAAATAATTATCGTTTTGAAAATATCAAAGAATATCTGGCAACCCTGCTTAAAACGTGATTGCATCAAACTTATAAATATATTGCTCTTTTTATTAATTTTACGCTGACAACTTAATGCAAGCAGTAAGTTTTATTACGTCTAGTTTGCAAGCTTTCGCTCTGATTCGTTTTGTTTTCTTTTCAGCAAAAAAAAAGCAATCCATGAAATACGTTAAATTTTGATCGTTTCCTTATGGTTTTAAGTAGTTTTTAGAGTAGAAAGAAAGTGTTCCCAAGAAAGTTGCAAGTCATTTGTCAGCAAGGTATTTGTATCAGTAACTGGTAAGTACAGAGCAAGATAGCGTTCTGAAGATGAAGAACTCAGCAATAAGCTTATGAGGATTATTGCGCCAGTGTTTGAACTTGCTGTAAACAGAAGGCTTACTACAGCGAGATATTTTTGTGTAATAGTTGTTTGATGAACAAATACTTGGCTTGTTCAAAGTTCATTCAGTAATCCCTTTTAAATCAATAGCTATTTACAGTAGGAAAAAAAATCAATGAGAGAACGTCATTAGTGTGTAATGTTTAAGCTGTACACGAATACTTTTTGTTTTAAAGTTCTGTACCTCCAATCAACTTTTCTAATATTTTCGAAAACGGTACAGCGACCAGCAACTCCAGATCTTGAACAAGTTGGTCAAAACTTGTGAGAACCTCAGATCGCTACAATTTGCAGTAGCATTGCACGCATATCAAGATAGTGCAATATCGAACAAGAAGACAGTGTTATAATTGAGTATTGGTAAGACTTTGAGCAAAAATTGGTGGTGTTAGTCATCAGTAGTGTATGAGATAGCATGGCTGTGATGAGTTACTTGTATGAGGTCTTTTTGATTTTGTTGCTACTATTCGAAGAACCGGATGAGATGAAAAATGAATTTGAAAAACTTTCGAGAAACCCAACAATCGAAACAAGCGTGGGCTCTAAACAAATTGAAGAGGATTTTCGGAACAGGTCACTTGCGCAAGACGTTTCCAACGTCATCGTAACGTCAAAGATTGAAAACACACGTGGGATTGCGGGCGTATAGTCTCTCTCCGGAAACACACGGTTTTGCGTTGATAGTTTTATTTAGATTCAAGAAAGGTGCACTCTTTAAAATATAGAGCATTTAATATTAAGAAGCTCTGTTCGATAGAGCTCCTTCGTATAGTTTAATTTGTGCATTATAATACCGTAGCTGTTCCTGTTACCACTATGAGAAAAATCGCGGGCCTGTCAAATACCAACTTCCTAATGCTAATTTAGCTAAAAACTGCTATGATTGAGTTCAAATTGGCGCAAAGCCAAATGTACCCATTTACTCATAGTACAGTATATTCACTCGTTGTTGCAGCTTGCATGGGCACAAGCTGTTACCGTACGTATTCTATCGCTGATATCCTATTTTTGACGCGCTCTGAACAAATGTTGCGCATTGTTTTGCAGAGACTGTAAGTTAAAAAATAAACTGCCAATGCATTTGGTAGTTGTTCTGCTATAATATACTAGGAGCAAAACAAGCCAGAATATAAATATTATCATAGAGACAAAAATGACGATGCTTGGTCACTCACTTAGTGTGATGCATTTATTTAAAAGAAGTTTGATGAAAGCAGCATTGGCAAGTTACTGGGTTATCAACTTGCTGTCCTTAGATTAGCTGTCCTTCGTATAATAACAGCAGGTCAGCATGAGTATTCGGACTTTTGTCAAAGAGTGCCATATATGTAGCGTTCGATCTACTAAAGTAAGCAGATCACCTAAATTTGAGGGTCGGTGAGATTGAGCAATTTATCGGACGTTGCGCGACTGCGATAGATCAGTTGGTAGACCAGCGGGTTAGTAATCGAAAGGTTCTTGACTCCCAGTTCGATTCGGAATTGGCAATGTGTCGTTATGTCCTTGAGAGAGACACTCTACGCTTATTTCCCATTGGAACCAAGCAGACTAACGGCTGCAGTGGCCCACCCAGACGAAAGACTTGCAAACAGAGCCCAAAAAAGGGTGCTTGATTAGCGTTGGTGTGCCTGGTGTTTAGTTTAATTTACAGAATGCCTGGTTCATGCGAACGAACGAAACCAACCTATCAAATAAGATTAGCAATTGAGTACCTGGAATTCATATAAAAAAAAGAGTGGGAGATTTATTCGCGGTATAAGTTCTGCCTTTTATTTATGCAGTGTCATCACTTATTTAATTTATGATGTGTTTATTTTAACATATCGGTATTAATGAACTGAATAATAAATACGGTTCAGGTATATTACATTGGCCTACATGTGGATTGATTATGTGTATTTTGTGGAAACACCATTATACATACATCAGCACATCACTGGTAATGTCACGAAATAATGATGCGTCATAGTATTTGTTTTTATTTGCTTGCTAATCCTTGGTAAGCTTGTGTTGTGGTCGTATTATATTTGTTCAACTAACAGCACAGAACAGTTCAATGTATAGCGCAGTCCGCAGCGTAGCTAGGTGGGGGGGGAGGGGGATTACAGCCCCGTTTTTGATCTGTCGACCACAGCACACAATAAGAAAAATGCCACATTTTTTGCACTTTTATGGCAATCTTTTGCAGTGATATGGGCTCTAAAGTGGTTCAAAGCCTGCCACTTTTGAAACATTTACATGTATTAAGGGGAGGAGAATGCTAATTTGTCGAAAATAAAGCTTACAAAGCAGTAAAAACTTGGAAAAGTGGCTTGAAATAAGTATTCTAATTTGACTGCTTGTGATGCAAAGATTTCTCGTAGGCTTCATCAAAAAAATTTAGGAGGTAGAGAGGGGGCTAAACAATATTTAATTTAGTGATTACCAATTACTTCTCTTAAATCTCGTTCTATTAGCCTCTGCCCATAGATTATCTTTCTTTACAAAATGCAGACGAATTAAGGTTGATACTTGAATGTTTTTTTAAATTATGGAATTTTATGATTTACCGGCTTTCAATAAAAGAACTGAAATCTTAACATTAGCCATCACCCACCATAGACTATTTACGCTGCCAGTTGAATCATGTTTTTGTAGCGCTAAATTCTACAGGTAACATTTTAAAAGCATTACACTTTTTTTATAAAAACCAGAAAATTTTGAGGTGGAGCAGACTGTTCTTATTTTTTGCCAGTTTTCAGTCTCATTTGTTCTTAAACTTTGAGAAATCGATGTCAATTTCAGCGACTATGTTTGTGAAACTTTGAGCTTTGTTTGCTTGTGTAAAAGTTATTTCGCCGCTTTTGCAGCATTGTAAAACAAAAGCGGGCTTTTTCCGAAACTTTTTTCAGTTGCTTGCGCAACGCTGCACAACAGCACTCTATAATTTTGGAATCGCTATGGCTTTGCTTGTAGATACTGGAAAAATTACTACAATTTTATCGTTTTGAATCAGTATAGAATTTGGTTTCTTTTTTCGATTTAAAATATTGTTTTTCCGTTTGTTCTTAATTTTTTCTTTTGCTAAGGCTGGCATTGTTCTTAATTTGTTCTTAAATTTTGAGCAAAAACAACCTCGCTTTTGCATAAAATTGTTCTTATATAAAAAAAGAGAGAAATTTTAACCATAATAGGCCTAAAATTAACTTATTTTGCAAAAAAATTTCGTAACCTCCAAGCGCTGAGGCAGAGCCCCAGACCGTCATGCCTCTGGCGGCCGGGGTCGTTGCCCTTAGACTTCCGAAATAACCCTCCCATTGCAGATTTCTGGCTACGCGCCTGAGTGTAGCTACATTTGGCTAAGCAAAGGGCTTTTGTACCAACTGATTTGCATTGCTTTATTCAAAATTTTGCCTTGCTTTATTCAAAATGCAAAGAAGCCCAGAATAAGTTTCATTGTTTCTTTAGATAAATGCAAGTCGTAACCACAAGATTAAGTGACATAGAAGCTAAACAAAAACTTTAGTATTTGGACAAACAAAACAAAATCAAAGAAATTAATCCACGATTGTCAAGCTTTTATAAACGATATGATCGAATAGGTGCAGTTGTAAACTTGTAAATGTTGTCTACTTTTTTTCTGAACTTCAAACCTTGAGCAAGCTCTTTTGATTTTGAAGCCTTTTTTCTTTGGGCATCCTTGAAGATCGACAGGTTATAGTTGCAGTATAGTAGCATGAGATTAAGATTTTTTTGTTTTCCACTGGGGCACAGACACTGAAAACTTGCAGCATAATTATGTTTTTGCCGGCGTCATTAAATTATCAAAATGTTTTTTGCACATTATTACAGGAAATTAGGCGGTTTATCTCAGTTGATAAATGAATAATGATGTATGTGCTGTAAAATTGGTTTACCAAATTGAGCAACTTGCAGTCTAGCAAGTTATATAACTGGAATAAACGCTGACATGAATTGGAATATTCCAAATGAAGATTGATTTCGGAATAACTTTGATGATTAATTGGATTAAAAGCGAAATTCGACCATAAATATTTTGTGATACAGCCAATGGAAAATTGTTTTGTTGTAAAAGTTTGTGTGCTTGGCCAAGCCAGCGTTGGAAAAACCAGTCTGGCGCTTAGATTTGCTCAAGATAGTTTCAAACCAGAGGTGGGAAGTACAGTCGGCGCGTCGTTTCTCTCTCGGAACATTACTCTGGCCGATGGATGTGTTTATAAACTGCAAATATGGGATACAGCAGGACAGGAGAAGTGAGTACAGGGTTCCATCTACGGACAGACATCTTTGGAGTGCTTGGGTGCGCCCAAGCTTTTACTTGCCAATTTCGAGCGTTATTTTCATAAATCCAATAATTTGATGACTGTGTAGGCCATATACACCTTCAGCGTTCCGCTTCCACAAAACCACCTTGTTTCGGGAACGATAGGTTACGGCAGTGCGGTAACTGGATATATTTTGTGCCTGGGGAGTTGAGGAAGCAAAATTAGAAGGGCCTACCATTCAACTGAATACAGTAAAGAGCAAAAAAAGCCTGTCAAATGTAGGTGAAGATATTTTTCCGTTTTCTTTTTTCTAGAAATTTGTTGCTGCACCTGGGAGTTCCATTGGTAAATGTAAGTGAAGGCCTGAGGGGCAAATGCCCCCTCCCACCCCGTTAGTTACACTAGTTGGTTACGGCCTACGGCGGAGTAATGTTAAAAGGACGAAAGATTTGAAGTACTTTTCGCATGACTAAATGTGATTGACTGCTGTAACTACACATACTGTCTTGTAAAGTTGTAACCAGCATCACAGTGGTTTGGCCACGAGAAAGCAAAGGATCCAAATTGTTTTCAAAACTGAAGCCTGCCTCCTGTCTAACTTGAGGTGGATGGATGTTACATTGTTGCAATTGCTCTGCTTGATCTTGGTTAATGTTGAACGTGATGATAATACAGCTATGAATGCAATTTCATAGTGTTGGTTAGACCAAGTAAATTCAATTGTTTAAAAATGGAATTGCAACATAAAGTTATTGTGAAATATTGCCACTCAGTGATACAGATCAGTGCTTTTAAACCCGGAAACTAATGTAGCAA
The DNA here is from genome assembly GCA_963965965.1 of Trididemnum nubilum. Lineage (NCBI taxonomy): Eukaryota > Metazoa > Chordata > Ascidiacea > Aplousobranchia > Didemnidae > Trididemnum > Trididemnum nubilum. Next base: position 19,806,896 of record OZ014482.1, on the reverse strand, counting down.
GGAGCAAAACTTAATTCACGACTAGTAACAGGTTGCACAATATTGATGAATCTGTAGTTAAATGTTTATGTTCAAACTTCAATACTTTCCCGAACTTGTATTTCGAAATTTTTTTTTTATTATACAGCACTTTGTATACTTAAAACAAAATTTAAAATACTGGTAAAATTTCAAAAATCGAAAAGCAGTGCATTTTTGTCTTTAGAAAAATACTGTAATAATGTAGGTGAAACAACTTGTTCAAACATATGCCAAATTGCGGCTATGTGGCACAGTTCTTGTTGCGAAGTTGTTTTCGAGTAGATTAGGTTTTTTTCATAGAGCACTCCTACATTTTCATATGAAACGGAGCGCAGGATTGTTACACGGTGCAAAAAACATGTTCTTTATTTTATATATTTATATACGAAGCGTGTAGACAATCTGCTACTGAAACAGTAGATTCGGGTTCGATTCCCCGTCGGGTCAAACCAAAGACTATAAAAATGGGTATTCACAACTTCCCCGCTTGACGTTCAGAATTGAAGGGACAGCGTGAAGTCTCCGTCATTTGTGGTAAACTAGTGGATAGGTGGCAGCTTGATTCGAAGACCGAAAGGTGTCTCCTGGCCAAGGCAACCTGGTCAATAAAATGTAATTACAATTACAATGCAGGCTAATCAGAATTACGCTAATCTTCTTTTGTCGCGCAAAGCGAATTTTATGCAACTTGTTATTGGTTGCAGCAACTTGTAGGATTAAATAAAGAAACAGACAATATTCTTAAAGAAAAATCCGCATTGACACAAAGCTTGCTGAATGATACTGGTTACCAATAACTTAAGCAAATAGCTATAAGTTTTAAAATTGATCAATGCCTTGTATATTTGACCTTAACTTTAAGCTTAAGCCTGAAATTCCTTGATGTAAAATTTGTGTTGTGATTTTATTGCCGAAAATTGCAACGATTTGCAGTGAAGAGCATTTTAAATAAACTAATTCTGTTATTCTGCTCTAAACTTAAATATATCTTATTTAAAATTTTGCCAACAAAATTCTCTGTCGTTGAAGATCTTAGTGATAAAGGTTAAAACAGTATAAATATTACCTACTGTATTCTTTTAGCAGATGACATGTTTATAATTGAAATAATTTGCATTAAGCTTGATTGATACTACCAAAATAACTGGCATTCGAAACTGCCAAAGGAAAAGACTAATTATTTGCATAATTTATTGATGTTCCAAAACGATTGATTGGAAAATAAGTTTTTGAAAGAGTTTAGGTTGGGTTTTGTACCACTTGCAACACTCGGTCGATATTGGACCAAGAGATTTGGTATTCTATAAGAATAAGGCATTTGCAATCATGCGTGTAACCAGAATTTTGCCAAAGGAGGGTTGTTGAATTAAAAGTTGAATAGCATTTGTCCGAAAAATATTTCAATTAGGCGGCGTACTAAGTAAATTGGTGCTCCCCAAGGGTATCACTGACCGGGGTCTGGGGGAGCCCCCAGCCACTGGAAGTCATGGAAATCTGCTGCTGGGCGATTTTTGTAAGTTTGTGGAAAATACTGCCACTTAGATTGCATTTTGCACGTTATTAGAGCCATTTAAAAGACCTGAATTACTAAGATTTAGAAATTTTTTGAAAGAATTAAATTTTCTAACCCCTCCAGCCCCCTTACTTACTAGTCAAATCCAAAACACATTAAACGCTTAGGGTTAAATTTTCTAATTGGCTTGGCTTATGGGGGAGGGGCTGAAGGCTCCTTATCCCCTCCCCGGTTGCGCCACCGTTTACAATGAACAACCGAAAAAAGTTATTTCTCTAGCAGATTCTTGATTTCCGTCTTTCATCCTAGATTTTTATTTCATTTTTACCAATGCGTCCACAGTGGAACCCCGGTAACACCACCACTATTGGGACTATAAAAAACTTGTCGTTTAGCCAAGGTGGTCACGTTACTTGGATTAAGCTTTTTGGCATCATAATTTGAATTCGAAGTGCTACTGTATTTAATTAGGAAAAATGCTATTTAATTAGGCAAAATGCTAAAACGCGTTAGTTTTTTCACAATTACGCAATCATTTTTACTCGTATTCATTCTCTTAACGGGCAGTTTTGATTGAACCGGAATGAAAATTGCATTCAGAGAACTAAAAAACAAGGATATCACAACGGTTGGTCTGTTACCAAAGTCAAAAAAACTGCTGCTTGGGACTGAAAACGGTGGTCGCGGTCTGAAAATTGGGTTGGTCGCCTTAGCAAGTTTCCAATGCGTTTAAAATAATAGGAAATAATTCGGGACTATATACATATAAAACTGGTCGTCTAAAAGGTCGGTCGTGTTACCGGGATGGTCGCCAACCTGGGTTCCGCTGTATGCTTTTCATCCCACACAGAAGAACTGATCCAGTTAGATAAGTTCACTATCACTTCTGTTTTGAACATACTATTATAATTATAGTGTTGCAAAATTTAAAATTGATTTTAAGTACAGGCGACTTCTTTGCGGTTGAATTTGACGTATGCTTGTAGATTGTCACGGTGTTTGTGCGGATGATCAAAAGCGCAATTTCGAATCCTAGCTAAAGGTGAATTTACACAGTATCCGTTTTTCGCCCGTTTTCGTCCGTTTTTTACGTTTTTGCTTCTTCTTGAAAAAGTATGCGCTTTTTCATCCGCATTTTTATAACTCCTTATCCGCACTAAGTAGACTGTTGTATATAGCTTAAATTTTGTTCAAAAATTTTGTGTATGAACGATAAGAGCGATATTTTAAAATAGAGCTGTACCCCTTTACAAAAAAAATTTTTCGGAAAACTTTTGTCCAGTATGTGACTGTCTGGTTAGAGCGGATATGGACTTATAAAAATGCGGATGAAAAAGCGCATACTTTTTCAAGAAGAAGCAAAAACGTAAAAAAACGGACGAAAAACGGATACTGTGTAAATTCACCTTAAACAATGTCTGCCACTAACAAGTATTTGAACACTGTAGAGTAGAATTCGCTAACGTATTCGTTTCACGCGCAGTTGAAACTACACAGATACACACAATCATCTTGTTAACATCGGAATGAGGATTATCTGAAACCTTTCATTTAATAAAGTCCAGTTAGCTAAAGTCGTTTTCAGCACTTGCAGAAGTTTGGAAAACTTGAAGGAGATGTTTTAATAGTCTTATCAATAGCAATAAAGGACATGCATTGGAGACAATAGGCCCAGACATTGTTCACCTATAGCTGTAGAACAGTTTTTGTTTTAAGGCATTTTTGTCATACGCTCAAAGAAACAATGCAATAGTACATCACGTATAGCTGTTTTAGCGGAAGTATAGCTTCGGTCCAATTTAAACACATAAGAACGTTACTTCAGAGCGTTACCTAATACCTAGCAACATGCAGTAACATCTAATATGGGCCGCTGGACATATTTCAAAAATAAATTAGTTTGCTTTGAACTCCAACGATGTACATTTGAGTAATTACACAAAATTTAATTGCCGGAACTTAACCTAAACAATTCATGAGCAACGGGGGTGATAGCTCATTGGCAGAGCAGCGGATTAGTGATCAAAAGGTTGCTAGCTCTCGGTTCAATTTTTGAATACAGGTTATTGCGTCCTCGGGAAAGACTCATTACACATATGTTTTGGAGGTAGGGGGCAAGCAATCTAATAATTGTGGTGGCTCTAGCCTGACGAAAGACTTGCAAAGAGCATTACCATCATAGCGGTGCTTTATTAACGTTAGTGTGGTCAGACAGGTCCAGAGTGGTTGGTTCTAACGGTTCCTGTTCTGACCATGAATAAACGAATTTAAGGGCAGAAATAAATTATTAAATAAAAAAAAGTTATTGAAACTGGCAAATATACCATAAAGCAAGTATGTCGTCATACACTAAAAATTGATTAAACTGCTTACATGATCCTTTTTCATACTGCACTTTGGAAAGCTTAGTTTTGGCATTTCAGGTGCCACTATGCGGAAGTAGGTAGTAAGTCTGAGTTGCGCTATCTACTGCTTTTATTAAAAAACGTTAAACTACAACGGCAAATGACAATTATTGGTTTCAGTTTAATGATGCATAATTTTAAGCAAAGAAAAAAAAATGTTGCTAGTTTAAAATGATTGAACGATTTCCTGGCTAACTTGCTTGCATCAATTCCATGAATGTCACAGGTAATTGCAAGGTTGGCGTCAATTTGCAGCCTTGTAAGCAAGTATTTAATCAAATCATATATATCCTGATTTCCATTCTCTCATCGCATCACTCTAACACTCTTTATCTTGTTTACAAATTACAGCATATACAGGATGTCCCAATCAAATGTACACACTCTTTAAATGACCACAAATCCAAAATTACTTATTTGCTAATGAAAAGTTTGTTTTATTGAGAAATAGAAGAGTTAAGTCTAGGAGTCAAAAAAAGATATTTGGAAGAATAAGAACAATTTATGAAGACAATTAAATGAGTTGCATTGTTTCTTCCCATTGGTGATCTCGACAAAGTCATTAAAATAACGTCAGTTTGGCAAAATCGCATCAGTTTTCGATGACGTCATAGGCGGTTCAAATTTTGCACATAAGTTTATTTTTTTGATCTGAATTACAAAATGTCTAAATCGTAAGTAACCACGTCTCAAATACGTTTTCTGTCATCATTTACGTTAATGTGGGCCAAAATAGCCCAATTTAGATAAGGTGACTTTGATAAACCTTAAAATTGGAAAACTTTCACCCACTCCTGCAGCTTGAAATGTTCAGGGACTATTTGTGAATAAATTAGACTGAAATTCAAGTTAATTCAAACAGTCAATTATAATAAATCCTAGTGTTATGCTCATCAAAAGAGCGCATACATTTTATTGGGACACCCTGATAAATGAATAAGCACTTTGTTCTTTTGCTAGATAATAATATAAGCAATTTGTTAATTTGCAGATATCGGTCTCTGACTCCTTTGTATTATCGCGGAGCATCAATTATTCTTCTTGTCTATGACGTCACCAACCAACAAACCATGATCAATGGGGCGAGAAACTGGGTTCACGAACTGCGAGTCAACGGGCCTGAAGATGCCATTTTGGTCCTGGTAGGGAACAAAAGAGACAAAGATGACGTTTTGCGGGAAGTCGAAGAAAATGTTGCGCGAGAATACGCGGACAAAATTGGGGCTTTGTTTTTTGAAGCCAGTGCGAAAACGGGCGAAAATGTTACAAATATCTTTTTTACAGCGTGCGCATCTTTAAATAAGAATAAAGTTTTATCCTCCTTCAACAACTCTAATGGTGTTCACAATAGAAATTCTTCAACTTCTCACACGTCGACAACAACTTGGTACTCAACTGTATCCAACGGTCACAGGACAAATAACAATACACCTTCGAAATCCATCGAGGTCGACAGCGATACCACTGTAGAAACAAGATCCTGTTGCAAAACGTAGTGTTAACATTGTTTGATGCCGCTAATCAGTGCAGTTTCTTGCCGAAAGAAGGAATGATGCAACAAGCCCGTTCTTCTGTAACTTCTAAGTCAGTGTTTCTCAACCTTTCGTGGTTCACGACCCCTTTTAAGAGTTCCATAAAGCCAGCGACCCCCTTCCTGTTCTACTTTTTACGAGAATAAAAAGTACCAAAAAAAACACTTCAAAGATGTTTAATTTCAAATAACTGATCAATTTTACATCTGTTACTGCGACGGTAGACTTTGCAGCAGCAAAGCCAATTTAGGAATTTAGGGTTTGGTGCGCGTTAAAGCCAATCTTATATCATTTTCAACTTTCCTTCAATTTTGTGCTTTCGTTTTTGATATGTACAAGAGCTAAAAAGCAGCTCTCGCAGAGGCATAGTGTGTTGTGGCAAATGAAAGTAATATTCGAAAAGCCAGTTCGGATACTTGTGGGTAAGATTCGCGCATAACACACTGGAACTGAGAGAGCGCCATTTTCTGAAAAAAATTACGTGCGGACGTATGATTTTGGTGATCATAAAATTGGTCTTGTAATTCATCGGGAATATCACTAACATTCAAAGCAGTCGAGAATGGGTTTCGTACGAATGCGGCTTCTTGTTCTTTAAGCTCAGGAAAATATTGTTTAAACACGGTTTCAAGGGATTGAAGATGCTGTGTAATCGATGTATTCAAAAGTTTATCGAGTTCTTCATCTTTAATAGTCCTGGACTAATTTTCAAACATGGCGATATTTGCTTTTATCACTTAGCAAATTTGGCTTTCCAACTAAGCTGCACGTGGTATTGTAATTTTTGCAATAGTAGGACTACAACCGGTTGACAACTTGCTACGACATTTATTGAAGAGCGATCACTTGGAAAATTTTGAAAATTTCAAAATTCTTTGCGATTAGGGAAATACTGGTATTGTATAAATAACCTTACGACCCCCTGGAAAACAGCTTCGCGACCTTCAGGTTGAGAAACGCTGCACTAAGTCTTGTGCAAGCTAGAGAAGAAATAGATTTCTTTGCTTAGGTCTGTTGGATCAGCTTTTGATTGACTCTGCAAAAATGCTGTTGTTCAAGCAAAAAGTGTTTATATTGGAGCAAAAGCTGGCGTTTAACCGAATTGCTTGATATTAAAGATAAAAGATAATTAAAGATTACAAAACTCTTTAAGTAAACTTGTTTTCCTACCTGTGTTATAATATAGTTTATTGTATAAAACCTGTTGTTCTTAAATTAATGTGCAATAGCCTAAAAATGCATCTTTTTTAGTATGATTTTTGGTGTCTGCAACTCTACATATAGTGGTAGTTTTAATGTGCATTGAACAAGCCAGTAGAACCCAGCGCTATATGGTGGACGTTTCATTGATTTAAAAGTTGCTCATTGCTGTATACTCGGGGCATCAGCAATGGTTTAACCCCATTTCACTTGGACTATTCAACCAACGCCTTTTGCGTTTTACAAGGGGGCAAAAATGACCCCATCTAACTTCTAAGCCAGAAGTCATACGATATCAAATTTGGCATGCGGTTGGTGATCATCAAACTTCTTCAAGAAAAACTAGTTTTGAATTGATTACGTCATTGAAGTGACGTCACGGGCATATTTTGGAAAAATTTTGCACATAGGTTTATTTTTTGAAACGGAATCATAAAATACCTAAGTCGAAGTGGTTACTTTACAAAAACGTCTTATGACGTAAGATACAGGCCAAATATGCTTAGATTAGGAAAGTGACGTTGGTAAACCTTAAAATTGGGAAGTCCCGCCCCTTACCTTACAACTTCAAATTTTTAGGGATTATCTATGAATAAATTTCACTCAAATTCATGTTGGTATGAAGTAAAAAGTTTATTTCTGAAGGGATTTATCACTAAAAAACCAAGAGGGGGTATTTTTGCCCCCTTTCCGTGTAAAATAGGTTTTACACGTTAGCTATTAGTGTGAGTTCTTTTCCTTTTTTTTGCATGTACTGTATTAAACGTTATCTTTAACTTTGAAGCAAAAATACACGTTTTTACCAAGATCAATTCAAAAACTGAAATTTTAATGTTTTCATTGTTTTTGCATTGTTTTAGCCAATTCATTCTTTATTTTCAACCGCTTAAATGTTTATGTTGTATCGTAGTGCTAACACTTTTAGCCTTTTTTGGAACTGCTCATGTTCGATCTTTTTGGTTCTTGTTTAAAAAAGAAAACGAGAAAAATTATTCAAAAAGCAAAGAAAAAAGAAGATAAAAAACCTATTGTGCCAGGCAAGTGTACAAAACTGGACAAAATGGAAACCGCAAAAGATAGAGCTGCATGATAATTTTTTACTAGAATGTATATATCATGTACACCTTTCATTTGGTCGAGCGGTAACGCGTTCGTCTCTGGAGCGGGAGGTCTGAGGTTTAAATCTCGGACCGGTCAAATGGAATACAGTGTTGCCAACGACTTGCCACCGTTGCGGCATTTCTTCAAAAGGATCTGTGTTGCCCGGGTGCAATGTTGCTGAAATGGGTCCCGCAAACTCGTTACACGCTTCGGCATAATTCAGCGAGTATAATAAAAGATTTGATTTTGACATAGCATGTACATTTTCGAAAGACCTTTAAATCTTCAAACTGCTTTGGAAAATTGCGAAGAATCTCTCAAGCAAGCCAATGCTGGATCCCATTTTAAGATTTAAATGAAACCGCTCATTAGAGCGCCGTATTAAATATGTTTTGTTTTGTTTTCACCAAAAAATCTAAACCAAACACGAAATTATGCTCCTTCGCTCAAGCAGGACCGGGCATAGCTAGTTACTAATATAGAAAAGAATTTAAAATAACCATAGGTGGGCAAGTTAATGCAAAACGTTAGCTTCGTTAACCATTAGTCCGTTAACAAACTTCACATCTCCGTTAACGTTAATCCGTTTTTTTCAGCTTAAATTGACGGAAGTTAATAAAGTCCGTTAATCCGTTAACATTGTGCGTGTAATTTACATTTCTTGTTATTCACTAGCTTCTATAGAACACGTATTGACGCTGTTGAGTTGATTGTAAGGAAATATTTATTGCTATGGTGGTCTTTTTGTGTTTTGGAAGTTACGTTTTACAGTCTAATCTAATTTCAAGATGAAAACAAGTTCAAATGCACAACGAAGCTGCGATCGAAAAATCTTTGGAAATTGCGAACAGCGATAATTAATAGACCTATGAGGCTACAGCTTATTATTTGTCACAAAAAAGAGCTTTCTTCGTTTTCTTCTATAAAACTTGTTTTAATACGCAACAAGTGTTACCAGTGCACTCTGGATTGTACCGGTGCGATGAATGAATGGTGCAAGATATTAACGATAAAAACTTTAACGGAAGTTAATTTAGTCCGTTAACATGAAAAAGTTTTTTAACGGATTAACAAGTTAATAAAAAAGTTAGCTTCGTTATTAACGATTAACGGACATGTGCCCACCTACGAAAATAACTAAATGCTGAAATATTCCCAACCACTTTCTGCAGGGGGTGTTTTCCATTGTGATGGCAACCGTTTTGTTGATAGCTTACCATACTGTTAATGGATATTATAAAGCGCAATATCAAAGGGCACACCTTGAAAAAAACATAAATACCGGGATCTTTTAATAAGCGACGTATTATGTATTGTACAGTGTTTGTGCTAGTTGATATTACAGTAGCTTATTTACTTAGCTGTTCTTTTTCTTTTCTTTTTTGAAAATTACTGTTTATTTATGTATTAATGTTTACTTGTTGATTAAAACGGTACGAAAACTACGTAAAAGTTGTCTCATATGGGTGTTTTAAAATGGGACAAGTTTTCTCAACCAACCAGAATTGTGACTTTAAGCAGCCCAATCTGATTGCTGGCAGAAAGGGCTTATTTAACCGCCAAAATAAATAACTACGTTACATGCTGATTGATTAAGTTGTTCCTTTTTTCTTTCTCTTTTGTGTCTCGCTTGTTTGTAGCTGTTAGTTGATGATTTTGAAATTTTATAATAAATAATAGCGCCAAAATGTCATAATAATTTGCTACTTTGAAAGGGAATCACAATTGCACGATGTTCAAAATCACACTTCTGCCTAACACTACAGGTTTTAGCCACTAATAACTATTTGCGTGACATGATTCTGGCTAATTTTAGCTTGAAAGGGTACAGCTGGTAATATGATTTTAGCAGGATTGAATTCGAAAGTGACCTAATCAATATTTGGCCCAATTCATTGACAGAATATCGCAATGTAGCTCTTTGTAGTGCATTATTTACATACGGTATCCTACGCAATCAAGCATAGCATTTTTTATTTGCCTTTTCTATCACAAGTTTAAAAAAAACTACTTCAAAAGGCGATGTACAGGGTGTTCAGAAGAAAGAAAGCCAAAAAAAACTTGTTTTGTTGTGACGTCATCTAACAATCATTGGGAAAAAAGAAATTCATAGTGAATTGCCGATTTTGAGTAGTTGACACTCTTGTGGTTAGGACAAAAGTGCTGTTTGAAAGCATAAGCGATTTTCTTAAACATACAAGAACTAGCTCGTTCTCACCAGTGATGCTGGAGAAGTGTTTAAAGAATGGATTACTGGGTTTTAAAGAAAAATTTTGCTTCGGTAAAATATCAAGAAGATGCACACAATGACAACGGCTTAGTCCAACTGAAGATAATTTGCTTGAGAAAAGATAGAATTTTTTATCGAAGCTTCTCGAACATTGTTGAACCTTCTCAAACATCGTCAAACATTGCTGTGGTATTTGCGTGTTTTCACCATGAAAGAAGGCCGCAAATGTAAAACACAAAGACTAAAATTTAACCTAAACAGCATAATTTTTTCAAAAATTTTGGTTAAAAAAATACAAAACTAAGACCAATAAAGTTCGACAGTTTTTATTAACTTTTATTAACCCTCTTTAATTACTTTGAATTACCACCTGTTCGTGACATTGCTGATTTGAAACTAACACCTGCCAGACAAGAATTAATTGAAAAATGCCAACCGAAAAAGCTTGACGTTCTTTGTGGACGACTCCCGGAAGTCAGAACGACTTCCACCTACAGTTACGTGGCAATATAAACCACCGACCCTATAGCCACAAGCAGATCGAGTCATTGATACAGGGAGTCCTCGACTTACGATGTGGATCCGTTCTTGAGACGCGGTGTAACCTGAATTTCAGTGTAAGTCGGAACATTATGCATAAATTATCGTACTGTACTGTAAAGTATGGTACTGTAATAAAATGTACAAATAATGCAAAAAAGTTCTTTATTAGAAAAACAGAAAACAATTCCATATCACATGAATAAAAGCAAATACAATACAGTACTGTATTACTAAGATGGTGGAGAAGTTGGGGTAGAAGAGGCAGCTGAGGTAGATGGTAGAGGCTCTGTAGTAATAGAGGCAGCTGATGTAAAGGGTGCAGGTCTCTCTACTTTCTTAAAATACTGCTCCATGTTAGACTGGACAACTTTACGATACAAATGACGACAACCAATGAGCCCAAAGCACTGTAATTCTTGATCACAATGATCCAGTTTAAGGGCTTCGATATTACAGTACTGTATCATCATTTATATTTTTATGGAGTGCGTTCGTAACCTCGAAACAGCGTAAGTCGGGACCGTCGTAACCCGAGGACTTACTATAATTAAACCAAAGGTAATCCCTAGGCACCTCTGGGCCAAAACGGACAATGGCTTGCACAGTGGCAGAGGCTTTATAGGGAATTTTGGTTTATGTATGCTGAGGGCTGTTGATGAGAGCTAAAAGCTCGAAACAGCGCTGTCCAGCTCTGTGCGTTAATGAAATATGCCACTTGTTCAAACAAAATGCGCTAATCAATGAATGAAACTTTTTCCATTTTCTTCATTGTTTGTTTTCAAACTTGCTAAAATGTGCAATTATTTGTTTGGTTTTTTGAATTTTAAAGCTATTTTTTCAAGGAAAATTACATAGTATTACCATGATAAAGTATTGCAACCTTAGCAAAGGTACAATTTTATTAGCAAGACAGTAACACATACTGTATTTCCAATACTTTTTAGCTGCATCATGAATAAATCGAATAATAGATATTGCAGTTTATCTGTTGGTAATGATACATGGAAGTCTCAATGTGCCATCTTGCGGTCACCGTGAAAGTCATTTTCAATGTGAATTTTCTGCTGAAATTTTAGAAAAAATGTACCCATATACAAATTGAATACTGGGGAGACCACAGAACGTGATTTTACTTATTTATCACGATGCTGATATAAGATCAAAGCAAATCGCTAGAGAACGGTATTCTTTTTTTTTCAATCCGATTGTTAAAAAAAAAAACTTTCCAAACCTAATTATCTATTCGATTGGTGACAAAAAAAATCCACCAACCTGGTTGATGAAAGAGAAGAATGACTCCAACCTGAGAGGTGAAAAAAATTCTGACTCTGAAATACAAAGCGTTGTCAGTTACACTAACCACAAGACAAACAATTATTTGAATCAACAGATTTAAAAATACCCAAATTTCATTCATGAAAAGGTTGTGCACCAAAACGGTCAACCGCATTGGGACGTGTTCGTTTGACCAGATGCTACAGTTGTGATTCGAAGTGATGACACACATTTCATCTTGCTCAGTACTAGCTAAAACTACACGTATCGAGTAATTCATTCCCTTTGACCCTACACCTAGGTACCTTGGTGTCACTCTCGATCGGTCGTTAAACTTCCGTCAACATGTTGAAAAGTTAAAGAACGAAATGACATCTACAGTTGCTCTTGTAAAACGGCTTGCTAGTCTCAACGGGGGTGTATGCTTTGATGTGCTTCGTATATCTACCTTTCACTAGTAGTTTCGCCTGTTGTATACTGCTTTCCTGTTTGGAATCAATCTGCATATGCTAATAAGCTCAAATAAACTCTTTAATGAAGCCCTTCGTACCATCAGTGGATGCATTAAGCCTACATGCGTCAGTTTTCTTCCATTTCTAGGTGGCACTGAGTCCTAAAAAACCGTCATCACTTTGCGTGTGAGAAATTACTTCGTCGAGCTAATAATCAGGATCATCCACTTCATCATTACTCAGTTCCTGAAGATCTAGCTGAGTTTGTACCACAATGGCCGATAGAGCCTTCTGGTTGCAAACTTCCGCGCAAGCAATGGGTCCAGCTTAACAGACTGTGCAGCCGATTTCGACGATTTGCCGGCGACATGCATACTGGGGTCTTTTTGAAACGAGAGCACGTGACTGTGATTCAGAAGTCCAAACATACACCCACATCCTGGAGGAGTGCCCCATTTGGAAGCCATCGTGTCACCTTACTGAAGTAGACAATCCCCTTTTGCAAAACTATCTACAACACTGCAATTTTTGACCTGAGTTGTTTTTTTCCATGTTTTTTATGCGAACATAGTGTATATATACCCTTTGAAGCCTGTAACCAAAGTCGAACAAAAAGATCAACGCAAGAGGAGGTAAGTGTGCGTTGTCAGCTTCACTAACCACGAATAAAGAATAAATTGAATCAAAAGAATTAAAATCCCTGGATTTTAGCATCCGAGCCGGTCATCCGCATTGCTACCCGAACTTATACCAGACGCTACAAATTTGGATCAAAATATGACAAAGATTGAGAAAGTCCAAAGATCGTATTGCAGTTGCCAAGAGAAAATCAATTGTTTCCGAATTTTCCCACAAGTTTCAAACTTTTTGTTTTCAATTTTCTAATTTTTCCACAAAGCAAAAGCATCATGTTTCCAAATTTTTCCACAAGCAAGAGCTTTTCATATTTCAATGTTGAAATGTTTAAACATTACGTTTTTGTTCTGGTTACTTAACATTCTACGATTGTTTGCATCACAAAAATACTGATAGACTTTTCTTTTCTGAGATGTCACGCGCTACTCGCTTCTCTTTGTTTAAGCATCCATTCATGACACAATAAGTTATCGGGCTTTCCTTTGGTTTCCATTGTCTTCGGGGATGAACAATCAAATTCGGTTTATTTGTAGATCGTTGTTTTTCGCTCGTACCTGCTTAGTTATGTTTGTTTTTCTTCAGAAAATTCAATTTATCCTCAAACAAGAGTTTAAAAACAAAATACAGTCGGTAATGGGAATGAAGGATCAAGCAAAATGAAAACATAAAGAAGTCTAGTGAAAGTTAAGTTGCTAAGCGGGTTAAACGAAGGAAAGAAATTGAACAGAAAAATTGAAATATAGAAATCAAAAAAATGATAACGAAAATTAAAAATATAATTATATTTTTATAAAGGTAATATTTGTGTCATTTTCGATAAAGTAATTTTTGGCTAAAAAATATTCTGAAACGTTAAAATGGTAATCATCTGAAAGCGGTGAATTTCTGATAATGGTCTATTTTTCTTCAGTTACCGATACCTGATTTTTGCGCTAGAAGCGAATTCGCGTCCATGAAGTTGGTCATGAACGGAAAACTAACAAAGGGAAGATGTCAGTTACTTGACTTCATTGTGCATTGTGCAAGAGTCATGTGTGTGAGTTTGGAAGATTACGCAAGGAAGTTACGAGGCTGGTGTTTTACACTACAAAGCGCATTTCGAAAGCTCATTCAATCAAGATTTTCCAGTAATTGCAGAATCATACAGTTAGTACTACTGCATGCTCAAACTTTCTTACATCCATTACCTTAGTGTATGTCCAAGATTTTTCAGCATAGTGTGGGTGATTCTATATCTGAAATGGGTAGCAGTTTGTCACAGTCACAGCAATTAGATCTAGGCCATGTCAATCACAGAAGTGCAAAAGTCTGGCTGTTTAACAGAAACTTAGGAAAAAGGTCAAGCTGCGACCAAAAAGTTATCATTCCATATACTTGGCTATTGCAAAAAATTTTCGCTTTTTCATTTTACTAGAAATCGAGTCGGATAAAACTAAGATAATATAGAACACTACGGTTATGATTTGCAGGAAAAGCGTTTGCTGTTGATGGTATCTTTCCAAGACCAAATCTTTACAACGCAGTGCAAAAATTTGCTACCAATGGCTGGGGTTTTGCCCTCGCACTCTCATGTTTTTTCTTAAAGTAAAAGTTTAGCAATTTTTTTTTTCCAAATTCATAGAAATTTATGAAATAAGCGGCACTAGTGACAAAACTGCAAGGTGATGTGGCGTCAATAATAATTGGTGAATGGTGTTGTAAAATTGCCAGTACTCACCCAAAATTTTCTGGCTGCACTACTATTTTGTGATATTCTTTAAGTTCAACTGTAAAATCACAGCAAAAGATTAAAAACACAACAGTCTGTTTTGTCCTAAGGACTACCAACAATTTTCGATTCTTTAAGTTCTAAAGTTTCTAATTTCAAGTGTAACATAGTAAAAACAAGTATTATGTGTATTTTAACAATCAAATTAAATAGATAAAATAGTAGTTGCGTAATCAAATTGAATCGATAGTGATATTGGCAGAAGAACAAGCAGAACAAAATGAATGAAAGGACTTTTAGACGATGCAAGAGGTTGATGATATTTTTCAACATTTTATTTTTGGTACGTCATAATTTTTCGGTATAGCTGATTTCGATACTGTTTTAGCAAGTCCCGACAGAGTTGTAAGCCGATCCGAGCTTTTCGGGTCGGGTTCGGGCCTAGAGTTGACAAAAATTTCGGGTTTAATTCGGGCCTGAGACGTGCTTTTTGTCTTAGGTGCACAAAAATATAATCTAAATAACTCGGCAACATTGCTAAATTTTTCAGATCTGGCATAACTTCCGGGTTTTTTCGGGCATGATTTGGGCATCAAATTAGTTTTCGGGTTCGGGCCGGGTCTGGGCGTATATTTTCGGATTCAGGCCGGGTTCGGGCCTAAACTAGTCGGCCCGTTTACAACTCTGAGTTCCCAAATATGATCTATTTCAAACGACCCATAAAAATTTAGCCTTATGTGATATTTGAATTATAGTGTGTATATAGATTTTTTTTTGTGGTTTAATTTTTTGAAATCAATAATACGATCTCAGTTACATTACCTCGTGCAACTAAGCTCTGAAAGACCCTTATAATTTAAGCTCTGTCTCTGAATTACTGATCGAACTAAATGGTAAACTTGCTCAAACAGGAATGATGGGTGAAAAATAAAAAAAACAAACGACAAAAGCGATATCGATGAGTAATTCTTAAAAACTTATTAAAAAAACAACTCCGCACCACAACTACAAAACAAGTGCTATATATTTTTACAATAATCTGCTAATAATCAACTCAATTAAATTACTGCAAGCAAACTTTTTTTCAGCTTTCTGGAATAGCTTTGGTTGCAGTTGGTCTTTGGGTTGTGATTGACATCGATTCGTTAATTGCAATCCTTAACTTTAACAGTCTCCTATTTGTTTACTCCTCCTACATCGCCATCATCGTTGGAGGAATCACGATTTTGCTTTCAATTTGCGGCTGCGTGGGAGCATGGAAAGAAAACAAGTGTTTACTGATGATAGTAAGTGTAGCAGTTTGGCCTTAAATACAGGGGCCGTATAGTCAAAGGAGAGCAATCAAAGCCCCATGGTCTTCCCTCTGACTACGATTTCGAGTTCAAAGTGCCTGAGCCTCAACTAAAATATTTTCACTGAATAGTACTTTTTCTGTAAACGACAATCAAGAATATATCGAGACCCACCTGAATTTTGCTAAGGCCCCTCTAAACAATGCCTATGGCTACGAGCCTATTAGGTGTGGGATGAAATTTATCAATTTGATAAAAAAAGAATAGTTTAAAACTACTAATGTACTTTCGTACACGATGTTGGCCAAAGCAATACTAATCCCACGTAATAATAGCTCAGTTGTAGAGAGCCGATTTTGCAATTGGAAGCTTGTTGGCTCCCGGTTGAGTTACCGACTGGTAATTCTTTCTTGTGTCCACGGAAAAGACACTACCCTTATTTCCCATTGGGGCCAAGCACGGCAAGGAGTCCATTCGTTGTGGTGGTCCACCCAGGCAAAAAAACTGTAAACAGAACCAAAAAATGGTGCTGCGCGTTATTGTGGTTAGACAGACGCAGAGTCCGGGTTCACATGTTTGAGCAAAAACTCCGAACACGTCTGTGTGTTCTCTGCACGGAGGTCTGTAGGTTGCAGTCTGCGTAATATCGACTCTTTTACAGTTCTTGACAACACGGTGCTACTACTAATGATGGGCGATTGCTTGGTCACCACGGATCTTGCCGTAATGATCAGGACCACGTCTGAAAGCTAAGCATTGGAAAATTTTACGGGGGCATTTCAGCCAATTTTTTCACTATTGGCCAAAATGTTTGTGTCAATCTAAAATGCATTTTCACCAAATTTAAAGTTTCCACGTCTTGCCATTTTTAAGATATTGCAGTTCAAAAGTAACAATTTTCCTCTTACTTCAGTGCTGCCATTTTGTCAGTATTGTGACAGGGGATCAACGTTTGGAAAGCTGGCTTGCATTTATTGAATATAGCAGCTAATTTTATAGTTCTAAATTTTTGCTTTGTTTTACAATAACTTTACCGCAATTCAATTATTAAGAATTAGGAGCATGCGGTAACTTTTTGCGTCTAATTGGCAACTCGGGCAAAATTTCTAAGGGGAAAAAGCATTTCTTAGGGGAAATATAATTTGTTCTATCCCAGGAACAAAAGGTCGTAAAAAACCCAAATTTGGTGAAGTTAGTCTTCAGATCTGTCAAAGTTTTTTTGAGAGAAAATCAAGCAAAACAAATCAAGAAATGTTGCAGCGGGAGGTCCGAGGTTTAAATCTCAGGCCAGTCAAATCAGACATAATGTTGTCAACGGCTCGCTACCGCTGCAACATTTCTTCGAAAGAAGCTGTGTCGCCCGGGCGCAATGACGCGGAAATTGGCACCGTAAACTCGTTAATCGCTTCTGCGTAATACAGCGAGTATAATGAAAGATTTGATTCGGATTTGAATCCTCAATTCTATGCCATTTAAGTTTTTTTATTTGTTTTATTATCAATATTTTTCATAAACAGTCAATCTCTTTAGTCTCTTGTGTCAAACATTCGGCAAAATCCGTTTTATCCCCATTTGTTAAATATTGAATTAATTGTCTTTTCAATAAGTTATGTGCCGTAGCAATGTTACGGTGTTTTTGGGGTGTTGAACTTTCATCACTATGCTAACCACGGCCAAGAAAAGAATGGCAACAAATGTTGAAAATAAGCATTTGAACAGCCTGGGCCCGGGTCATCTTTAAGGTGGTTCTATAAATTACGATAAGTTTAGAAAATAAGTTAGCAAGACATAAGGCCGGTTGTAATTCCGAACTATCTGTTTCGTTTGTAGATGTGCACAGCTGTGTACTGTTTGGTATTGTGTAATTTTGTAATGTAAAAGATAGCTACAGTATATAAACGAATTTCAATAGAAAGTTGTGCATACCGTAAGTACGGCTTGAAACAAAACTAAAATCTAAACGTACATAAACGTTTCGAGCCTAATTCCTATGCCCATCATTAGCAATACTGACATGCGATCCCAAAACCATCGATCACTGATGATGTATTATCAATATAACTTAAATCGTTTTCATATTCCACAATTTTTACGGTATAAAGTTGTTACGTAGCATTTACGTGTTTTGTACATTGTACAATACAGTTTATTTATCATCATCACATCACCATTTTGCTCCAGGAATGTGCTGCTTTCTATTCCTGGAGCCTAGCAGATGCTCCTTGCAGGCAGGGGTCAGTTGGAAATTGTACCCTAGTCGACTTATTGTAAAATTTAAATTATAAAAGTTAAATTCTTTATAGTTTATCGGAGTATTGACCTTCTTTCTTCTGGCCGAAATTGTGGCGTTGATTCTGGCATTCGTTTTCACTGGTGATCTAACATCTCTACTGAATCGAGCCGCAGTGGAATCGATCAAGTTCCATTACGGAGTCTCATCCACTGTGGGATTTGCAGTGACGCAAGCTTGGGATTTCACGCAAGTAACGGTGAGTATTCAATATTTTGCAGCCTAGTTGACAATCTGTAACTTGAGACTAAAATCTTCCACAACGAAACTAATCTATCGCTGTTCGTTTGAGTTGCTGCTACTAGCATATGAATTTTTTGGCGGCATGTTTGCCAACTTTTTTATATCATAAAAAATATATAAAAATTTCTTCTTCCACATATTATTCCTTTTTCTCTCTGTTTATTCCTTTTTTCAATAATGATAATAATTAAAGGAGACATTTTGGAGAAATGAGAGATTAATGGTCTGCTATTTTTGTTTCACAAAAACTTTGCCAAAGTATTTTTCAATTATTTTTCTAATGTCAAAAATCGACTAAAGAAAGTTTTAGTAAACTACTATAATTTCAGGCTTCTTGCTGCGGGCTCAACAATGGTACAGATTACTTTGGAAGTGTTTTTGATGCTTTATCGGCTAATGTTCAACCGTGGCCGATTTCATGCTGTACGAGAAATGGATTAGGAGGTTATGTCGACAGCACAGCTTGCTTGTCGGACACTGCCGTCTCAATCTTGAATACAAACGCTGCAAGGGTGAGCCAAATAAGCTAAAATTAGAGTGACCACAAATTAAAGTAGAATTTTTATTCACCGCCAAGTTTTGTCCTAAATTTCTGGTAATTTTTCCCCAAAAAACCTCAGTATAAATAAAATCTTGTTCAACTAGATTCTATTTGAAATAAGATCACAGTTTTGTTTGAATAAGATTTTATTTTTACTGATGATGGGCATAGCCAAGTCCGAAACGTTTAGAAATTTTACTATTTTCATGACCGGTAAGGCTTCACTGTTTTTAGTAAAATTAAATAAAACTGTAGTTCACTATAAAGACAAGATGTTTCTGGCTTCGTGTACTTTGCGGGAAAGTCCACAGTTTGAGGCATTGTTTGGGTGTTTCTCCCGGTTAAACATTTTATCTCGGAATTTTAAACACTAAGCTATTTCAAGCATCTATCGAATCGAAACAGCACGCTGCTTTTACTTGAATTGCTATATCTCCAGTTAATTAAGCTGGATGGGTCCAATATGAAGTTGTAATTTTTAGGCAAAAATTATCTGTGGTTACTGATTAAAATTTCAACCATATTTGTTTCTGTTTAGGGATGTGAAGAAGTTTTACGGAGTCTAATATCCGCCTACTCCGTTACAGTTGGAGCTTTGGCTGGAGGAGTGGTTGCGATTCAATTTCTCGCACTTATATTCGCGTCGTGCGTGACGTCAAACATTAGTAAGCTTAACAGAGTCGGCTCATTCTATGACTGAGCACGGGTATTAGGTTGTCTTTTTCAAAAAGCGGTTTTTACAAATTTTAAAGTTTACCTATTTCCTTGTTTTACCTATGCTTTTGTTATATTTGTTCGACCTTAAGAGCAACTAGGGCAAAATTTACACAAACAAAATGTCTCAGTTTTGCCATCTCCTATTTTCAGCGCTATTCATTCATTTTTGTTGTTAGACCAAGCCCAATAATTTGAACACTCCTATTTTTTTATTATTTATTGTACTTGTCACAAAGGTCGATAAATCAATCTATTGTTCGACCTGTTACGTTTGCGTTAAACAATATAAGAACACGAAAGAATATAAGCGCCTTTTCAAACGGAATTGAAGTCAGCATTCCGATCAAAAACTCATACAAAATTTAGGTAAACAATCATTTGTACAGGTGTATTACTTGCAGTTATTTGGTTTGAAAAGTGTAATATGCCTGCAGGTGAAACTTTTCAGTAATTGTTGCTCTTTTCCATTGTGATTAATTTGGAAAAAAATACAATAGAGAATTCCAATTTGAGTACCGGAGGTGGAGAAGTATTGTACGTAATCGGACAAAAGCTTGATAAAGGTATACAACTGTTACACAGTACGGTTTCATTTCACAGCTAGAGCCATTTTAGGAACTTTCCCTCCTACCACCCAATTTTTTCTATTCGTTGATTAGAATGTCACAATGAAGTCTGAGTGCTGGCTAATTTTGTTCACCTTCAATTGGCTCTAAAGTCCAAATTCAAATATGGTGTTGCTGGTTTATTGCTTTTCTTATTTTAAAAAAGGAAAACAAAAACAGACAGGACAATTTGGCACCACATTTAGCAAACCTACTTTAATTGTCGCAGTAACTTTTAGAACGGTTACACAACCATTCTACGCTGGGTTGTTTGTCACAGGACGGTTAGTGCATTTGGGTTGGACCTTTGGACAGCTTTGCAAAGAATCTGTTGCTTAGTTAGACTTGAAGTGCACCCATAGCCCTGATCTCTAACCTTAACCTTAATTCTAACTTAAGTTCTAACCTCAGCTGTAACTCTAAAGGACTAAACCTCTAACTTGCAGCGCATAATTTTAGTTCTGCGCATAAATGCCCTGCACAAGAAGTCTTTTTTCGACTTCCGAATGCTTTTCTAGCTGGCAGAGTTCAATGCATTCAATTGGTTTTGTAATATATTGCATACATGTAAATTGGTATTAATAGCATTATAATGTTGCAATATTACGTTTTATCGATTATTGTCTGTATTTTACAAATTTGAATGCATTTTGCACACCGAAATTTGCAATTGAAATCAACACAATCGTATATTCACTGTGCTGGTGAGCTTTTTTTGTTTTGTTTTTTTCGTTTGAAGGAGTGATGATTCATTAAGATTTAATTTTCACGTGCATTCAGAAATTGATCAAAAACCTCAAACAAAGGATCTGCTTAATATGCCATTTACAATGCTGCTTTTTCCGTTGGACTTCGGCTACGCTTGGAGCAAAATCGTGAGCACACAAGTGTGTCCTTTGTTTATTTCAACAAAAACTCGGTACACCAGGCATGTCGGTTTGCCAGCGTAAATTTTTGTTACAATAAACTAAGGAAACGCTCATGTTTCTATTACAATTGCACACCATGGTGTAGACCGGCGACTGGACAATTCATGTAAATGGATTTTGAATAGAGCAGCGAAGCAAAAATACATAAGTCAAATCAAATCAAAATCAAATCTTTCATTTTACTCGCTGTAGTACGCTAAAGCGTGTAACGAGTTTGCGGGGCCCATCTCCGCGTCATTGCGCCCGGGCAACACAGCTCCTTTCGAAGAAATGTTGCAGCGGCGGCGAGCCGTTGGCAACACTGTGTCCGATTTGACCGGCCCGAGATTTGAACCTCTGACCTCCTGCTTCAGAGACGAACGCATTACCGCTCGTCATTTTTGGAAATCATTCTATTCTAAGAATTTTACGTGCAGGGTATGCTTCAACCATTTTTGTAGGCTTGTACGCCTAGCTGTTTGCTACTTACTTAAAACATATATTCTGTATATGTTACGCTGTATGTATTGTGCATAAAAAAGTCTTTTAAACATTGGTGGTGTAATAAAAATCATAAGAATAAACGGGCCCCGAAAACAATTCTTTAACTTGAGAGAATGAAAAAATGAAAACGAATATGAATAGAAAACGGCGAACAAAAGATGGAAAATGAATTCTAATCACCGGCCAGTTGGTCAAGCGGTAACGCGTTCATCTCTGGAGCGGGAGGTCGGAGGTTCAAGTCTCAGGTCGGTCAGATCAAACACAGAGTTGCCAACGGCTCGACACCGTTGCGACATTTCGTCGAAAAAATTAAGCTGTATTGCCCTAGCGCAATGACACGGAGATGGGTCTCGTAAACGCGTTACACGCTTCCGCTTAATACTGTTACTACAATGAAAGATTTGATTTGACAATGAATTCTGATGTATCCCAATCCATAAATTGGTGTCATTTTTCTTTTCGTAAGTTTATTAAAAAAATCTAATGCGAAAAAAATGATTACTCTATTGTACATATTTTTTTTGCAAGCATTTTGCATACACCGTGGCACTTATTTGTTTAATATAATCGATTATTGTGATGATGATGATCAGGTTCCCTGCATTGTAACCAAATTTTGCAGTATGCTTGATGTTAAAATTTTATCATGGAATTATTTGACTCAGAACTTTCTCATATTTTACTTGCTCTACTCACTTGTTAGTTGTTGCTTGCACTTTATACGTTGTAAATATTTGGATTAATTTACGGTCAAGAGAATGACTTGATTTTTTTCATCACTTGTGTTTACACGGGTATGTGTTGTGTAATTCTCACACTAATAACTTTAAATCATTTTGTGTTTTTTATGTTAATTTGCTTGAATTAAAATGTAATTAACAACGATTATCGCCTTTTCACTTTGCGGTTTTAATTAACTAATGCGCTAAATGACTCAACAACAAATAATAGACTAACAGAACTAACACAAAAGACAATTTTTTAACACAAAGTATTTTCAAACACTTGTGGAATTTGCAACTGCTTGAAATCGAACCCACTTTCCAAGATTTATCCTACTCTTTACCACTACATCACCCCCAAGTGCTTTCAACTTTCAATTTCAGGACGTAAAAAAAGTTGGAGGTGTTAGACGGTGCCGTTCGCCAGCACTAGCAGTGCCCTGGGAGTAAGGAGCAGAAGATGGAGTTAAAAATTGGTATTCTTGTCAGAGACTGACTTTTATTTTAGTGGTTTTCGGAGTCAAAATTAGCTGATTTCTGAAACGGGATTCGGAGTCGAGCTTCAACCCACAGAAATTGAGAAATAATGCAGTTAAAAGTTTTTACTGGTTGAAAGTCGATGATGGAAATTTTAGTTAAAATCAAAATTCTAAAAAAGGAAAGGCAAAATCGGAAAAATTTCAAAGAGTCAAAAGCGGATGAATTTAAACCAACTGTTGTGTGCTCATGCCACTCTTAATTAACAGTAGATAGCTGATTATATGTTCCATGAAGAAGTTGACGATAGTCAATTTCAAAGAGTCAAGACGGTATTTAACTTTACGTACTTTATTTTTACAAAATTTATTACTTAAAAATTACGTTGATTGATTTTAAATGAGATTAAACCTGCATAAATTTTAGAAGTAATGTTAATTTTTGGTACATGCTTTTACGATGAGCGTAGCCAGAAATTTGCAATTGGGGGCTGTTTTGGTATGGTTGGGGGCGGAGCCCAAGCGCTTGAAAATTTTGTATTTCTTTGCAAAAATAACTTAAAGAGATACTGCGAAATCGGTTTTATTGAAGAAATGAGAACTATACTTGAGGCAATAAAGAGATGCTGCTAATCTTTTTCCACAATTCCCTTTGCTTACGAAAATACGATTAATCCGTTTGATTCCGTACCATTGACAACCCTGCATTTCGCAATTTTGTGACATAACAAAAGGCATAATTTTTGCAAAAATTCTCCAGACTAAGAAACACGATTACCAACTATAGTAGCAGTGAGTAGCCTAAAATCAAATCTGAAAACTTGGCTGCTGCTACTAGTACTTGTACACCTAGGCTACCATTATTGATCTACAGTACGCTTTTTGTGATGTTACAAAATTGTTAAATGCAGGGTTGCCAAAATGGTTCGGAGTAAAATAGATTAAAACGTAGTTTTGCGAATAAGGCGATTGTGGAAAAAGATTTGGGGCACCACTTTATTACCTCAAATGGTTCTCATTTCTTCAGTAAATTAATTTCCAGGAGTATCTCTTTAATTTTAGGCGTATTTTGATAAAAATTAATCCTCTTAAAATGTGGCATAAAAATTAGTAGCGCAAAAGCACGATTAAACTGGTTGCATAAATCAGCTATGTGGGAGGTGGCTAATGGTAAAATTTCAGTCCTCCTATCTACAAGTATTAAATCATAAATACTATAGTTCATAAAAACTCACTCGTAATAATCTATTTCGTCTATATTTTATTGAGAATGATAATTGGGAGGGGGGCTGATGGAACGAGATTTGGGAGAAGGGATTATTAATCAACTAATACTGAATAGCCCCCTCCTATTCCTGAGCTTATATATTTTTCGATGAAACCTATATTCAGCATTTTTTACAAGCGATAAAATTTGATTGCTTATTTCTGGCTCTTTTTCAAAGCTTTTACAAATTTTTGAGTTTTATTTTTGACATATCATACCCCTCTCGCCATATAAATGTTTCAAAATATGCTTTAAATCATTTTGAGTCCATTCCAGTGCAAAAAAAAACAGTATCAGAAGTGCTAAAAGCGTGGTATTTTCCTTGTTCTGCATTTGGGTCAACAGGCCATTGAAGAGGGTCTGTCGCCCTCCTATATGGCTTTTACAATGACTATTACAATGGCTTTTACAATGCCGCAGTCCATTACGATAAATGATCTCGGGTAATATAAGTAATATAAAATATTAGCTCCCAAAATAGAGTTGAAATCTACTTAGACCTAAATTGTAGGAAAATGATATGGAGTTTTATTGTCCACACCCTTCACCATTATGCTTTCAACAAAACTGGCAGTTTTCGGCTAATAATGTTAAAATTTTGACCAAGCCAACTTTATTACGGTTGATAATCCCACATCCCAACATAAAGTGAAATAGTTTGCAAGATACGTTTTTTTTACTAGATTAAAATGTCGGGAAAAACCGAAGATATGTTCATATCAAATTTGAACTTTCTCCGGTTTGCCGTTTTCAAAATATTACAGTTTAAAGTGGCAAATTTTTCTTTACTTCAGTTTTGCCATTTTTTCAGTTTCATAACGGAAGACTAACTTTTTGGAAAGTTGGCTGACATTTACTTGAAAAACAGCTAATTCATAATTCTGACCCTTTAGTTCGTTTTGACAACATTGTCGCAAATTTTTGAAATTTTGTTTGTAGGTGGCGAACTCTGGAAAAATTTCCACGAAGAAAAAGTCTTTTTAAGGCAAATTTAAACTGTCATATCTTGAGAACGAAAGGTAATAGAAAGCTCAAATTTGGTCAAGTTAGTATTAACATCATTCTGTTAAAATGTTTTGAGAAAAAACTGAGCAAAAAATTTTTTGATTTACAAAAAGAATGTGCATTTAATTTTATTTTGTTTACAGTCAAATTTAGAAACCCTTAGCAGTCCACAGACAGTATACAAAGTCTTATAGGCACAATCAAAACTTTGATTAACAGCCTAAGACATACTGTTTCGGAATCGACATTCGTCTTTTATTCCTCGTCAGTATAGCTAGGACTACAGATATGACCATGAGCGTAAAAAGGCAAGGAATCGCAAATTAGTACCAGATCATAACACAATCTTTTTCCCCTAAAATATTAAGTAATCACTATGTTACAAGATATAATTATAATAGTTCAATTCAAAATAATTTCCAATAGCATGCCTTAGACAGCTGTTTCGCCCAATTTCAGAGCTCATCAGTAAAGCTAGCAAGGCCAAAAGGACAAATATCGCAAGTGATAAAAATATTCAAAACATGCATCTTTACCAATTTATCAATCAGTGAATAAAAAGTTTTGATCGATTACGTTTATAGTACATAAATTTTCATCCATCATTTAATCAATCTTAGCCAAAATAAGTAAATCTTAACTGAAAAATCGTTACCTTATGAAACTAGAGCTATTAATTAAATCTTTACCGAATGAAACTATTGCTATAAATTAAATCTTTACCGACTAAAGTACAAATCTTACCTTACATCTCTCAGAAGAACGACAGACTAGCAAACAAAATAAGTAAACCTTAACTGAAAAATCTTTACCCAATGAAACTAAACCTATTAATTAAATTTTTACCGAATGAAACTACTGCTATAAGTCAAATCTTAACCGACTAAAGTACAAATCTCACCTTAATCTCTCAGAAGAACGATAGGCTAGCTAACTCTCTACTCTTCTCATAGCTCGCCTTAAATGGCTACGTCTTCAGTAGGCTGAAAGACTCAAAACTATTGCCAAAATTCAGACTAGAGCTAAACTAGGCTAACAATCTTTAGAAATGAAGCGCTATCAATACCCACTGCCCTGCCCTCTGCCAGGGGCGCCGACAGCCGAACGTGGGCCCGGAGCCAGCTCAAATATGACGGATTTCCGGTTTTGTGAACTCCAAAACAGACGGAGACAATGCCGCGGTTTTGTGCAAATTATGATGTGATCTCCAAAAAAAAAAAAAAAAGGTCTGCACTGAAATTCTAACGCTTTTTTCGATCAAATTTAAATGATCTCCAAAAAAAAGGTCTTCCCGGAAATTCTAACGGTTTTTTCGGTCAAAATTAAGTGATCTCCAAAAAAAAGATCTTCAGGCCTCACATGCTGATTTCTTAGTGTCATTTCGATGGGCCCCTTTCGAGCTCATGGGCCCTCTGCTGGGCCCGCTGAAGCCAGCGGCCTTCCTGGAGCCAATGGACCCCTGGGTCATAGTACCCCCTGCCCCCTCTCTCGGTGGCCCTGCTCTCTGCTCTCTCGTAGCTCGCCCAAAAGAGCTCGCCTAAGCAGCATGTCTTAGGCTGTTAATCAAAGATTTGATTGAGCCTATAAGACTCTGTAGACTGTCTATACCTCAGCAGTCTGTTTCACCCTAAAGGAAATCATCGGAAGAAAACTTCATATTCAAACAGAATTTTAATTTTATTTATTTGTTTAGATAAAGGTGTAATTTTTTTGTTAATGTAGCGAGTTTGGTCATAAAAAGAGGATTATGAATGAAAAATCATATCGGCGATGCAAGTCGTTGATGATATTCTTTAACATTCTATTTCTGGTGAGTAAAATTTATGTATGAATATTTAAGACCCTGCACTGCACCGCACAGCGCTTTTTACGTTAGTTAATTATCGATTAAGGAACTGATGCGAATGGAAGCTGATGCCGCGTGCTGATCTATTCAAAAGAGGACTAAAGGCAAAACCAATGGGGTATCTAAAGTTAGTGCAATCTCATTCGATTAGATTGGCGATGACTCCATGCTTCTTGACTCGGCTCTTCCACAGATATTCCGCTTCAAACACGTATAGAAGTGTCCTTAATCATAAATTTTATTGGCAACCTTGAAGTTGATAACATCGATGACGCCATCTTAGTTCTATCCCGAGGCAATGCTGCAATTAGGCTAAGCCATGCACAGAGGTCTTTTAACCTTTATAAACGTTAACAGGCGTCTGTGGGCTAGACTACTACATTCAAACATCGGAGGTGTCAATATAAGTTATATAGTTACATTAGGAAGGCCCCTACACCGTGTTTGAAGAATATCTTTGGGAAGACTAGGTTAAGTCAAGAAGCATGGAGTCAATCTAATCTGATACGATTGCCGTAACTTTAGACACCTTCATTAATTTTGCCTTCTATCCGTTTTAAACGCCTCGCCTTATCCTTTTCCAATCATTTAAGAAAATTAATCAATAGTTTCATAGCCCAGTGTCTTATAAGTTTCCCACAACCCACAGTTCATGCTACATGCAGAGACTCTAAGAGCATGATCTGTAAAAATTTCGTTATGGTTATAATTTTATGCTCGTTTATCTATTTAATACCAGCAATAACGCGAATGCTGTTGATAACATTGTTAGTACTGGTGTAAACTTGGTAAAAATTTTTTTTGAGTAATAATCAATAACTACATCTTCAATTCTGAGACGATATTACCGTTAAACCAATACAGTCCGTGAACTTCAATTGAGTTGTAAGTGGTGTAATTAAAATGCAATCCTAACTTCACCAATGTGATGGAACTAAGAGAATAAATATCTGTTGTTATCACATTTTGCATTTGCAGCTTGCTGGTCTTGCGCTATTAGGAGTTGGGATCTGGATTGTGGTGGACTCCAATTCTTTTCAGTCCATAACGAACCTCAATAGCTTGCTGTTCGTTTATGCTTCGTACATTGCTATAGTGATTGGAGGAGTTACCGTCCTTATTTCCTTTTGTGGATGCGTTGGAGCTTGGAAGGAAAGCAAGTGTCTTCTATTTCTTGTAGGTGTTGTGAAAGCAATTCTTTTAAACTTCTAGGTTAAAAACTTACTATTTAGTAGAAGTGGAATCCTTAAGGACATCCTTGGTCTCGAGAACATCCTCGAGGACACATTTCGAAGTCCTTGACCTTGGTCTTAGCCTCGAAGGTCAAGTTCTTGGCCTTGGCATCGAAGCCTCAAGTCCTCGAAAATTGCCCTGTTCTCGGCTCGAGGACAGCACTATTTTTTGAGTTATTAAAAGTTTGTGGAGCGCCTGAAAAATATTTTGGAAAACGGCTTTTTCTGGAGATCGCCTGAAAAGTTTTTCTGAAGACTTTTTTTTTCTTGGGAGACTATCTGAAAAAATTTTCAGAAGACCTTTTTTTTTTCGGAGAGCACTTGCGCTTGTGTCCTTGGTTCTTGGCCTTGAGCATTCCTGTCCTTGGCCTCGATAGGGCCTGTCCTCGGTAGGGCTGAGCCTGGCCTTGGCCTCGAATTTTTTTTGTGTCCATGGCCTTGACCTCAAGCTTTGTGCCCTCGACTCCACCTCTGCAATTTAGTCTTGTGCAAGAAATAGAAACACGATGATTGCAACGTTTTGTATTATCTAAAGAGCGTGATGACATCAACATGACGCAGCATTGTATACTTGTATATTCGATATTTCTTCGGGAAACTTTTATTTTGAATAAAATTAATTGTAGCATCATTATCCATAACAGAGTTGTAAATAGGCCGACTAGTACAGGCCGGAACCCGGTCCGAACCCGAAAACTAATTTGAAGCCCAAATCATGCCCGAAAACACACGAAAGTTAAGTTAGGTGTGAAAAACATAAGCGTTATTGCCAAGTTATTTTGATTATATTTTTGAGCACTTAAGACAAAAAGCCCCTCTCAGGCCCGAATTAAGCCCGAAATTTTCTCATCTTTAGGCCCGAACCCGACCCGAAAGGCCCGGCCCGATATAGAACTCTGATCCACAATAGAAAATTTAACAAATTTGTCTATTTTACGAAGAATAAAAGGGCCAAAGCTGTCGTAAACATTTTATCTAAAAAGAGACGTTTCGACTTTAGTTGCTTAATTCATTGGCAATCTTATTTCAATAAAAATAAAGGTGATGACGTCATTATGCCCTTGTACACTGTACAATTGACACTATTTTTCCTTGTGGTTTGAAATCGTGCAAAAAATTTGCATATTTTTTGCAACTCGCAAACTTTTACCAGGTTTTACGATCATAAAAATTTTGAAAAACCTACTAATCTAAACAAAAAAATGTTTCCAATGAATCGAAAGACAAAATTAGCTGTTGACTGACAAGAACTTTTAGAAACTTGAGGAATTTGAAGTTGGTTAGACAGTTTTGACAATATGGTTCTTCATTGTACAAGCATCGTAATAAATGATCATACTTTGTCGCACCAAACCTTCACCGGCTCACCCATCGAAAGGCTGTGGGATTTGCTTCTTTTACGTCGTGATCGGACCTGTGTAGTCCAAGTTGACACTCTTGAAGAATGCGCTTCATTGCTTGTAAACTGTGTATTGTTTGATGATGATAATCAATTAAAGTTTTCAAAAAACATTGAAATTTAGACAATTAATTATTATTAATTTTGGATAAACACCTTGATTAAGTGGTTTTAGCTTCATCTCTTATTTGCTTTTTTTTTGCTTTTAACAAGACGGAACAAACCACTGCACAGTATGTTTTGTCGTTTGGTTATGTGTGAAAGTTTTCTTTTTTTCAGTTCAATTTTGTTCTGATTGTACTGGTTTTGGCTGAGGTTGTTGCTTTGATCCTAGCCTTCGTCTTCACCGGTGAAGTAGAAACAGTGCTTAAAGAATCAGGAGTGGCCTCTATTAAAACTCAATACGGAGTCAACTCACCCGTTGGAATTGCTGTCACTCAAGCTTGGGATTTCACCCATGTAGCTGTAAGTTTCTCAAACTTTAGGGTATCTCAAAAAGTTACTCAAACGTTCGTCAAACGGAACCAGTCCTCACAAACAATGCTGACCATCAATCAAAGACACCATCAATCAATGCCGCAATTTCAACCATATGAAATTATCGTAAAATTCTATTAAAATTGACGCCCCTGATGATTCCTAATACAAGTGAAACATTCAATAGAGTTATAAGTTTTCAACTTAAAATCTTTACAGGCACACCCGCAAAGACTCTATTACATGTTATTGCAGAATAATCCAGAAATTTAATTAACAGCATTTATTGAGCAACATATAAAAAAAAGAATTTCTCGTAATTTCCATAGTTTTGAGTGGTATTCGCTGAAATTTTTTGCTGTGTTTTGAGGTTGTTGCGCATATATGAAAATTGCTAGAAAGGTTTCAAAGTAATTGACATTATTCTTTTACCAAATCAAAGTGGCAGAATTTTTTTTTAAGTTTTATTTTCATTCCACCATCATTTTGCCCCAAGAGTGTGTATCTTCCTTTTAATTTTATTATCATTATTTCATAATTTTTTGAATTATATTTTTCGTGACAAAAAGTCTTTGTTGATAAACTAAATTGCTTTTCCATTAAAATTGAAAGATCACGCTTACTTCAAAATTAAAGCCCAGCAGTCTTTTGCTGTAGAGCATTGCTAATAGTGTCTCTAATTTTCGTCCAATGATCTTTTAACTACGGTGTTTATTGACTGTTTATGAAACTTTTTATTCGTCTCTAAACTGTTGAACCATTTAAACAGCTTAATTTAACACAGAGGCTCTTATGTACGGACATGAAGTTAAATTGATCCTTGGGACATCAATTTTCTACACTAATAAACTTATTACAGAAGACAAAACAAACAGAATTTGCAAGTTCATATAAGATGCCATTTCTTAAATTACAGTTCTTCACAACAATAGCGTTTTGCCCGACCACTTGTTTACAGTAATTACCTGAAAAGTTTTGCTAACCTCGGGTCAAAGTTAATTCTCGCTGGTGCATACGACCCAAAGTGTTTAATTTTTAAGGCGGAGTGTTGCGGATTAAATGATGGAACGGACTTTCGCAATAGTTTGTATGACGTCAACATAGTAGGAGATACGTTGGAACAACCCTGGCCCATAACTTGCTGCGTTCGAAATGGCGAGGGAAGTTACGTCGATAGCACCACTTGCTTGAATACATCTAATCCAGGAACTACAACAAATGCCTCAAAGGTAAGTAGCACAGTTTGTCAATAGCGTATCATTAACAAAAGTGTGGTGCTTATTGGAGGCAGCGACATTTTGTTGGATTCTTACTCAGGTTGTAGTGTATACTTTGCCAGGGTTGTCCAAGTCTTTTTCTAGGAGCATCAGATTAAGTAAGACGAAAAAAAGGTATAAGGCCGACATCCTTCACAAATCTTTGTTGGGGCAACTTTGCGGGCCTAAATAAATGACGTCGGCGAAAATTAGTGCCGACAAAGAAAGAACTGGACGAATTAGACCGGAAAAAAGTGAAGAACAATAATAACAAAACTTCTTCGTTTTTGCTGCGTAAATTATAACAGGAAAAAGATCAGGCGAGTGCCGCAAGAAATTTTATCGCCTGTGCCAATTGGCCTGCCAGCTAGACTATGGTCATTTCAGTTCTAGTGCATATGCTATACAGTATAATCCGTAGCGAAATAATCCTCTGCGTGGGAAGTGAAGATTTTTGTTTATGTGGAGAGCTTGATTGCTTTGTCGTGGTGCGAATAGTAAAGCGGGGTGCTGAAAATTGAGATGCCCAGACAGATTAACGCAAAGACCTTTTGATCTGCTCTTAATCCGGTCTTTAAAAATGTATATGAGTTGTTTCTATCTTGCGATTTGATAACGAAAAAAAACGTACCCAAGTTAAATCCAATTTGGGACTGGTCGTTGTTATTGGTCATATACGTAGTTAAGCTGCTTGAGGTAGGATTTCATTTTATTGAAATTTGAGGTAAACTATAAGGAAAAAGTTAGAGGTAAACTAAGGAAAAAGCTAAAAAGAAAAACAGCAAAAAATACTGTATAATGTATACAATTACGATGATTACCGATATCTAAGTTTGATGTTTGACTTCGAACAAGAAAAATAACTTTTGTGAACAAAGTTACGGAGCAATTTGTTTCTATTCCAGGGTTGCTACGATTATCTGAGAAATCTCCTAACTACTTACGCCATCGCTGCCGGGATAACAGCAGCTGTAGTGCTTGTAGTACAAATTCTTGCTATTTCGTTTGGTTGTTGTGTGGCTTCTAACATCAGCAAACATGGCAAAGTGGGAGTTTGGTAACTGCTACTGTCTGCATTTTAATTTTTGGTAATTCAAAAGATGGATATTTACCTTGTACGTTGTTCTAACTCTGACAATCTGTGTGCTGTAGATGTCAATATTCAACAACATTTTGTGTTGAGAAATTCATTTTCTTTGCTGACTGCGGCAGCTAAATTTTTCTATGCAGTATGCACAACCAAAAAAATTTTTTGAAAAGCGGATAGCGTACTTCCATGAAATTTCTTACTCCGGCTACGGTACATAAAATTTGAACATTCATGACGATTACAAATTTTTTTTTTTGTTTGAAAGCAAAGCATAAATGAAGCGAGCAAATCGCAAGTATTGTGTTTCTTTACACGGTATGTGTACTTAATGTAGTTTTGATGAAAGTGTGTTTTTTGAAAGTTTTATTTTTTTACTGCACCGTACTACTTGTATAATTTGCGTACATTGCACAACAACATATGTTTATTTTTTAAACTTCTGGAGTACTATCGAAATTTTTGTAATCTACTGCAACTGCATCAGTATTGTAACATCAGATAATTTGCTAGAGATCCTTTATTACGGCAAATTAAAATTTCACAACCGGTATCAAAATAAAATGGATTTAGCACACAGTTGTGTAACCGAGACGGTTTTTTCCATTAGCCCTCCTCATATGTGGGCTCCCTTTTGAGTAGGCCACCCAAGGGCAACAAATTTTTAGAAAAAAAACAAACAGCAAAAGCGGGAAATAGTCTTCTTTAAATTCAAAGGCAAAAACTGACAAATTTCCGGTGAAGACCGTTGTTGGTCCCTGGCTTAAACCTTTTGTCATACGCCACTGCTTGCAGCACTATATGATCAGAGAAACAGTAGGCATCTACTCATCCACCTTCTAATCTTCTAAGCATTTTTTTTATTTTCATTTTTTTGTTGCAGTATTTTTCTTCAGTTATTTCGCTTGATCTGCATATGACATGCTGAAATTTGTAAATTATATCTGTTGCGAACTTTTGTAACCGTAACACTGCGTATAAGCTAATGATGCTAAAAATATTATAAGCTTTATTAAAAATGATTGGTTTTACAGTATAAGTACCGATTTGCAGCATTTGCAGATGCAGTTGACAGGAACAACGGAGGCAATTAAAAGTCAATGGAAGTGGAGACGTCGTTGCAAAGCATTATTACTTTTACAAGAGCATTTTTCTTTTCCAATCGGAATCTTGCATCACCTCCACCTCGGAGCTAACTAATGACTAAAAACCTGCTAAATACCAAATAGTGAAAGCCACGTTTATGCTCCATTTTGTTCCAATAAGGTGACACTGATTTTTACTTTTTTTGCACTGTGTCATTACTAAAAGAAAGCCATGGACCATGGCACTATGACCATTGACCATCCTTCTAAATACGCTACTCTTCTTTCGTTTTGAGTTTGATCTTGGATGTTTAAAAACCCTTTGGCCTCCTCTCGTCTCAAGGGCTGCAAAAAAGACAACGTATCCAAAAAATTTAAAAAGGCATTGAAATTAACTTTTAATGTTGCTGAAGATCACCTGAAGTGCAATATTTTTAAATCAAAAATGTAGCTGAAACCACTTTTTTCACAATATTGTTTTGTGAAAAGAGTTTTCCTGATTTTTTTTTTTTTTTTTTGCTTCTTGATCTGTCCAATGATTGACTCTTTATTAGTTGACTAGACACAGAAGTGCGGAGAAAAATAGAAGAGAATTGAAGAGAAAAAGGCTGCTCTCGCTGAGAAGTTTTTTTTGCAGTCATGCGTGTTCTACTAAATTGATTGGTTATATTCCTATAGAGCAGGTGAACCGAGAAGAAAAAAGCAAGGTGATTGGACAAATCAGCATAACCTATTTTGGAAAAATGAACCGTTAAGAAAAAAAAAAGACAAAACTGTCAGTTTCCAGTCTACTAATAAAGAGTCTATGGTCGAATCAAATCAATTTAGTTTTTATGGCTTTGATAACTGCTGAGCTTGAACGTCGGGCTTTGACCTAGACGCACATTTTTAGTTTAACCGAGGCCTTTTTTTGGCCACCAATGTTTTGTTTTGAGTCTTGACTCCATCTTTGATGCAATTCAGAGGTGGGCAAAAATAGTATTATATCGAAAGTGCAGCGCAACAAAGCGCAACCAGGGGTGCCAATTTTTGTTGAGCATTGGGGGGATAATTTTCAATTTTACTCCAATTTTTTCTATTTTCAACATTGGGGGTGTTACGAACAATAAAGTTTTTATAACCAGGTCTTCCGATATGTGTCAGTTTGCCAAACCGTTTCTCTTTAAAGCTTGATTCTTAAATTTGAAGATCTGCTAAGACTTGCCAATCAGAACCGTTTTGTGTTTTCTGCACAGCAACGATGCGGAGTATTATAGCCAAATTCAATAACGTGTAGAAGAGCTATGCCAAGCTCTCCCAATCCCTTTCTGTTTCTGACAGCTGAACGCTTGATTTACTGATTTTTAATGAAATTTATTACTATATTGAATGAAGAAAAGTACAGAAAAAACGAAGTAGTCTCAAATACGATGTAAAGACCATAGGCCTTTCTTCGAATCTACAAGACTGTTTCCTCACAGTCAATAGTCAATTCCATAGACAAGAATGGAGAGGAAGGGATTGCAAAATGCAATTTACCCAAGTTAAGCAGCATTTAACACGTTTCACTAAAGCTGACACTGCTCACTTGACTCATTTTTGTCGCTACTGAGCTCTTAGGCTCCAAGCACGTTTAATTAGTTCCCAGCAGTAATTGCACGTGATAGATTGCTTTTGTCTAGCATCCAAAGGCCGGAAATTAACAAACAAAGGTTGGCAACTGCCACGCTACAGTCGTCTCAAAAAACAAATACTGCACGAAAAGAAACCTTCTAACCCAACGATTCTAGAATACGGCCTTTGAAGATGAGCTAATTAACAGCTTATTTTTAACAAAGGATAATAATTACTCAGTAATTCAACTTAAACACCGATTAGACAATGACAAATAATCTTTTCGATTTAAGTCGCAAGATTGCAACATCCAATAATTAATCAGACACAAATGCACAAACAAAGATTTAAAATTGGGTCTTCATCAGTCACTATTTGAAAAGCAGTGCAAATTATTTTTAATGATTTCAACAAGGGGGGATAAACCTCGACCACAATTTTTTTTCCAGTAAGCAAATTTAATGAAGACCGAAAAAAGAAAAAGGGTCTTCACCAAAAATTTAAGAGTTTTTTATCCAATTTTAACGAAACACCAAGAGAGTTTTTTTCAGGGTGTCGAACTGAACCTAAACCCGAACCGTAAACCCGAATGAACCGTTTCATTTTGGTGAACCCGAACCGAACCTAAACCAGCAAAATTTTACTTCAGTGAACCTGAACCAAACCTGAACCCTCTAAATTGTGCTCAAGTGAACCCAAACCGAACCTGAACCCCTAACAAAAGTAAGAATATATTTTTCCATATCCGGATGCCGCTGGCGCTGGTACACGCACAATAAGGGCAGTGGTGATCATCAACAGGATCAGCAATTTCTCCTTTTTTTTCTGGATTCAAAGCAGGAATAGAGTAAAAAATATGAGACTCCGATTACCAGTTACCTAGGCTTCTCTCTGGCACTGGCACAACATCTGGTTTCGGCCTATCCGTAACATTGAAGTATGTTGACCGTGGTTGAACACAGCACTTATCTAGTAGTCCAGTTGAAGAATGACCAGCATAGCTGCCAGGATAACCGTTTTTCTGGAAGGATAAGAAGTTGAAAGAAGTTCAATGATTCGTCCAAATTGATAGGTCATTACTAATGAGGATTTTTATTTCTTTGTTATGTAACGATATAGCCTAAAAATTTTTGATCATTTTAGATTCCATTTTCCTACTGCTGCATTCTAGTTTGGCATTAGTTTTACACTTTTTTAGTAAAAGATAGTGCAGCATCTACTACCTTGTCATTTTTTAAACTTGCTGTCTTCAGCTGATTACAATAGATAGTGCGCTGTGATACATAAGTGTGTAAGTGTCAGCTGCTTTTTAGTGATTGACTTTTATTTCTTTTTTGTAAAATGTTAAGCTTGTGGCTTAAAGTACAAGACGACAAGTATT
Source organism: Trididemnum nubilum (assembly GCA_963965965.1). Lineage (NCBI taxonomy): Eukaryota > Metazoa > Chordata > Ascidiacea > Aplousobranchia > Didemnidae > Trididemnum > Trididemnum nubilum. The sequence goes on along the minus strand of OZ014482.1, from coordinate 19,770,354 downwards.
GAAGAAGTTTCTCCAAGTGAATTGTTAGTTCAGTTGCATTGGGAGGATAGGGCCAAGAGTAGATTAAGAAGACAACAATACTTTTCAATTGTGATACTGTACGAGACTTATGTGCGCAATGAGGTAGTATTACGTGTGAACGTTTGGGTAGATGGGATATTGGCATAGGTGGGCACAAGTCCGTTAATCGTTAATCCGTTAATAACAAAGCTAACTTTTTCTTGAACTCGTTAATGCGTTAAAAAGTTTTTTCATGTTAACGGACTAAATTAACTTCCGTTAAGTTTTGTTAACTTCCGTTAACGTTTTTATCGTTAATATCGTGCACCATTCATTTATCGCACCGATACAAACCAATTTGCACTGGTAGCACTTGTTACGTATTAGCACCAGTTTTATCGAAGAAAGTGAAGAAAAGAGCTCTTTCTTGCGACAAATAATAAACTGCAGCCTCAGAGGTCTATTAATTATCGTTGTTCGCAATTTCCAAAGATTTTCCGATCGCAGCTTCGTTAGAGCATTTGAACCTATTTTTATCTTGAAATTAGATTAGACTGTAAAATGTAACTTCCAAAACACAAAAAGACCACCATAGCAATAAATGTTTCCTTGCAATCTGCTCAACAGCGTCAATACGTGTTCTAGAAACGAGTAAATAAAACGAAATGTAAATTACATAAAAAATGTTAACGAATTAACGGACTTTATTAACTTCCGTTAGTTAAGGCTGAAAATAACGGATTAACGTTAACGGAGGTATGAAGTTTGTTAACGGATTAGTGGTTAACGAAGCTTACGTTTTGCATTAGCTTGCCCACCTATGGATATTGGTTTTATGTTAACTTGCTGAACTAATTTTTTTTCTGGACGAAACGAGTAACTACAGTTAAATTTTAAGTCAATGAACCCGAACCGAACCTGAACCAGTAATATTTTACTTGAGTGAACCTGAACCAAACCTGAACCTCGAAAATGGTGCTCAAGTGAACCCGAACCAAACCTAAACCGCTATAATATTTTGAGCAGGAGCTAAACCTGAACCCGAACCGTTATTTGAAACGGTTCGACACCCTGGTTTTTTTCCCTGTAATCACGTGAAGACCAATAAAAAGGTCCAAGTCAAGTTTATTTCACCATTCGCTTAAAAGTATGCAGGCAGGAAACAGCAATAAGACCATGCGGTCATTTAGGTCAACTGCCCTTTTTAGCAATACTTAGCAGTTACAGGCATCAACTTAACCTAGTAATGGAACTTCCAAAAAAATTAAAAATTAAAAATTAAAAAAATAAAAATAAAAAAAGAATTCAAAACGTCATAAGCAAATAATAACACCAACAGTGTTGCCAGTTTTGCGCTCAATATTTAGAAAAAAACACTCACACACACACACGAAAACTGTCTTTTGCTTAAGAAATTGAACGAACGAACGATTAACTGTCCTAACATCATCCAGCACTCAGATACAGACCCAAGTCAAATTATTGGAGGGATGCAGATGTAAACCAGAGTTATATTATTGGGGGGATGCAGTCAAATTATTGTACCGGTACTTAAATTGTAAAATTTTGCATGGGGGGACGCTTTCGCAGCCTTGACCAAACCATTTGGCATGCGAAAGTACTTTAGTAAAGATTACGTAATTCCGTCGCCGAAAGTGAATGAACACCAAAAAAAAAGGCCTTAGCCGGAAATTGAAGCCTTTTTTCGCCAAAATTAGGTAAAGAATTAGGTCTTTTTTGTCTGATCATCCAACGCTCAAATCTTGATGGGGGGACACCTAAATCTCAATGGGGCGATGCTAAATCTGGATGGGGGGACGCATCCCACCGCGCCCACCCCCTACAATTTGAGTACTGCCCCCATCTCCCCCGGGTTTTGGCAACCTGAGCGCAACGATCTTTTGAAACAGTAAAAGCGCAGCGCAAAGTACCCAATTTAATTTTTATGATTTCTGAAGCGCAGCGCAACTTCTGCAATCAACTTTTTGATTCAGTTAAAGCGCAAGGCAATTCTGCAATTGTGGAACGGTATTTTTGTGCCAAGTTTAAGCGCAACCTAACTTCCGCAATTGAAATATCACAACACGATGCAAATGCCGCATTTTTTACAATTTTAGACAGAAAAGAATAAATAATTTGCTAAAGAAGACCAACATTTATCAATATTACAATCGAAATGGAACAACATTTAGTTCAATCGATACAACTGCGCTATTAACCAAAAAAATTTTGAAAGCGCAGCGCAATTAAAGCGCAACTATTTTTAAAGACTTTAGTCCACAACGCAACTTTCGCAATTTCAGAGGTTGTGGAAGTTGCGGTTTGTCCTTCTAATAGCGCTTTGCCCACCTCTGATAAAAAAGAATCTAAATTAAACTACTACCACTCCGGTTGCTCCTAATCTTCAAAAATTTGCGCGCGATACTTAAATGGCAACACTAAAAATTATTCAATCGTAACAAATGCAACAACAACTTCAACAAAAGGGCTAAGATACATTGAACAGCTGATTGCTGATGCACAGTGGCTAAAAAGTGTCACCTGGCACAGCTTGGAGGTGGAACAGTGATAGTTGTCGGTTTATGGACTGATTAGAGATCTTAGACGTAGAGATGCATCACAGAAAACGGTAGGCTAGTTGAACCTGGCAATTGTAGGCTAATGGTTGAGCTCTAAAAAAGCAAAAAGTATCCACTTCTGAGTCATGAATGTTTGATCAATTGATGAAAGGCAGAGGCTGCTGTTACCGTACGTTGCGTAAGAATAAGCAAATGGCTCTCTTAGCCCTAATCCCAACCCTAAGCCTTACCATAACGTTAATCTTAACCCAAACTCAAAATTTAACCCAAACCCTAAGAGTAAGTTAAAAATTAAAAAAGAGTAGACCTACTGTAAATCTGAAATGATCACTTCCTCTTTGTTCTCTTATTCTCTTTATGAGCGTTACAGAACGTAACACTAGCCACTTCCTTGATGAAACTTTGAATTTGATTTTGATGGAGATTGGAGAATCATTTTAAATTAATTGATTAGCGGTAGGCTAATGTCTAGTTTGATGCAGATGGATTAGGCTAGCCTGCTGATCAGCTTTATGTGATCACAAACCAAGTAAATCTGAAACTGATAAAAAAATTGCCTGCTAGCAAAAGAAATTTGTAGCTTAGAACGATTGGACAATCTCGACAATCAGCAATTTAGAATTAGGCCTAGTCTGCGACAGGCTAGTTCTGTAGGTGAGAATGACGGATGTTGTTAAATATGAGCCGTCCGCTTTTTTTCAGAATCTCAGTGGCTTGTGTATGAGTGTGCACGCGCTCTCGCTCCTCTCATGTGTGCACTCATTAGGGTTTGGGCTAGATTCGGGGAATAGCTTAGATCAAAGAGAGTGCACACGCACTCTTACACGAGTCGCAGAGCTTACAAAAAAAAAGCGACAGCTCATACTTAACGACTTCCAGAATGACTGATTAATAGAACTAATTCAGGATTAGTTAAGCTAATCTGTAATGATACGGTACATTTGCAATGGCAAATAAAAAAAATACTGGGACAAATTTTGAGAAGACTCAAGTAACCCATTCTTTTCCAAATTATGGTACAACTGCAGATGATATATCTGTATCAGTGCCAGTAACATTTACACCAACTGATGCAGCAAGACTGTCAAAAAGGTACGATATTATGCACATTTCAATATGGCAGTGCCTGCTGTTACGTAACTTAACACTTCACTGGTAGAATAATATTATGTAATTTGTATAATTTCAGCAGTGAGATATTTTTAAGTGAATTTTGCCACTTAGCTCTTGCAATGTTTATTGCAGCGAGAAGACAGCAAGTGCAAGAACACTTTTTGTTTGGATGCATTAGGACTATAGAGTGCATAAGGACCCTTTATAACAAACCAATACTTTTTTTTCGGATTGAAGCTTTTTTACAAGTTAAATACGGCACATTGATGCGATTAAGGCAATTCTCAGACAGTGTAGTGGCAGGGGCATGCGTTTGCCAAATCTCACATATGGGTTTCAGTTGCGCTGAGCGCGGTGGCATATTTGGGGATAAGAACAATTCGCATTTCCGCATAATTTCAAATTTTTTTTTTATTAAAAACTAGATTTTATTTAATCGTTGGCGTGCTATCTGGCCTAAAGGCTACCAGCGCAGAAGCCTAAGGAAGAGTCACCAGAACAGCAACTATTTAAAAACAAACGATGCAAAAAAGTTGTCTTCCCACAGGAATCGAACCTGCTGCCTTTGGATTACCGAATGTTGCCAATAAATATTATTAAAGCATGCAAATGATTAAATATTAAATAGCACGCAAATGCTAACAATTAAATATTAAAGCTCTGGCCAGCAAACATCAAAACATCACAACTAAATTATTATTAACATTATAGACAAGCATTAAGTTGCTGGGTTTAAATAGCCAAAATTAAGCATGTGAGGAGACTTCTCCAGCTCAAGTGGTAGAGCAGTGGACTGGTAATCCAAAGGCTGCAGGTTCGATTCCTGTGGGAAGACAACTTTTTTGCATTGCTGGTTTTTAAGTAGTTGCCGTTCTGGTGACTCTTTCCTAGGCTTCCGCGCTGCTAGCTTTTAAGGCAGATAGCATGCAAAGGATTAAATATTAAAGCTCGGGTGCACGACTTTTCGGCGCGACCATTTCGGCGCCAATATTCTGTGCTTTTTACTAACACTAACTCAAACCCTAAATAAGTGAACTGTCAAAGAGCACCGAATCGGCGCTGAAACAATCTGTGTAGAAAACGTACGGCAACGAAATAATTGGCGCCGAAATGGTCGCACCAAAAAGACATGATCCCTTAAAGCTCTGGCCAGCAAACGTCAAAACATCACATCTAAATTATTATTGATAAGATTTTAGTTGGTTTTAATTAAATAAACTAGATTTAAGTTGATTTTTATTGCGCCCTAAAAAAGAATCAGTTTGTTATGATGGGTTTTAAGGTAGTCTATTAATTTAATAATTACTCTTGCGGCTTCTACCTTCTACGATGCAACTCATTCTTGCACTTGCAGTCTTGTTGCTTCAATAAACATTCGCAAGAGCCAATCGGTGAAATTCACGTAAAAATATATCATCGCTAAATTGTTACAAATTATGTAATACTATCCTACGAGTGAAGTGTTACGTAACGTAACAGCAGCCACTGCCTTTCAATACTAAAAATTACAACATACTGACAAATTATGCCATTTATTTAGACCATTGCCTCATTAAAAATCCGTACTGTGCAGTGATGCCAGCAAGAGCTGTGAAAAAAAAATGTTAGTTTCTCAAAAAAAACATCAGATCCTCATATTTCAACTTTTTCAGCAAATTTCCAACAGATATGTCCATGAATATGAGTGAAAATGGGTTGAAGACTTTTTTTTTTTAATCACCCCATTTCCAAGGCTAATTTTTCGATATTTAAGCATCAGATTTTAATTAAAAACATCAGATTTGCTCCTAAAAGCAAATTACATCAAATTTCTATCAAGAACATCAGACATCAGATTGCAAGTCAAATACATCAAGTCTGATGGAAAAACATCAAACCTTACGTCACTGGTACTGTGTAAAATAAAGACAATGCAAGCTAGAAAAAGCTTACAAAGAGATAATCTAAACTGTGAAAGTTATGATAATGATCATATAGGCTATGTCAAATGTGGTGTACTGTATTCTCATCTGTTAGCACAATTATTTAAAAGTGAACTTATCGGTTATCTTGTTTTGCTTTTCAGTTTATTGGACACTGATTCCGAAGATTGTTCGTGTGATGAAAAGAAGCCTCTGATTCAACGAAGATCTTCTCGAATGCCATTGATGCACCCAAAGTGGTACACTTCAAGTCCATTATCTAATGTTGGCGTAGGTGAGCTCAAAAGCTATTACTAGTATCAGTGCAATGGTATTGTAACTGGACTAATAATAGTAATACTTGTTTAATTGTGTTTTGAACTTAGCTTTATGTAGTTGAACTACTGACATGCAAACCTAAGTTGTATTTTTCGGAAGTTTTGAGATTAATTTTGTGATAAAGTTTTACTTTTTTTTGTGATTTTTAAGGTGCCAGTCCTCGTAGTGAAATAGTGGTTCAGAACGAAAACGTCCCAATAATTGCCAAACCAATATCTCATCATGAAATACCTGCTCTCAGTGCGACATTTAGTCGTCACAAGTATTATAGCAAGTTGGTTCATCACTCTGATAATAGAATGGTGAGTGTACTTTGCATAACAAATTTAAAACTGTTATTCCTTTTGAGTGTTATTAGTTCAATTTGAAGTTAGTTTTAAACAATTTTGCTACAAAAATTATATAAAAAATATCAAAGAATTATTCATTATTTGATTGCCTTTTAAATTGAAAATGAGATGCAATTTTGATACTATAAAAGTGATACTATAAATGTTATTCTGAAAGATGTTAGTTTTTTTCTTAAAGGTCCATCTGCCTCTTTTGTTTGTTTTTTTGTTCTTGTTCAGTGAGTAACCATTTATGCAGTATGTTTACAGTAATTGTGCTATTTGATTTTGTCGGCAGTGTGGTTGAAAAATTACAGGCGTCGTTTTTACGATGACCCCGATTCGACGATCTGGGTTTACCCCACACCCTGGCCATGTTGTTGTGTCCTTGGATAAGGCGCTTTGTGATGATTATCTCTGCGTGGTGGCTTTAAACAAGCAGCTAATTTACATGGGAAGAAGTCAACCAGAAAACTTGAAAAATGGTCAACTTCTAAGCAGGTAAGGATGATTCGTCCGAAATAAAAGCAACACTGTCGCTTTCTTGTGAGTGGAGGGTAAATATAAGTGAATCAATCAATATCTACTAAAGGCTTTCCATAAATTTGATACATTTAATTGGTGCTGAAAGTTGCTGGGATTGTTAGTACAGTAAAATGCTGGAAGTTTCAGTGATTTTTACTAATACTGTAAAGTTATTTTTATGTTTATTATTTTCGTTTCAACTATGATTTGCAGAGAATTCCTGATCATGTTTTGCCTTCTTCATTCTTTTACATCATTCCTGGAAAATCTACTGGGAAACAAAACAGCATTGTCAGCATGTAAGTTACTGGGATAACTTCAAAACCTGTTTCTGTTTTAGAAACTTGAAAAAATAAACGAATATCAACAATAACAATCAAAATTACTTTGAATTCCACAGAAAATCTAATTATTTGCTGTCCTCTGTAGAATGAGAGGTTCACGCCCAGTGGATAAATGCTTTAAAAATAGAAATAACCTAGTTTTGTTATGTGCATATAGCAATTATTGCATTAGTGTTCAAGTTAAATAGTATACTACAGTATGTATTGTTTCAAAAATGCATCTGTGAAATTTGAGCATGCTGTGTAGTGATGCAATGACATTATATTACTATTGATTTGTCATTTTTATTGGACGAAGTTTTTCAGTAATACCTGTTACATTTGCAAACAATTGGCAAGCAAACAAATCCTCACGTGTTTTACTTTGTAGTTAGTTTAGTTAATGCAATGGTAAATATCCACCACCTCATAAGCTTCACTTCAATAAAGTCACTTTAGTGCAACCATAATACAGTTTAGTGAACCAACACCGGCTTTTGGTCGTTTTACCTGAAAAAGTTTGTTTACTATTATTTCAATGTGGAATTTTTACAGCTCTAAAAAGTTATGGCCTTACAGTAATAGTTTGATTTCAAGGCATATAAACTGAAGTCATAAACATGTTAGTACATTGTTTCGCTTGATTATGCAATTTAGTGCAACTAAATGACCTTAAAGCGAAGTCTTTTAGAAACGCTGTATCTTGCAAATTAAACTCAAAACCACTTCCACAATGAGTGCTTTTCCTACCACCCTAAAAATGTAAAATTTACTAGTATCTTTGTAGATATATCAATTTTAACCAGTTGTAATATCTTGCTAGGTATGCTTATTTTGTATTACATTAAGTCGATAATTACAGTGTTCCCATTAAGCCGGTTTTTTTCAGCGATTCTGGATTTGTTGGGACTAGGGTAAATAATTTTTGGCAATATGGTAACCATAGCTTTACAAAATTCGACGAATTTGCGAAAATATGACATTAGCTATACTTTAATAACGAATTGGTACAAAATTTAGGACACATCACCATCCTTTTAGAGCTCAGGGTACAATTGTTTTAAGAAAATTTGGGCACTCACTGATTAGCCTGAAAGTTAAAGGGAACACCGCAGTAAAGACATTCCCATATTAAGTTAAATAACTTGGTACAAAATCCCTACGAGGTTTAAGCAAATTCGTTGTTTATATTTAGCTTCTTGCACTTTTCAAATTCCATAAATGACCAAGGACCAAGTATTTTCATGCATTTCCAAAATGAAAATCTTTATTAGATTTTCGATCTGGAATACGATGATGGGAACGTCACTGTTGACGATGCCTTGGGGTTTGGAACAAGCCGGTTTTACTCTTGGTGTTATGCTCATAGCTATCATGGGTCTACTTACGTTTTATACTGCCTACAGAGTGCTGCTGTCTAAAGACTACCTAGGTATTCAAACTTTTCAAAACTTTTTGATGTGCTAATGTTCAAAAATCAAATTTGATTTCTTTGTGTATGCATTACAGTAGAATGCATTGCTTACCAAAAATGTCATTGAAAATAATGTGTTCATCATTTGAAACAATAATTCCAACAAAACAGTGGTCCAAACTTTGCTTATTAATCTGTACACTTTTTTCGAGATTAACTGTTGGGATGGTATTTCCGAACCTTTTGCATTACATAAAGTGCTATTTTGGAGGCTATGTTATTTTCAGACGAATTGTTTGATGTAATTCTCGGTTGTTCATGGTTGGTTATTTTTTTTTTCTTTATGAAATATTTATTTCTACTGGTAATTGTATTCCGTCAACGATATTCTTGACCATCTACAGAGTAGCATGACGCATAATGTATTGTATATTAAGCTTAAATTGCGTTCAGTTTCGGACACCCCAATGGTGTTCATTGAGAAATCTCACGTAGAAAATTAGTAAATTACCACAGAGTTGTAAGTCGGGCTGGGTTCGGGCCTAAAGTTGACAAAGATTTCGGGCTTAATTCGGGCCTGAGACGTACTTTTTGTCTTAATTGCACAAAAATATAATCAAAATAAATTGGCAAATTGCTAAGTTTTTCTGACCTACCTTAACTTTCGTGTGTTTTCGGGCATGATTTGGGCTTCTAATTAGTTATCGGGTTCGGGCCGTAACTACTCGGCCCGTTTACAACTCTGGATTACCAAATGATGCCATGCATTAGGTCGATGGTAGGCAGACTTTTTAGATCGATTGTTTTTGTTAGAAACTGAAGTGTTCGAGTTTTCCGATGTCTGTCGATACTACCTTGGAAGATGGGGAGAGTGGACTGCTATTTTATTCGCACTAGTTACCTTTCTCGGCGGAATGATTGTCTACTGGGTACTAATGACAAATTTCCTTTACACTGGCGGAATCTTTATTTATGGTACGCTTTCTAATTGAAACTAGAGCGTCGCATTGTGAGTTGTTTGTTTTCAAATTTCTTCAACTTATTCATTATGTCTTACGCTAAGATTTTAATATTTTCATGTAGCCTGCTTTACTATTACTAGCAAAACTATTGAACAAGAGTCACACAATATATCAATAAATTCTAAATATGTTTGGTGCAGCAATACATTTGGAACTCAATTATTAAGCGGTCGTCGAGGTCCAATAATAGTTATCACGTTGTATCGGAATTAATTTTACACCTTGAAATGAATTTTAAGATCCACCAATTAAACGCGATATCCGAATTCGCGTTAAATCGAGGCGCTTTAAACTACGTTCCTCTGTAATTAGAGGGTGTGAAGATTTTTCGCTTGTGCCGTTCACTCTTGACCGTAAATTCTTGATTAAAAACGGAGGCATTGTTTTACCCAGAACTTGATTGCAGACAAAGTATCACAACACAACGACAACGATACTCAACGAAATGTATCCGAGGTTCTCTGTCCAACTGGCTATCGGATTCCAAGCCAAAACAATACCCTCAACCAAAGCTTGTTCACTGATGTGTCCGATGACATAAGCAATACGTCCCAATCAGAGGTTTGGTCCGCTACTTTGACCGTTCCACTGTACCTTGTTGTTATCCTGTTACCATTGTTAAATTTCAAGTCTCCAACTTTTTTTACAAAATTCAACTGTTTAGGTGAGTTATGACATGTTTGGATATTCATTGCATTCAAGACGAAAAGACGTAGGGGGACTAAGTTGTTTCCGGAGCTGAGATTGTGTGCATTTAATGAAATTTCACGGGGGAGTTTAAGAGATTTTCAGTTTTACGTTTAACGCATTAAGCGTTATCAACGTATCAGTTAGTAACTGCGGTAGAATCGTCATTCAGTACGGTTAAAGCACGCTTTGCATATTCCATCTGCTGAATATCTAGCCTGTTGTTTAAACTTTGTATATGCTGCTTTCTCATGTGTTTTCTAGCATACGTTTTCTTCTTGAAACTAATATTTTTAACGATGGTACTAGTTAGTTATCGGTTCAAACTCAAGCAGTTTAAGATAGCTTTATTGTTTATTGATCGAAAATGACTTATAAATGTTGTCCTTGCAGGTACTCTCTCAGTCATATTTATTCTCACGTTTGTAATTGTGAAAGCCGTTAAATGGGGTTATAATTTCGAATTTACGCTGCACAACGATCCAAGTGGCTATCAATTGCCGGAATTTCGACCGACGTTTACAGCGTTGACAGGATTATTATCATTGGCTTATTTTCTGCACAAGTAAGAGCAAAGTTCATATTTAGACCTTCAGGTAATCTTTGTCATGAGGCGTTACGTCACAATTTCCTTATTTCGCAGTGCGGTGATTACGATTTTGAAAAACAACAAGTACCCAGAAAACAACGTCCGAGACCTAAGCCTTGGTTATTTGCTGGTCGCCCTCACATATCTGACAGTCGGGGTCGCTTTTTATCTTTCTTTTCCTCTTCCAAAAGCTTGTATTGCTGCCGTAAGTACTTTTGGTGTTGATTCAGTCTGCGTTAATTTATTATTTCTTCATTTTAGAGCGTAGGTCCGTAGCAATAAACAAAAAACAGTTACACTAAACGAAAAAAAACACATCTTTGCAACATCAGCCCCGTTTTTTACTACATGCTATTGCTCATACACATCGTATTTTACTGCTTAAACTAGTGCAATTCTTCGTCACAACCTTTAAAAATCCAATTTCTTGAACCAGACATAGTTAGTAGTTGATTACAATGACGAAAATATTCACTAGTTAGAAAATAATCGCTGTTAACCGTTTATCTTATTAATGAATTATTCGATTTCCGGCACCGATCAATACGCGAAACATAGATTTATGAAGCAATGCATCAAAAGTGACAATATCATTCTAAATTTGAAGTTCTCAAGCTGTAGTATTGTGAGGTAAGCCATGTAGTTTACTGCGGTGAGAATTATTGTAAGCTATTTTATAAAGCTGCATACTTGAATGAGAATCTTTAAACCACAGCTGACTGGCGTGTAAAACATTCTACGATACTGCTTAAAGATATTTTTCACGCGTTTAGAGCACTTAGCAGAATTTGTTTTCTGTTTTCAGCCAATTAGCTAGCTGTTCCGTACAAATACTTCATTTGTCACTTAATGTCTTTGTTGTCTGTAGTAGTATCATTAATGCACACACCAAGATATTTGACAAAACTACTAAATCTAATCACTCTAGCCTATCCGGCAATTAGGCATGCAAGACAAAGCAAATCGTTTAGAACGAAAAAAGTATTCCACTTGATTTGTAATTATTTATAACCCTATCGTGTTCTACGGCGTAATGACTGCACACATTCAGCAAATCTTGTAAACCATCCAGACTAGGTGATATTATGTAAAGTCAGCGACCTGTTAATTGTGCGCCGAGCAAAGGTCACAAACTTAACGGTTTAAAACGCAATTTTGCATTTTTTTTTCTGCTGTTCTTGTTATTAAGTTATTGCTTGATGGTCGATTTTGAATGATATTTAACGTATGCCTTCCAACTCTTAACTCAGCGAATTTAATAGGATAGCGACAAATTTGTCCTTAAGAACCATCGTAAATAATTAGTTTCAGCAGTTTGTGGCGAATTGATTGCTTGAAATCAATGTACTTCCAACTTTTTGGGCCTCTAAAATTTTCATACCTAGAAATTTATCTCGTGCGTATAGGTTGAGTGGCTGATTAACGTAGGTCGTAGATCAATGGAAAACTAAAGAGTTGAGCTCCAATAAGCAAAAAATAAAAACATTTTCTATACTATACTTGAAGCTATTTTGCAGAATCTTCTCGATAACCTACATTTTTCCGACTCTCTGGCCAGTGCCGCCAGATTGATTTTGCTTTTTCAAATGATCACTGTGTATCCATTGCTCGCGTACATGTTTCGAGTTAACGCTTTGTACGCCATTTGCAACTCGGCTTGGCCAGGGTAAGTTTTGAACTTGCTGTGTTTGTTTTAACACTCAAAGAAAAATCAATAATGTTCGCGGGAAACGACCGGTTTTAAAGAGATTTTGTGTTTGAGCGCTGTGTGCAAATATAATACTGGATTGTAAATCTTGCCCAATGATTACTTTTTGGATTATTTCAACTGGATATGCCTGTCTGCAGTATTTTTCACTGCGCGTCTAAAGTAACATCTTGATTTTTTCTTATTGCGTCAACTTATCGACTTGGCGCTAATTAGTCTTGCTCAAGTAAACTGACTAAAGTTGACCTTACAGTACTGTTCTTCTTAAAGTTTGATGTTTGAATTTTTATATGCCTAAAACTACGGCAATCCATTTTTCGTCAATTCAACGTGTCGTTAAGCGGCTACTAATGCTTCTTATCAACAATGACCACCTGAATGGCGATAGCGTACCCGCAGTAGTAATTGTTTCTTTTGTTCTGGCTAGAAACAGCGAAAAGCTTTAGTCCAACATCCACTACGATCTACTCAAAGGTGGTAGGTTTACACCGTCTTTTTGAAAGTGAACAATCAGCTTTTAATGAACAAAATTTTTTGATGGAACCGCGGCGTTTAACTATCAATCATTCAGAAACAATTACTATTTGTTAAAATTTTCCGCAACTGTGAGGTAGCACTTCACTCACTTTATCTGCTTTCCAATTTGGCCAGTGTTTCATCAGCATCTGAATTCACACAAAGCCTATTCTGGCATCCCACCCGAACCTTCAAACCACACACGAGAGCAATTTCTGCACTTGCCATCGTAGAGAAATTGCCCTCGTGTGTGGTTTGTAGGTTCGGGTGGGATGCCAGGATAGGCTTTGTGTGAATTCAGATGCTGAATGCTGATGAAACACTGGCCTAATGGGAAAGTAGATACTGTGAGTGAAGTGCTTACTCACAGTTGTGAAAAAGTTATGTTGAGGATCTGCTATGTAACTTCTGTATTTGTTAAAACATACTGTACAAAATTATACATTTTTGATTTTTTTTTCAGCTTATGGCAAGTTATAGTTGTCAATATTCTCATTGTGGCTACCTGCGTTTTAGTTGCCATGTTTTATCCTCATATTGGTGATATTATAAGGTGAGTGTTAATGGCAATGGAAAATATCTCATCCTATTTTTGTTCAAAAAATCATCAAGCGATTTTTATTAGACTTTTGGAAATAAAATATTTGATGTTACTTCAGTAAAACCGATTTAAAATACGCAAAACTATTTGAGTTTGAAATGTTGTTATTACAGTACTTTCGTTCCCCGAGAAGTAATTTCATGTTGCCTGATAACCAAATTAGTGATGCTATCTGGTTGTTTTTTGTTTTTGGGGGTGGCTTTTTCCAACGTAACTTGTGTATTTTTGAAAACATACTGTACGAAATTGTTGCGGTTGCGCACACTAAAAAAGCCGGTTTCTCACTGTTTTTTTGCTACTAAGTGCTTTTAGCTCAAAAACAGGGTCCCAAAGCACTAAAGACTTTTTTGAGTCTTCACATGATTTGCCTCCAATTAGGCGTTGTAAAGGTAAGGCATCCGAAAATAAATTGCTTGACGTTGTAAAATTTCGCCCACACTATTTGTAAATCGTAAAAAAAGCTGCCTATGGTTGCGTGCAGATGATGTAATCTTTAGTAGTTTGGCATAACCCTATCGGAAAGTTATTTTCATGCATTGCCTAAGTGAAGTATAAATTTCGTTTATTTTCAGATACAGCGGAGCGTTTTGTGGCATGGTTTATATATTTTTTCTTCCAAGCCTAGTATATATCTTGGCCACCAAATCGATGGGAAAATTAACTCGCTCGACCGTTGCTTTCCATATTGTTATCATGCTATTCGGCACCATTAACTTCATATCTCAATTTTTAATACAGCCTTCCATCTGATTTAGCTCGTTTGTACTGCTGCAGTCATTAACTGCATAAACTGATTGACAGATCGTAGTCAATGCTTGATCTTATTTTAGAGCTGAATGGCCAGTGGCTACTGCGACAAAGCAGTTTTAACGTTATCCCCTGCTCAGTGTCGTGGCTAGGGGGGGCGGCCCGCCCCGGGTGACATTACATTATAATTTGAAACCATAACCTCACTGATTTGTGTTGTTTTTTTTTTTTGGATCGAAAAAGGGTTGACACCACGAAATCCTGCACCTGGTGCCACCATCCTTAGCAACGCCACTGCCCCTGAAATTGACGGAAATTGCTTTTTGTACTACTACAGAAGCTATTATTTTCTTAAGCAGAGAGCAAAAAAATTAACACTCTAGTACACCAGTATTATTGCAGTTTTGTTTACCCTTTTATAGTGCTGCGAGTGTTATGGTGGATATTAGAATTAGTTACGAAGAATATGTAACTTGCTTTTACAATTTGCATTACCGTTGAATTTTGGTTTATGGTGTCTCGGTTTTGTAACGTATCTTGTATTTACGTCTTGTGCTTAATGTTGTATTTTACCTACCTCGAATTATGTTCGACTTGTCTGGAAAAAAAATAGTTTTTGGGGTTTTATATGTTAAGGTCGCTACAGTTTCTCTAGTGCTTTTTCTATGATCTGGTTTTAAACGCACATTATGAAATACCCGTTCAATGCATTGCATAATATCATACGAGTATTCAATTCATAGCAATCGATGTAACAAGTTTGCAGTTTTTACTGAAACATCAAAATATAGCATGGAGTCAAAGACATTTCCAAATAATTGAGTTCGTCGTAATTATCGCGGTAAGACGTTTAAATTAGTGATGTTGCGTTTTAACCGAACGAATGATGTTTATTATGGTGTTGTAGACTTTGTTTTTGTTGTTTATAAGTTCTCTTTGTTTTGTTATTTTCACTTCTGTTTTGTCAGTAAATTTTAATTTGTCACGTTAATTTTTACAAACTGAGCCTAAAAATGATAGATCTACATGTTGTTGGCGCTCAGACAAATATGCAAATGTTCATGAAGGAGTGCCGATTACTGAATTCGTTTGTAACAATACACTGATTGTGACCGTGGACAATTTTCGTGCATTCTACTCGAGAAAGTTTCCTGAGCGATAACATTACTCCAGAAGTTTGACTCTGAACTTATCTTTTTGAAATTGAAATCTATTGCAATAAGGCGCCTTTACTGATGATAAATTTGTTTTTAACTGAAATCTGCCATTTTCAATATACCAAATTGATTCTCGTCCTAAAAGGCTGGTTTTCCACGTACAACGTCTACGAAGAAAGCTGTGAATTAAGTTATTGAACGTCCGACGCGCAGTAGTAATGCACTTTTTACTTTTAGCGGTTTTTTTCATTTGAACAGCAAAAAGCAAGTTAATAACTGGCAAATCGCAACAGTTTAACAACAACTCGATCCGATTTTTTGATGTTTAGCATTGTGAAATAATAGTTCAATAGATGCGTTTAAATTGCTCGTATGTGCGTGGTAGCAACATTGCCCGCCAGGAGTTAGGTTTTTTGGCCTGTGACCACTGACCAAGCACAAATAAACGGTAGTTGGGTCTTTCCACCTCGTCACGACCAACGCAAGCTGCATATGCTACGATTAACTTCAAGACATTCGGTGTGGAATTCTCATGATAATACTGTGCAATAAAAAGAAATATACATTACACAATGCATGCACTGTGGTCAGCATTGCGTTTGTGTGAATCCGATCTCTTTCAAAGCTTGGCAAACATCTTGTGGAAAGCACACTTAGAATTTTGCCCTACCCACTATGAGAAAATTCAATCAAACTTGCGTTAAATAATTTATATGGCGGTAATTCACAGGTAAAAGAAAGAAAGCTATCACCACAAAACTTAATTAATTTTGCGACTTAAAAAAAGCTCATTTTCAGCACAAACGCGTTAAATGAACAAATTCCAACAAGTACCCAGCACTTAGATTTCTATCAAAATGCTCCCAGACCTTTACGTTTATTGGTGTTAAAAATCGCATATTAAAATTATTCAAAGAAATGGTTTAGAAAGTGGTCGCCCCGTCATGACACTCAACTTATCGTGGCCGAAATATCACCCCAGATCTACGTTTGAAGTCTCAAATGCCTTGAAGTATACGGTTATTGAAATGCGTCTAGTAAAATCTCGAAATATTTTTGTTGAAATCACAAAAATTACTCGGTGGCTATAAGGGCTCCGCTCCCAGTCCTACTTTATGTAATTATTTTCTCGATAAGTTTAGAGTAACCCAAAAACGTGCAGCAAAAGTCGTAGAGTACTTTCCTTTTTTTTATACAATTTATAAAATATCAAAATGGTTGCAGGCTTTAAACTGGATCCACTATATTTTAGCGATCAAACCCATTTAAAAAATGCCCCTCCTGAAGTTGGCCACTGATTACGCGTCTGTCTCGTTCAAAAAGCGGAAAAACAACTACAGTAGACTGAACTGACTTTGTACGCTGTAAATCATGTCACTTCCTTTTAGATCCAATACAAAATATTAAACTCATTTGCAATAGGTCAGATCATTTAAATTCGATTTAGATAGGTTTTAGTTTCGACGCAATAGTGACCATTCTGCAGGTAGGGAGTATTGCCCTCCCACTTATTCCAGCGTTTGTTATTAGTTGGTAACAATATATCACGAGCAAACCAGTTTGGGTGAATGAGAGTAATAAGACGAGATTTTTGTCGGGAATTAGCATTTTGGAATTTGCTGTTTTTTCAGGCAAAGTTTTTTTTAACTCGCGCAAAAGTTATGCTACGAGCAAGTAGACTGAATTGATGCTAAAAAAATTAACCAGGGGCTTTTTGGAAGGTAGTTAGTTTTACTCCGCTATCAAAAAATTAAGTTCAATTAATTTCCCAAAAAACAGTATTTGACTACTTTCTCAACACTTGCTTCAACTGTGACGTCATTTTTCGCCTGCAGCACAATAGCTCGTTATTGTCATTTTTATAGCGATACTAATGATAGTAAAATGGTTTGCAAGGTTGGCTAAGCGGTTATTTATTGGCAGGATTTTGAAAGCACAGCAAAATAAAAGATAACATTTGCGTACGAATAAAGAATATAAGATTTTTAAAAATTGAGAAAAACAAATCGAGTTCAATAATTGCTAGATTTTATATCAAGCATTGAATTGTGCGAGGTTTAAAACTGCAATAATAGCAGCAGTCAAAGATAGATCAGACACAATTAATTAAAAAGAAGTGCTAACCCAACATAGTTATCATTTCAGTGAATTGAATGCTTATCAACCATGCATGATAGTTTTATATTCGAGTTGATGCTTTGTCATAGCGTGGAACACGCGTTTCTTTTTGTCATAAAACGAGATAGTTTCGGAGTTTGGTCTTACCACTTTTGAGGACTTGCTCATTGCTTTCATAGCATCCTAGAACATAACAAACGAAGTTGTAAAATGATCGAGGCATAAACGTACACGAAAAATAGCACTATCTCATCTGATTGGAACTCCGTAAGTCGATTGATAAGTTTAATTTTGTAAGTATGTAAATAAACTTTTCAATCGACTTTTATAGGTCAAATTTCCGTAATATAGTAGTCAAGTTTCAAATACAATAATATATTGGTCAAATTTCCACAAACGAAAGTGGAAATTTGACCAATATGTTACTCATTAAATATAATCTCGTACTCCATTGTCCAATTGTGCATAAAAAAGGGTGTAAATTTGTACATTACATGTGTTTCAATAAAAAATTTTGTTTTAGAATGTTTTTAAAATCATTTAACCCTATTTCACACCGAGAGGCGGGGGTATTTTTGCCCTATCTCGTTTTTTTTGTATTAAATCCCTTCAAGAAAATGATTTTTATTTCGAATCAACTTGACTTTGAGTCAAAATTCACTACAAATAACTCCTGAAAATGTGGCGTTGCTAAGATAACGGAAGGTTATCCGATTTTTTAGGTTTTTTGAAATCTAAAAATTTTTTGGCCAATAGTCAATTTATATGACGTCATAAGACCATAGGTGGGCACAAGTCCGTAATCGTTAATCCGTTAATAACGAAGCTAACTTTTTCTTGAACTCCCTAATCCGTTAAAAAGTTTTTTCATGTTAACGGACTAAATTAACTTCCGTTAAGTTCTGTTAACGGACTAAATTAACTTCCGTTAAGTTCTGTTAACTTCCGTTAAGGTTTTTATCGTTAATATCTTGCACCATTCATTCATCGTACAGGTACAAACCAGTTTGCACTGGTAGCACTTGTTGCGCATTAGCTCGAGTTTTATCGAAGAAAGCGAAGAAAAGAGCTCTTTTTTGTGACAAATAATAAGCTGCAGCCTCCGAGATCTATTAATTATCGCTGTTCGCAATTTCCAAAAATTTTCCGATCGCAGCTTCGTTAGCGCATTTGAACTTATTTCTATCTTGAAATTAGATTAGAGTTTAAAATGTAACTTCCAAAACACAAAACGACCACCATAGCAATAAATATTTCCTTACAATCTGCTCAACAGCGTCAATACGTGTTATAGAAGTGAGTGAATAAAAAGAAATGTAAATTACACGCAAAATGTTAACGAATTAACGGACTTTATTAACTTCCGTTAATTAAGGCTGAAAATAACGGATTAACGTTAACGGAGGTATGAAGTTTGTTAACGGACTAGTAGTTAACGAAGCTAACGTTTTGCATTAGCTTGCCCACCTATGCATAAGACGCTTCTGTGACGTAACTAACTTGGCTTAGGCATTTTGTGATTAGCATAAAAAACAAATAGTATGTTCAAAATTTGAACCAACCGTGACGTCTCCAACTAAACACCAATTTTTCTAAAAACTTTCGGTAAACACCAACCCGCATGCCAAATTTTGCGTTCCCATGAGTTTGGTTTAGGAGTTAGATAGGGGTCATTTCTGCTCCCCTCCCCCCCGTGTAAACTGCGCTGGTCACACACCCCGTGTAAAATAGGGTTTAAAAATCAAGAAAGTTAATTTTTTTATTACCTGTAAATTAGCGAATTCTTTCGAAGCACAAGCACCGAGTATAGCTCCTCCAAGCAGAACAGCTTCTGTTTCTTTACTGAGAACAACAGGACGGTCTACAAAATGTAGCATAAAGTTAGTGGTCGTAAAAAGTCCTTCTGTAATCCGGAAAAGCAAAGTGATACATTTATAGTTCCTACTAAATTTTAATGGTCGAGTTAAAGAGTTTCAAAAAAAATTAAAATTTTTCTTCCGCAATCTCATTGAGGTAAAAAAAACTTTTCACCACAAAAATCTTGGGTCAAGAATAGTGTTACGCTTACGTGCATACTTCGCAGATTAATAATACGGTAACCAAATTAAATCTATATAACTGAAATAATTACTCACTCAATGCATTAGCGTGAATTTGAACGAACAGTTTATTCTTGCTCAATCCACCGCACATGAAAATCGTACTGATATGATGGCCACTCTTTTCTAGAGTTTCTATGATATGAAGAGAACCGAGCTAAAAACATTAAGCTTAAGTTTATTTCGATGAAATTGACGTCATCTCTAATCTCCATTTTCTACGACGTCAAAATCATACGAGTTAGTTTTGCGCTTGCCTAAATTTATCATCTAATATTTTTAAAAGCAAATATAAATCAATAAAAAAAAAGCTTAAAAATCTAATATTTAAGAAAATGCCGAGCCTATATATGCCAATGTAATTTAAATCCAACAATGAGACAATTTAGCAAAATAATGATTCTTGAAACAATTACCTTGAAAAGTGCGCTTTGCAAGAATTTACATTTTTTGTCAGAGTAATTTTATAGGACCACGAGGTTCATTTGTGCTCAAAATCTAAGAATGCCATCCTCATTCCTCATCATGAAACAATAGTTGAAAATACAGGTTAGCACAACGCATTTGTAAGTAATTAACCGAGTTTTTTCGGTATTTCGTATATCGCCTTTGGTGATTTGTCTAACTGCAATCATGATCTATTGCTTTTAACGAAACGAAAATGTATTTGCGTCATGTAACTTCTCCAATAAAATTAAGAGCAAATGAAGCTGAAAATTTAACTAAGCCAGGCCAACTCAAAATTTACTGGTTCTTGTGAAAAAGGTGTGTGGAAATGAAGTAATTTCCCAAGAATCCTATTAGCAAAAATGATCATTAATTCAGTGCGCTAATTTCATCGCCAAATCATAATAGTAACTCAAGAACTCACAGCAAGAGCTTGTATAGTCGCAAGGTACTGCTTAGCTAGATCTTCCAAGGACTGGTCCAATGCTAAACCGCAAACAGCCCCACGTAACGTGGGATCGGCGAGGGGGGAGCGGTTGCCATGAAAATCAGGGGACACGTGGATATCAGTCCCAAGATAGTCGATATGCTTCAGACCAGCTGCTATAGTCGTTGATGTTAGAAATTCATTCAAAAACTTGTACAAGTTCATTTTCCTGTCAATAAAATAGGTATCTATGTCATAGAAGTCCACATGACCATAAATCACTTTAACCTACTTTGATTCAGCTTCTTTTTTTAATTGACGATAAGCCGGATGTGATCGGACGACATGGTCAATCTAAACAGTTGACACGGTTGACTATATTTGGTTTGAGAACGAAATCCAATTCTCCTTACTCGCTCACCAAACTGCCGGTAGCACTTTGTCCGCCTTCGTTAAGCCAATATCCAGGTACCATGGCGGAATAATAAGGCCCCCAAACGCCAGGAACAAACAACGGTTTTTCACTGAGCTGCAACAAATTATACAAAACTATGAATAACGATGCAAGTTCACAAATATTTAGCACATTGCCGATAAAAACTTCTATTTGAATAAGCTAACCCCTGACGATCTCGTTACGGTAAAACATACCGCAGGACGTTGAATGTTTTTATCTGTTCCTGGTGTGCTAATTAATATTTGATACTGCGCGGACTAGAATTGTTATTGGGTACTTTTAAAAAACACGGAGATCATGAAGAAGTTTAATTCAAGTTCACTTCTAGCTGTAAGAGTCAAAACTAGAAATGAGTTCTTATAACTCGCGTTGTTATAATTAATGACTCCGATAGTTTATGTTCGAAAAACAATATTTGTTGTTTATTTTTCATATGTGAATGACAGGAAACCTCGTCATTAGATAAGCTTTTATTCTTAAAGGAAGTCAAAATGTCAATTAACTCATGAGGTATTATTTTTATTATTATTTGCTGTTCAAAAATTTTATTTGCGTGAAAATT
Source organism: Trididemnum nubilum (assembly GCA_963965965.1). Classification (NCBI taxonomy): domain Eukaryota; kingdom Metazoa; phylum Chordata; class Ascidiacea; order Aplousobranchia; family Didemnidae; genus Trididemnum; species Trididemnum nubilum. Next base: position 19,748,694 of record OZ014482.1, on the reverse strand, counting down.
TTGCAATCATAGAGGATTTAAAAATCAAAACTGACCACCAATCAAAAAACTTTCTAAAAACCAAACAGTCTTATAGGTACTATTAACGCGATACCCCATTTGTTTAAAGTTTCTGTCAAACAGAACTAATTCGCAACCCATACGCAAAACTACAGGTATTGGTTTGTTTAGCATCGACTTCAGAATGTTTAGATTACAATAGTGCAATACTTTAGTTGACATTGTGAAACATTTATTGCAATTAAAATACCCAATAAAGTTTTAACCTATATAACGTCGTGATGCAACAATCAACGAATACAAAATAGCTAGGTCAACTCGAAAACAAAAAAGGAAATATAAGTTAGTCATATCCCATATATCAAATGACGTCACATATAATTGAAAATTTAACGAAAAAATGCTGAAGCATTGGCAAAACATCGAGTTAAAAAGCAGATCAGCAAAATATTAGTTAATAGAATAAATGTCCGAGCAGTAGTTGATAAATTTCGGTAGTTCCAAAACAAACTTGCAGTAGCAGTTAAATCTTCCTTTTTAGCGAAATCAAATGTGCAGCAGCAGTGGAGCCGGTATTGATAGTTGACTAAAACAAAATATTCAGCAAACAAGTCATAATCAGTGGCGCAACCAAGGGGCGGCTAAGAAGGCTTCAGCGTCTCCCCCCCTTATCCGAGCCACAAGAAACTGTAACCCCAAATGCAAGCATTTAAACGTATTTTGGACTTGACATGTATGTAGGGGGGATGAAGGGGCTCGACAATTTATTTAATTCTTTTAAATGATTTTCATGTCTTTCAAATGGCTTTAAAATCGTGCAAAATGTATCCAAAGTTAGTTAAAAATGTTTTTTGTTTTTGAAAATCACAGAAATCGTCCAGCAGCTGACCCCAGACCCTCCGGCGGCCTGTGGTATACTGGAGTTGCACCAATTTCTTCAGAACAGCGTGTAATTTGAAACATTTTTCAAGCGAAAAAACTTTAACTTGTGGTTTGTGCCCTTTCCTAAGAAAAATCCTAGTTGCGCGCCTGATTATAATTACCGTATTTGACGGCATATAGGACGCACGGGCATGTAAGACGTACCTCATTTTAGCAGGTCAGATTCAGAAAAAATTTTAACTCTACCTACGCCATGTAAGACGCAGGGCGATTTTTTGAGCCAAAATTTTGCAAAAAAGTGCGTCCTATATGCCGTCAAATAAGGTAGTATTTTTAGCAACAACTCTCATTTCAGCAAAAACAAAGTAATAATAGAATTAATGATTAATTATACCGGTATATCGAGTTAGCAGCTCTAAGTTATTGTGAGAAGTAAAAGCTGCAATATACTTTACAGTACATGTTTAAAACATTTAGAAAATGTATAAGTTGCTGCCAATATTTTATCTGTTGAGTCAAGTCCTTCGATTTGGGCAGGCGAACAAAAATACTTGGACATGGACAAATTGGATCGAGTGTGACGATAAAAACCAATGCGATGTCGAAACAAAAAAGTTTTGCGAAGGAGACGCCACGGGTAGACTGTGCGGTGACCCACCATACTCTCAATCCCTTTACTACCGATCCTTATTTGGCTGCCCACCGATACCAACTAACTGCCCCTCCTGGACCACCGTCCAACAAACAACTTGCGAAAGCAATGGTAAGCTCCGGCATTATGCCACATACAACTTTCATAAGAATCGATTTTTTGAAAAACCGTACCAAGGTTTATTGGGCTGGGCCATCACAACTGGTTGACTGCTTTAGCCCCAATGGGAAATAAGCGTTAAGTGTCCTTTCCACTGACACAACGACGCATTGCAAGTCCGAGAACCGAACAGGGAGAGATCAACTTTCGATCGCGAGAGCCGAACCGGGAGAGAGCATCTTTCGATCACGAGAGAGCATCTTTCGATCACGAGAACCGAACTGGGAGAAAGCAACTTTCGATCACTAACTAGCTCGACGTTAGCAACTCTGTTGATGGTAAACGAATAAAGTCCAACTTCTTTCTGCGTCGTACAAAAACGCTGGAGAGCAGGTAATCAAAATAAGTCAAAAAGGTTGAAACATAAAATAGGAGTCAAAATAAAAACTGACCAGATTTGAATTTTCATTGTTTAACATTAGCTGGTTATGGAATGTTTTACCAGCAACTCTTCAATAAATGAACGAATCACAATTTGGTCGGACAATCGCTTCAATTCCAGATGTTAAAGTAACAGTGAAGAGTGATCTGATATATTTACTGACGGATAAGACCTTCTTTTTAAACTTTAGCTACGTATGATTGTTTTTTTGACCTGCAGCTTGTGACTACACGATTCGAAAAGAATGCGATACCATTCCATCTTGCTTCCTCACATATCTGTACACATGCAATTCAGAACTGTACATCGATTGCGTTGGTAAGTAACTTGCGTGGTAATTAGCTGTGAGGAGCAGCTGGGTTTATATTGTCGCTAAAATTATCAGTCAAATGTTGAAATTTAGACAAAATCGTTTCGGTCCTTTTTATCGTTGTATGCATGATTGATTTAGCTCTTAAATGCTAAATTTTGATTTTTTTTTTTTGTCATTTTTATCGAATTGGCAAGTTTGTTTTCGGTTTGTTCACAAAAGTTTAGGTCAGTGACCGACAAATGACCAAAAATAAAGCAACGCTTACTTTGTAGAAGCTGATTGTGAGGTGAACGTGTATGAGCATGTCGGCCCAGAACGAAAAACATCACAATCGCCTAAAATAATGGTGATGATTGAGATGAAAATTCAAGTTCGGGGAAATCAGGAGTTGGCCAATGTCGACGAATGCCAAGCTACATTAAAAAAGCGGGCAAACTCGAGAAATTTTGAAAAAATGCAGCCCGGTTGAACCGTAATGATTTGGGGGGCGCACCAAAATATAAAAGTAGACTATATTGAATTCGTTTTCGAGCGTGTAACTTGCTTGCACTCGCTATTGTTGCTACTTGCGAAAGCACGCGGGATCCCAAGCAATAAAAGAACATAATCGCTACAGGCCCGGCGCAAGGATAGCGTGACTGGGGGGGACAGAAATAAATTTTGGGGGGGCACGAGAATATATTTACATGAATTCGAGAGTGGCACGGGGGCACGAGAAATTTATTCTAGTCTGGATCAAATATGAACAAGATGAAAACCAAAGATTCAGAAAGATTTTCCGGCCGACATCAAAAATTCAAACGGTTTTTCTGGCCCAAAACAGGTGATCTCCAAAAAAAAAAGGTCTTCACTGAAATTCTAAGTGATTTGATGCGAAAATTTCGAAATTTCGGCCTCAATTTTCATTCCAGTACCCCATGCCTGTTAATTTCTTCGGGGCGCAGTCCTCGCTTGGGGGGGCACAAGAAGTCATTTGGGGGGGCACGGCCCCGGTATGCCCCCCCGTGGCGCCAGGTCTGAATCGCTAGAATTTCTACTCCATAACGTTGTCGACAAGGTCAGCACTATGGGTAGCAAAATTGTTGAAGCACTTTCAAAAATGTTTTTGTTTTGATCGCGCAGGTCAATGGAGTCCGTGGAAAGCGAAATACCCGTGTAGAGATGAAGCTGGTGATGTTATGAAAAACTTGACACTGCGTCGAGAATGTCTGTATGAAAGCAAACTAAGCGTCAAATGCGGAGGAAACGTGAACAACAAGAGTTTTGAAGAAAAACCTTTGTAAGATTTCTACACATTCTATTGTGCACAACCCATAATATCGAAGTTTCTTAAATCAATCTTTGAGCTTAGCTTACGAAGAGTAGTGAACTAGCGGCAAATTTTGCGACCGCGGAAAGAAAAATATAAAGTTTAATTTTCTGTTGCCCACTGTTCACCGCACCGCTGTTATATTTCTATGACGAAGCAAAGGTCTGTACATGATTGCTTCTACATCCATCATTTCGATCCTTTGTGAAAAATAATCCCTCTCATTTTTTCAAGTCGCGACAAATCATTTCGATTTTAAACTTTAGATATAAGTGTGAATTGATAATGATGAGATTGGACAATAACGAAGCAGATGCTTTTTCGTATCACAAAAGCAATTGTTTAAGGCGAATCTACAGTGTTTATCGTTCAAGATGAGTGCAAATTATAAGTTTTAAAATAACAGCTCATCGGCTACTTAAGACCTCGCTGAGACCTGGTAAGACGAGGTCAATTGGGAAAAAATGAAAAAAGTTCTTGTAAACATCTCACGTACGTTGAGACTTTAAACAACCACCGTAAATGGTTCAGTTTTGAATATTTTATGCTTTCATCTTTTTTACAGCATGGGAAGATACGATAATGTCACTTGCAGTACCACAAACAATAATCTAAATGAAGACAACACAACAAGTAACCAAACTGTCTAAAACCTTCTGCATTTCAAAAGAACTTCGAACAGCGTTATTGCTGCGGAGACCCACCTTCCGCACTTAAAATGACCCCAGTAGTTCGGTTCGACAAGATTAATACTAAGTTTACTGAAACTGACATATACTTATAAGTTTTAACACCACGAAGGCCTGAAATCGGCTTAACAAATAGCTTCGGAATTTTTAAATGTTTCTTACTTTCAAAATGTTTAGTTCTTGGGCTTAAGTCTGCTTTGCAGCTCCCTTTTGAAGCAAAAATCTCGGTTTCGAGTCGCCGATATGAAGCGACATTAGGGCTAAAATAGTGGCATTATGATTACGTTTACTTGCCTTGCTTCGCTGCTAAGTATGAATGCTCCCCTCGAAATTCTGCAAAAATTGGCATAGGTAGACAGTGATAATGCTTAACGCAATACTCACTCTACTTCGGTACTCTGCGCTTATGAAGTTGTGAATGCTAGTCCAAGCACTAGCAACAAAAACCAAAATCAAATTTCTAATTTCCAGATATAACCTTGACCACTGAAACCAAGACACCCTCTCCTGCTTTCACCCCACTTGTTATAATCATCCCAACCATTGCTGCTCTATTGCTTGCCTTGCTTGGAGGATGGTTAATAAAAAAGCAATTGCTCAAAAACAAACAAGGTAAAGTAAATGAAAAGTTGATTAGCAGCATGCTGGTAACTACCAACCACTAATCGACGCCCAGAACAGTAATCTGGTTTAGTTTTCGAACGTACGCGTGTAACGAAAAAGTTCGGCCTACAGTTTGCGTGCATGCGTAAAAGTGCGAGCGTATCCTTTAATTACTTTAACAAAGATTACGTTGGTAAGCCGGCGCGCCACGCGTTCCAAGTTTTTGTTAAAATAAAGAAAGATAAGCTCTACGCTCACTATTGTACGCCAAAGTAGACGGGGTCCAAAAGGCAGTTGGATGTAAATGCATAACGATCAATAAATGAATTCTATCATTTACTGGTACAGATTTTGTTGTTAGAAACATCACGGATACATCTATTACACCGTTTTTGTTCCATATTTTTTCAAGTCATTACTGGAACGACCGACGCTCGCGTCGCGTGTTCCTTTGTTTATACTCGGCCATTTTCCAACTAACGAGTGCGAAATTTCAAACTTTTGCTTATAACTCGAGAACGGTTGGATCTAGCTACAAGAAATTTTGACAGCAGTTTGAGATTAATGAGTTATATATTTGTACTAAACTTCGAGGCAATAGGTCACGGGACTTTGGTTTTAGAACCCGAAAACTGCCCCGCAAGTTTGGCGTAAAAAGCGGTCTCAGTCAAAAACGGCTTAAGTACGACAAAAAATATTTCATAGCGTTGTATGTCTTAAGATACCCTTTCATCCCAACCAACCCACTTTTGGCCGCGATGAGGTTTATTTCTTTTTTTTTTCCTTTTATTTCCTTTTTTTTTCTTTTTAATTTTTGTACGCTCTTCTTCTCCTAAACCACAAAACATCGAAATTTAATTTTTGTGTAAAGTTGTTGAGCTGCAAACGCAATTTTTTCTCCCGAAATTTTTTGGGGCAACTCCACCGGGAACTCCCTCAAAATGGGGCCCCAAAAATCCATTTTTTGAACAGCTCAAGCTAGAGTGCTATTTTTTTTGATATCAGTAGCTATTTAACAGACAAATATTTTGACATAGTTGGGGGAGCCACCCACCCGGAAACCCCCCACATGGGCCCCCCCAAAACATCAATTTTTTGAACGGCTTAACTTAAAGTTCCAGTGTTTTATGATATTACCAGATATTTAACAGACAAATATTTTGACATAGTTTGGGGGTGCCATACCTCCAGGGGACCCCTCAAATGGACCCCCCAAAAATCTGTTTTTTGAATGGCTCAAATTAGGGTGCCAGTTTGTTTTGATATCAGTAGATATGTAACAGACAAATATTTTGACATAGTTTGGGGATGCCACCCCCCCAGGGACCCCCCAAAAAATCAATTTTTTGAACGGCTGAAGCTAGGGTGCCAGTGTTTTGTGATATCAAGAGATATTTAACTGACAAATATTTTGACTCTATTTTCTGGAGGTTCCATAATCAGATATTTTTGAATAATTGCTGATTTTACGGTAGACAAAAAGTACTTTTGAGCGTCACAGCATTAGCTATGCGTCCGTCGTTCACTGGGTTTGCTGGCAAAACTCCCATCTAGTTGGTCACAGTTTTGTATTATGTTTAGCACCATATTTTTTCATCTCATAGTAGACTGCTGTTGTCGCAAATCGCATGAACAACTAAACTAAATGTACATCCGACTAACAGGAGCAGTAACACCGCTTTTAGTGAAATTCACAAAGGCTTTAATGGATGCTATATTTTAAAAAACCTAAGGAACATTGTTTCATTATTTAAATTTTACAACCCTAAGATCACATTATGTGCCTTACAAAAACTTAACACTGGTTCATTGTCCAGAAGGCAACATAGCAATTGAAAACGTCTTGTATCAAAGTGCAAATGAACTCAACGAGCTACCCAAACCTCCCGAAGCGACGCCAACCAAAGAAAATAGGTAAGATGAAAGCAATACACAAATATCCACTATTAGCAAAAACATCGCATCTGAATTCGAAGTTTTCTCTAGGTTTTGGCGAGTTTACTTGAGCCAAAAAATCAGTCATTTTCCTCAATCAAACAATGGAAAAATCATGAATAAGTAGGCTTGCACCCATTATAAATGTTGATAAAAAGTCAACTTAATGATCACAAAGGGTGACACATACAATCAAACTGAATGCTTTCAAACGATTTTAGATCAAGCATCTTTGAATTGAAAGTGTTATTATTTTTGCTAGGTATCTTGAAGAACCAGTTTCAACAAACAGAAGCGACGAAATAGCCTCACCAGTGAATGGGGCAGAATATCATATATACGAAGAACTTTTACTTAGCCCAGAATATGAAAATACACGGGTATGCTGATTATAATGATGTTAGAACATTTTAAAGTAGGTTTATCATATTTTAGAGACAGGAAAGCGGGACAGCCGTAGATCACCTAAAATTTTGCCAAATAATCGTGCGAAAAGAAACGTTTTTACGGCGGGAACCGACATTTTTACATGAGTGGGATACACGGTGAAGACCAAACTAAATAATAAAAAGGTTTTCGCTTCGAGATACAAAATTCCTCGGGTTTCCTCAATCTGACGTTTCAATATCTCAAGACAATCTCGTTATCGAAATGCGGGATCTTATGGTCACCAGGAGGGACAAAGGCCTGAAAAGCGGTATTGCCCCCCTAAAACAAGACGCATGTGAACCTATTTTAAAGGGCACTTCTGTCTTAACATTACATGAAAAGGAACGCAAAAGCCCGAGGGCGCTTGCTTGCACTTTGTCTCACAGAAAGAGGCCAAAAAACACAAATAGCACCTGATACACAAAGCTTGTTGGATGCACCACGTAACCAAAGGCTCCTAATGAAAGAGAAATACTGCCTTCTCAAGCTCGGTGAATAAATGACTCGAGCTGTTTGGCATTGCATAGTGAAAGTTGCTATAGCCAGCTTATAGCCAGCGAAAGTCGTTAAGAAATCCCAGAAGTTGAGGTTTATGAACATTGGTATCAATTTAGCAATAGTTTCCAAATTCTGATAGTGCGCGGCAAGGAAAAACCAAAAAAAAACATTGTCATTTTTTCTAATCAAAAACGTAATTTTATATAATTTAATTAGAAAAATTGCTGAAATTAAGCTTTTAATGTAATAGTTTTTATATTTAATACGGAATGATGTAAAATCGTCAACTGTGCTATGTTTTGCTGCGCTAAGTTCGATTTCAAGAGCATCAATCATTACTACAACCTTTCGTGTTGTATTGTATTTGGGCGCAATAAACAGAAACGAAAAAAACATAAGATCAGGAAATAATCAATTATAAATTATTGCACCCAGGACTCTTGTGAAGCCGAACGATGGCTTTTGGCCAGAAGCAAAAACATTGCAGCGGTTCAAGAGCCTGAGGAAAAAAGACAAAGTAGCCTACACTAGGAAAAAAAAACTACGCAATATGCGATTTTCATTTATTAAGTTTTACACTTAGATATTGTTACAGCGTGATACCAAGCAAGAACTTTTGCCCAGTCCCGAGGTTTCTACAAGCCCGAAGAATTCAGCTAGAAATTTCAATTCTAAAAAAGAAGAGAGAAAGCAGGAACTGAAAATTCCAATACAGCGAAAGTATGAAACAACAAAGCAACAAACAGAAGAGGAAAAATCGCTACTAAACGACGATAATGGCTATTTAATGCCAATTATGCACTCAGAGTCTGAGAAACAAGTGCCAACGGACAGCTATGGTTACATAGAAATTGAAGCAAAATCAATATAAAGCAATAGTTTAAAATCGTAACTTACCGCCATATGACAAGACGAGGTGCCACAGATGAACGAAATTCGTTCGGTTAAAGGTTTTCCTTCGCAAGGCAAATCCATTCCACTGACGTCTCCGTATATTGTGCCTATGCCACCTAGAAAGTTAAAGAAATTTTGTATCAATTTCTCTTTGAAACTGGAATCACAGTTACCCGAGGCCTATACCGACAAAACTAACAAAATATAATGACATTGGTTTGAAGGTTCATCACTATTCTGATTCATATTAAAAAACAACCAAGTTTTTTACGCCATTGCTACTAAACAAAAAATGTCTACGGCTATAAAACAACACAATCCAAACCAAAGGACTCTCTTTGAGTAACGAGTAAAAGAATCCAAACCAAAAAACTCTCTTTGAGTAACGAGTAAAAGACTGAATACCCGTACTACTTCAACCTTATTTTTACGGCTGAGATTGTGTCAATGTGTTGTGTTTTTGTTTTTTTTTTTTTTTGTTTTTAGCAACCTGAAAATCTTTAGCTATTTAAATCAGGTTTATATTTATATACTACATGGTAAATGAGGCAATAAAGAGGAAGCATTCTCAGCAATTTAAGATTGTTTGTTAATTACCACAATGAGCGTCCAATAATGCTGCTGCGACTGGCGTGCTTGGATTAAGATTCATATTCATAGCTGTTTCTGTCGTCAAACCATTCTCTATCGGAGATCCAGGAACTAATACTTCACTACCTAAAAATCAACAGTTCTACTACTCCTTTGAAAATAAATGCTTAACTACACAGCACTTTTGACAAAGATAATTTAGGTGTGTTGATCAATAGTCATTGCCAAATATACTGACAACAAATCGATCAATTCAATTTATCATTTAAAGGTAAGAACTTATCAAAAACAGCAATAAAATTTAAATTGGATTTGGTGGCTCGGTGCTCTTTCTGATTCAATAATATTTATATCGTTCAAATTAATCAAAAGTAAAAAAAACTCACCGATTTTGGAAAAATTGTAATGTGTCAATTCCTCTAATCCAATACTTTTCCAGAAATCTGACGACCACGCATTATCACAATAAAGCCACTTACATGTTACAGAACAAAGAGATCTCGACAGAGAACCTGTGGTCTTAAATGTTAAAAAATCAGCTAGATCAAAGAAGTGTGCAGCCTTTTCCCAACTACGAGGCAAATTCTGAAAAATATAGTATCAATAAATGCTAAGTTTAAACATGAATTTCATGTAGAACCATCAAAGAGTGCTTAGACAGGGATCAAATCAAACTTTTACAAATTTCTGCGCTAGCTTTTGCTTAATGACTTCGCAGAGTCACACCTGCTTGATATCTACAACTATTGCCACTAAAATACACGAAAGGCACTCAGCAAAACTTTAAAGATTTGGCTGGATCAATTTCAAGCAAATGAAAACTATCCAAAATCAATCTTTTACAAATTTATCAAGACTAAGTCGCACTGGTCAGTGATGTTTAACAATGAACAATGGAAAAGTCAAAAAATGGTTAGACTTGTGCCTAACAAAAAAGGCTGATTTGCTTTTCAAAATCGACTTGATTCAACAGTGTGGAAAATTGTATAGTTATTTTTTGCCTTTTTAAGCCACAAAAGCTTCGGAGGTTCCATTTCAAGAGATATTTTGCCGCCAACGTATTTTAAAACACTATGAGATTGTGAATTTATGAAGTCAGCTTCTTGTTCTGCTCTATGATCCATCCACATAATAATGTCGTAACACTTCTCTGACGAGCCTGTAAGAAAAAAACAAAAAATCAACACAGTTGTAGTTGCTTTTTACAATACTTTTTAGCAATACTGTTCTTCACATAGCGGTTTATGAGAAGGAAGAAGAAATATTTCCACTCAGCTAATTTTGTTAGCAAATCAGCGATTTGTAAATGAGGGATTGCTAATTTGCTAAATCAAGCTATTTGCAAATATTTCCTATCAATACGATAAACAGTAAACACAGATTTTAAAAAAGTCCACGAATTTGTAGAAATATGACTTTGAGCACCGGTATATTTTAACACTAGATTGGTACAAATTTAAGGCACACAAATGTATTTTCACAGCTTTAGGCAGTCATTTTTAAAAAATTTAGGACATCTGTCGGTTAGCAAAAAGTTAGAGGAAACATTGGACTGAAAGAGTGGTTGTACTAATTCCAGATTTAATTAATTAGAAAAGGAATATTATGAATAAAGTAATTTGTTGCAAAACATTACAATGGATTACATTTAACCGTTTCATTTGTTGGTAAAATTAAAAAATATTGACTCTTAATTTCATGTGCTGAACAATATTCACACACTCTTTAGAAACAGAAAAGATCATATGCAATAAATTGGAAAATCATTTTTCAAATCATTTTGCTAAAAAAATAACTGAAAAATATCATCTGAGCTATTTAGTGTAAAAAAAAGATATATGGAGCTATGAATTCAAAACGAAAGCCAATTTAATCATGAACTTAGTATACAAATAAGGTAATGACAAAACTAATGATAAGCTAGATTGACAGTATCCAGAGTCTTATAGGCACAATTAAACCTTTGATTAACAGCTTAAGACATACTGTTTTGGAATCGGCAAAATAAAATACAGGTTTGATTGTGCCCATAAGACTCTGCATACTGTCTATAGCTTATAAATAATGGTAGGTTTACAACAAATAACACAAGTTAAATTTACAATTTTTATTTACAGCAACAGGTTTAAACTCTTCATCAAGGACCACTAAGGAGCATGTTGCATCAAACCCAATTCCTTTTATTTCATCTTTAGAAACATTTTCCGAAACCATCTGAAAGAATCAAGCTTTCGTTATCATACATAGTATTAATAGCTGTTTACTCAAACTTTGAAGTGTATTTTTGATATTAGGTTTATACCCCTGATCATCACGTTAGCTCTTGAATGCAGCCTAAAATTTTACCATTTAGGCCATTTCGACTGATTTGGCTTATTTGTCTTTTTGTTTTAAGTAATCCACAAAAAACAGATCAATAATTGACAAATGAGAAAAATAATTTTGTAACTTGGTTGCTAAATGCTAAGCAATAATGATTAATTTATTTCAATCACAAATCAAAATATACTACAGTACAGAAAAATTTTTTGTAACATGTATGAGATTCAGAATTGAAATATCTCAACACTTCAACACTATAATTCAATTGATTTATATTAGTTTCCTCATATTAAATGATTGCCAAAATCACTCTTCATGTCTGATACTCTGAGTACTGGGTCCTCTAGATATACTCAAAAAATCCAGTTTATAAAAAAAATCTGAAGTCAAAAACTGCAAAACAGCTGGAAGGTAAAAGTAAACATTAATGTGTCAAATTCAAGCTAAATTAAACAAGCAGAACACTATGCTGCAAAGAATCAACTTTTAGACTACGCTTTCTGTAACTATGCCTAAAAGTAGAATTCACGACTCTATTACTGGTACTACAAAACATAAATTGCCTAAATGACAACAATTTATGAATTAATACAATTAAACCATACTATTATATTCACTATGAATATCCACCAAGTCTAGTATAACGATACCTTATGCAGTTTAATCTCACAATATCTGTAAGCTACTGATTTACTCTCTTACGTCAACTTAATATTATGCTTAAGACCGGTATATAGTATAGCTTATTTTTTAATTATTACAATGCCCTTTAGTTAATTAACTTACTTTCACCAATTTGCAACATTTTTCCCATATTTCATCAGAAGATTGCTCATAATAATTCAATTGAGGATTGTTTATTGAAACAGGCTCTTCCATGGTTGATTTGATTGCACCACGTTTATCTACAAGAGCAGCTCTCACACTTGACGTTCCAACATCAACACCAACAAAATATGCTTCAGTCATTACCATTGGAATCTTTATTTAATACTAAACTCAACTCTAATAACCTAAATTAGGTTTACCTATGCCCTACAACTTCAGATGAGGGTACTTGAAGCAAAATACAGACTCGAAGCAAAAGAATATTTATAATAATAATTACAAATTAACAATAACAATAATAACACACACGTGCTGATCCAGCACAGCGGTACCACAACAAGGTTGAATGGCACATGGTATCCAAGTATTAAAGATGAAATGGCAGTACAGCATTGTTGGGGTTAATAGTAGTTATGTCATTTAACATAAGAAACAGGTATAATCCCATAACATTACCAAAACCGAAGTGATGGTGACCACAAAATATATCCATATCCACAATCCAAATATACATTATGGTAGGCTATATTAATTGGTTGAAAATAATCAAAAAGGTAGATTGGATCCACAATTGTTCCATCATCATTAATCAGACAATGGAAGCAGTTGTTACTGTAATGCACAAACTTGTCACCAGGGCATGGTATGGAATGGAATGGAAGACGATTTTTCCATATTCCATTCTGGCAATTTTCTTCCATTCCATTTCTATTCTATACTAAAAATCTTCCATTTCATATTCCATTCCATACTTCCATACCAAAGAAATTTTAGACTGGAAGCAATGCAACGTATATTTTGCTGCTTTGCATCTTTGCAATGTTGTAAGCAAACGCTCGTGAAAGTGCGTCAACAGTACTAAGATGCAACAATCGGTATCTGGTATGCATATTGCACATGGTTAAATGCATAGGCGTAGCCAGAATTTTGGATTGGGGGAGGGCTAAACCGTAAATCACATGCAATGACGTCATCAGAAATTTTCAAAGAGAGACTTTTTATGGGACAAAGAATGAAAGATCAAAAGTTGGGGGTTTGATTTAGCACGTACCAGGATTTGCTAAAGGGAAAAGACTAACACCTCAAGATAAAAAGTTGTACTAACATATCAAAATTGGGACACGTTGTGAGCAAATTAGTGCAACTCAAACGTGTCATAGACAGGGTCTGGAGCCACCAGCCGCCATAGGCTATGGGAGTCTGGGAGCAAAGCACCCAGCAGCTGGGTTGATTTTTGGAAGTTTTTGGAAAAAGATGGCTATTTTAATGCCATTTTGGATCACATTTCGCACTTTTCAGAGCCATTTGAAAAAACAAAATTTTAGAGAGTTGAAAGCCAATTCGACAAATTCCTCCCTTTACTTCAAGTGGAGTCCAAAACTCATTTAAAATCTTGCATTTTGGGGTTAAATTTTGTGACTTGGCTTGGTCAGGAGAATCAAGGTACATTGCTTTCTGCAACATTTTTAGCATTAAATCATTCATTGGAAGATTTGCCTTCGAAGATTTTTGTTTTATCATGAAAATAACCAGTTTTAGGAATACATACGACCAGCAGCCCAGGTACCCTCGATTTAACTTCAATAATTTGTTCAGTAAGCATTTTCCCTTGCTAAATTTTATTCAAAAGCATTTTGTTGCGTGAAAACTGTTGAGATGAAGGTGGATTGTTATTAAAAGTTGGTAGGTGGTGAAGGTGGAATTTAAAGTTATTTCAAGTTGGTACATTAGATGCAATAAAAGGTTAGTAATCATGTAAATGCATAAAAAAGTTAGATGAGGGCCTGAAATTGCATCTTTTAGAAAAACAATGAATTTCTACCGGCTTGGACATTTAAATTGGCTGGCAAAAATTTAAATTGAGAGGACCCCTGCCCCTGGTCGTCAATATTAAGTTATTGCTAATTGCTGTTGTACGCATTTACTGTTGCGCCCAAAAAATGCTAAAAAAAACTAAATAAATAGGCTTTGTGTCATCATTTTTATCATTGGTAGCATTTCAATTGGGGGGAGAAACAGAGGGCCTGGTAACACCTATGGTTTAATAATTACCGTACAAGTTTGCTCTCATATCAACTATAAAATTTGTCATAACCAAACTGCTACAGAACATTTACCGTAAAAGAAATACCAAGCTTTAACACCAAAAAGAATTATTGTAAGCTGAAAAACTAAAAATATAAATAAAATTAGGCTGAAACGGGAATGAAATAGCAAATACGAGTTTTCGTGACGATGTAAGAAAACAAAATTTAGGACTTGGCAAATTGTCAATCTCAAAAAAAAAAAAAAAAGCAAGTCAAACCTGTCAAAGTCGTCAACTATGACATCAATGCTGCAAATTGCAATGTAATTACAATGATGCAATACGTACACTGTTTGCACAATATAAACAACCAAAGTACCGCGATTTGTCGACAAATAATACGCATAGATATTGCAGCTAAATACTCTGTGAAAATACTAGCCTATTTATCACCAACCGACATCAGTATGCATTTTACTGTAAATACAATGCACAAAAATCTAGTATGGAATTGGTATGGAAGTATGGAAGATTGTCTTCCATTCCATTCTTGAAATCTTCCATTCCATTCCATTCTGGCATCTTCCATATTCCATACCACCATTTCCGTTCCATTCCATACCATGCCCTGCTTGTCACTTACAGCACCAGTAATACAATTTTGTTATCATTACATCAGTATAAAGCAGTAAATAGTAATGTATGTCTAAGTACATGAACCACAAAATATGAAAAACTAAGTTTAAATAACGACGTTAAAATATTAAGTTTTCAATTCTTACTCAGCCTAATTACCAAAAAATTTATTTTTTACTTAGCACAAATTGGAGTAGCCTACGATATGAGAACCTGAAATGGGTCATTCTACACTACAGCCTACTGAATGCAGAAGACAGACTACTTTAATCTCAAACATTGGTTTACTTCAGTTAGTTAACATAAAAAGCACTGATCACCATTGTATATATACTGTACAATTTTTGAACATAAATTACCACATTGGTTAAGTATAGGCCTATACCATAAGCATAACACTCCAAACACAGTCTGACAGTTTAAAGTTTATCAAACATGTTTGCAATAGGCCTATAGCTCACACTGCACAGTATACCATACCTAGTGCAATAGGCCTATAAAATAAGGTCAAATTTGTTAGGTAAGACTTTTAAATTCAGAAATTCGAGATCAGTCAACTTAGTACATTTCAAATACCTTGTCAGCCATTGGTTGAACCCAAATTACAAAAATTTTGCAATTAACAGTTAATGCTATCCTAGCCCTAACCCCTACCTCAAACCTTACCCATACTCTAACCCTAGCTCTAACTCTAAGGTTAATCCTAACCTAAACTTAAAATTTAACCCAAACGCTAACGACAATTAAAAAAAAAAGTAAATGAGCAATAGAGTACTAATACTTACTTACTCTTTGCTCTATTCTCTTTATGGGAGTTACGTAACGTAACACTAGCCACTTGCTTTTTTTTTAAATAAAACGGATCTCTAACTGTCTAAAAGTAGGCTACCTCAAGATTTGCTTGCTATATACCTGATAAGTGGATATGCGCTTTAATGCCTACTCTTTTTATTGATATACTGTATTTGCAAACAAATTACAAAATAAACAAAAAGTTCAGAGAGCAGAGCTACAACAGTAAAAGCAAACCCTAGCAAAAAATTCTTAGCAAAAAATACTTTCAACAAAAACATGAAAAAACGATATTGGCACCAAGATTTAATGTTCTGATCTACCTTCGGCATCCTCCTCTTTCACGACCTAGAAAAACAAAAAAACACTAGAACACCACTTTCCAAGTTTTGTGCTGTCCAAAAATGACATACCGGTAAGCTGCTACATTAAAATGCTATGATCTTAAAATTTTTTCATGTAAAATCGCTCAGCTGCTCAGCAAAACAAAAGTGTTTTGAATTTCGGGCCGAAAGTTTTGGTAGTTAAGAAAGCCATTCTGTATGTAATCTAAAGCTGAAGGGCTGCTAGCCAGAATTAATAGCGTGAATCGAATGGTTTTCGAAACCAATATCTTATATCTGGAACTGCAGAGCTGGTCACTATATAGCCACTCTTCTGGTTCTGGATAACCCACAAGCTGATCGCTGCCGGAAAACTCTATTCCATGCGCTTTTACTGATTGAAGCATTTCATCAAGTTGGAAGCAAAATGACAATTTACTCACGGTCAAAGCGTTCATTGCGGATTTCACAGCTGGTCCTAGAATCATAGCTGCTGCTGCTACTGCACGAGCTGCTGCTGGTGCTGCGGCAATCGCATTTCCGACGTCGTTTGCAAAAGCAGCAGCAGTCATCACTGTTGGATGCGTAATCGCTGCAGCTATCCGAGGTGGGAGTATATTTAGATTGCTCATATCAGCCGTTATTGCTGGTGCTAGAATCGCAACTGCTGATGCTATAGTACGAGCTGCTGCCGGTGCAGCAGCAATCGCATTTCCGACATCTTTCGCAAGGGCAGCAGCAGTCAGAACTGCTGGATGCGTAATTGCTGCTGCTGTTTGAGGTGCGAATGAATTCATGTCGATAAACTCTCTAAACACAAAATCAACAGCAATAACAAATTCATAGTCCGCACTAAGCTGAGCTCGGTTGCTTTCACAAAAAATTTCTGCTTTTTTATTCATGCGTATCGACCAAAGACTTCGGGTTCTTTTTCCAAGTCTTTCGTCAGGTTAGGACCATCCCTGTTGGGACATCACAACTGATCGACTGCAATGCCGAAAACGAAGTAAGCGTTAAGTGTCTTTCCCAAAAACACCGCAACGAATTCGAAGTGCAAATCAGTCGGGAATCAAAAGCCAGCAATCTTTCGATTACCAACCCAAAGCATTATAAGTTGTAGCTCGAACTCTATAATCTTTCGGAAGGTGTTTCTTTAATATACTTAATGTTCTAATATTGAGCCTATTCTACAAGTCACGATGTCTAAGCTGATATATTCGCAAACAAATAAACAAAAATGTCATAGCACAAAGCTAATCGAGCAAATCCTTCATAGAAATCATACGCAAAAACTTTCAAAAAAAAAAATAAGAGGTTTTGACTTAAGCAGCAGGATTCAGTGTTCAGATCTACCTTTGGCATCCACCTCTTCCACGACCTGCGAAAAAACGGTCGAATGAGTAACACTTCCACGCAAAAAAAGATACCTAAATAAATAGATAAACCGATTTCACAAAAAAACTTTTTATCTTCCTAAATTTTATTTTAAATGTCACGTTGCAAAATTGACACCAAAAAAGAAGGTGCAAGAAGAAGCCTGGTTTAATGACTTTTTTTCCAAATAGGGTTTAATGCTGCATTTTTATCCTCCGGTCTTGAGAACACAACAATTGCGCATTCGGCCAAACCTACACAGAAGATGGTGGCACCCTGAGCGAAATTTCGTGGTGTCACCCTTTATGATGTGACACCCTTTATGAAAATTATGTCTAAAAGTAGGTGAAGACAAAGCAAAAAAAAAACAAAAGAAAGGTCTTTGCCAAAAATTGAATGGGTTTTCGTTCCAAAAGTGAAGACAAAAAAAGGTCTTCGCTGGAAATAGAGTGCGTTTTTGGTCCAAACAAATAATGGGGACTAAACAAATGATGGGGACTAAATAATGTAACCAAATGGTGTAACCCCGGAATGGTGACACCCAGGGCGGGCCGCCCCCCTTAGCGACGCCACTGAACCTACATTTGCTTAGGAGTCGACCATTTTCGTGGAAGTTTTCTGTTTGACATTTTGTGTTCTATTTGCTGCCTGTTTGAAGCCGCCAAGCAGAGAATCATCATCGTGAAGTGCTTTATCCGAGAATGCAACAACCTAACCAGGAAGGTTATCATGCAATATATCGCAAGTACTACGACGTCGTAAGCTCTTTGAAACTTACGAATTACGATGTCGCAACTCTTACAAAAAGTTGCATAATATGGCCGCAAAGTCGTCGTAAAACGTCGGTCAATAAAGCCGTTGCCGTCTCGGCTATGTTTCTTTACAGTTTACATACAATACGCCAAGTCCACTCTTCGGCTACACAAACTTATCGGTGTTTGCAAACAATTTAAATGCCAATATTATTTAAATAATATTATTATTCTTTGAAAATCAATTCCAAAGAGATCGCCAATACTTCAATATACACACCTCGGGCTCCACAGCCTCTGCCTCTTGGTGCTTTTTCAATGCAAGAGCTTCCTCCGCTTGATTTTCCACCGCGTCCTCTACATTTTCCACCACTTCCTCTTAATGTTCCCCTACCTCTCTTTGACCGAATCGTTGTTCCTGCAGAATACAATGTGCGATTAGGCTGTAAAAACAGCAAAAACGATGCAGTTTCAAGATTTTTGTCGTGCATGCAACTAAGCAATACGCTATGGTCAGGTACCTAACGATTATATTTGGCATAACTGATAGCGAATCTCAATTTTGGAAAAACAACACAACATTAAGATCGTTAGAATCCTAAGACCTGGTTTTGGTACGTATAGGACTGTAGTAGGAGATCTAGTCGGAGCGCACAACTACACTGTTCGAATATCAGACACAAAGGTTCATAGCGGAAACAAAAGTGCTATTGCTTTCAGTTGCGCTTAAGTTTACGCCTATTGCAGTTAGGTATTGCAATCAGGGGTGCCGAAACCCGGGGGATGAGGGGATATATCCCCCCAACTAATTTGACAGCATCCCCCTATAATTTGACGATTGTCTACACCTGCATCCCCCCAATAGTTTACTGTGGTCTGCATCTAAGCGCTGGATGATGTTTAGACCTTTTGTTGGTCTTCACGTGATGTCGGGACCAAAAACGCTTTATTTTCAGTGAAGACCTTTTCTTTGGTCTTCATTTAAATTCGGGACAAGAACGCTTGAATTTTCGGTGAAGACCTTTTTTTTGATCTTCACTTAATTTACTTACGTGAAAAAAATCGTGGTCGAGCTTCTTTCCCCCAACGTTGAAAATAGGGCAAACAAAATTGGGGTAAAATTGCATACTATACCTCCCCCCCCCCCAATGCTCAACATAAATCGGCACCACTGATTGCTACTGGTGTAGTTGACTTAAATAACCGCATGGTCTTTTTACCGATTTCTTCCCGCGTACTTTTAGCGTTTGGTAAAATAAACTTAATTTGACTTGATTTGAGTTGTTGGGCTTTTTTAGAAATATACTCTAGCTGTATAGAAGCATACAATCTTTAGTTTTAAAAGTTTTAGTCCACGGTCCACAACCAAGAGCGCAGACAGAAATTTGTAAAGGGAAGATACTGTTCCGGGAGTCTAGGCCAAAAACACAGACACAAAAAAAGGTCTAGATCTGGAATTGAAACAATTTTTCTATCCAAAGTCAGATGAAGACCAAATAAATAAATAAATAAAAGGTCTTCACCTGAAATTGGGGCGGTTTTTCCGTCCAAATTCAGTTGAACACCAAAAAAGAAAAAGTTTTCATCCAAAATCATCACGATTTTATGTCCAAATTCAGTGGTAGACCGAATAGAAAGAACAAAAAGGTCGTCACCTAAACCTGGAAATTGCCAATGGTGGCGGGCTATTTTCTATTCCAGTGCAGAAATCAGGCTCAAAAGTGCTAAAAACGTGGTATTTTCCATATTCTGCGTGCTACTGGGGGGGGAGGGGGGGCTATATCAATTAGTTTTTCAAGTAACCAGGTTTTTCTGGCATAACCTATTGCATCAGAAAAAGAATGTCATGAAGCCGCATTTCAAAGCGGTTTACTTTAATTAAAAAATCACTACTAAAACATTGACGTTCTTCATCACGTGTAACCGAAAGCATAATTAATAATTCCTTTCTCGTTGCTTGAAACCACAAGGGCTTATTTTTATCGTTTTGCTTCATGACGAGGATGAAATATATTTCTAGGTCAAGCAAGAACTCCTAAGCTGCAGGTGTCCGCGATAAAATTGGAAGTATATGCAGTATATTACTAAAAAATACATTTTGGTTGAATAAGCACGTATGTTTATGCTTTGTGTTGTGTTGCGCCGGTTAAATTTGTTTGTGTGTTTTTGTTTTTCGCATTATTATGGACCTTTATTGAGTCTGATACGGATAAATAAATAAGAATAGATCAAGGGAACGAATTGCCGTTTCAACCGATTTGGTTTTATCAGAACCACCCCACGAAGCATTTCTATGACGGCAGTTCAATGCAATGCCCCACTCCCCTTTTAATTTGTCCCTAAAGCTGACGATTCTGCCGTTACGTAATTTGGGGGATCAAATGTTGGTAAAAGAAATAGTAGTCAAGCTCTTTTTGTGGGCTTTTTCATCAAAATCTTTAATTATATTTGCTGTATTACGCTGAAGCGTGTATAACGTGTTTGCAGGAGCCATCTACCAGAAGTGGAGTCCTTGAGAACGTCCTCAAGGACACATTTTCAAGTCCTTGGCCTCGAAGGTCAAGTCCTTGGCCAGGGGCGTATTTAGGGGGGGCCATTGGGCCATGGCCCCCCCTTTGGATCGCCAGGATAGTATAATTAGCATAAAATAGTACGCAAAATTGCGGCATGCCCCCCCCCCCCCCTTTGTAGCTTGGGCAGAGAGTTGGAGCACAGAAACGGTGGGCGAAGACTTTTTTTTGGCCTTCACCTAATTTTAGGCCAAAAACCGCACTAAATGTGAGTGAAGACCTTTTTTTTATGGTCTTCACCTTATTATGGGCCAAAAACTAGACTAAATTTGAGTGAGGAGTTTTTTTTTTTGGTCTTCACCTAATCTTGGGCAGGAAAACGGACTTTTTTTGGGCTGGAAAATTTTTATTCTGGTCTCTATTATTCTGAAATTTTCTTGAATTTTCTGGCCCCCCCTTCGAAAATCCTGCGTGCGCTACTGTGCTTGGCCTTGGCCTCGAAGCCTCAAGTCCTCGAAAATTCCCCTGTCCTCGGCTTGAGGACAGCACTAGTTTTTGCACTGTTAAAATTTTGTTGGAAAACGCCGAAAAACCTCGCGGAAAATTTGCGAAGACCTTTTTTGTTTTCCTCTTTTGGATATCGCCTGAAAGAATTTTTTGAAAACCTTTTTTTTGGAGATCGCCAGAAAAAAAATTTTAAAGACCTTGTTTTGGAGAACACTTGGTCCCCGCATCTGTCCTTGGTCCTCGGCCTTGGCCTCGGATTTTTTTTGTGTTCTTGGCCTTGGCCTCGAGCCTTTTGTCCTCGACTCCACCCCTGCAATCTACGCCTCATTGCGCCCAGGAAACACAGAGTTTATTTCGAAAAACGCTCAACGGTGTCGAACTATTGACAACACCATGTTCGTTTTGACTGGATCGAGATTTGAATTTTAGATCTCCCGGTCCAAAAACGAAGGCGTTAGCATTTGATCAACTGGACGGTTTTTGGATCATAAAGCTAAAATACAAATTGCTCACTTGCAAAGCGTTCGTTGCAGCTTTCGTAGCTGGAGCTAGAATCGTAACTGCTGCTGCTATCGTACGAGCTGCTGGAGCAGCAATCGCATCTTCGACGTCGATCGTAAGAGTAGTAGCAGTCATCACTGCTGGATGCACAACAACTGCTGCAGCTGCATTCGGAGGTCGGAGTATATTCCCGTCTGTAAACTCTCTGAACACAAAAATATAACTTAAAATCATATGAATTACGTCACTTTATAACAAAAAGCAGTTGAGGAAAGTGCAATACATTCAATACCTCGTTACAAATACCATTAAATAATGTCGGCCTACTTGTTAAATTTAAATATCCAAACGCCGACAAGGTTGAAGAGCATGTTCATTTTCACGAACTAAAACTCTTGCAGAAATTTAAGTTTAAACCATAAAGTTCATTTACCTATACTGCAGTTACAGTTATACAGGAATATGTTTTCTTATAAGCTTTGTGCCATACTTACTCTGTATTCAGCTTCGTCATTATTTACTCGCTTTCTTCTTCCGCGCGTCGAGGCTTTGGTAGTAGTGGTGGTGGTGGCTTTCGAGCCTGTGCCCTTGCTTTTTCGGCCATCTTTTTTTGCTGGTTGCTTTGTAACATTGTTATTAGGTGACCTGCCTCTCGATACAGCACGAGTTTCAGAACTTCCAGTCTAAAACATCACTGTTAATGAAAGCTTCTTGGCTTTAGCCTTTATGGAAGCAGACGGTAAGCAAAGTTCATATTGTCAAAAAGTTGTTCGCCATGTTATTTTTTAATAAAACAGCTCTTCCCATCTACATTGTGAATCTGTGAAAGATAGATACATCAAGAAAAAGATTTCATGAGATTTTTAAAACGTTGATGTGAAAATGCTTTCGAGTTGGAGCCTCTACGCTGAGCCTACTATTTTTCGTCTGCTTTAATATCATCTTGATCAGAGTAAAATCGTTAAATATGAGAGCATCCCTTATTTCTTTTAAACAAAATCGGTACGGCCGTCTTGCCAGCTTACCACCTCAATTAAATAAACAAAGGATACGCCTGGACACTTACAGTACATATTGAGTTTTTTTCTGCAAAACCTAATATTTTTTTAAATTAGTTGTTGTTGTAACTTACTTTTTTAATCACTTGGATCAGTTGGGAAATGGCAAGATTTTTGCTCAGACCAGACACTCCATCTTTGCCTAACGATGTTACTTTTCGGCAAACAGCACACTTGATCGAGTCGCCTGACCCGGAAGAGGATTCCAAATATCCTATCAATTAAAACCAAAATCAGGTCAAAAAACGAATAGTTTTTTATGCCAAACTGTTTTCGTTAGAATTAGCACTTTTGGTTACCGTGCAGCTTCTTTTATTTTGTTAATTTTTTGCTTAAATCTGATTGTTTGATGTAAGTGCTTTTGTCTCAGCCAATTTATACAGCTCCGTCGTAAAAATTTCAAATATTTTCGTGTGTACTGGGTGAACGTAACAATGCTTCGCAAAATTAACGCAAGTACTAGAATATTCTCTTTTTGAAAAATCCAGTGACAAACAAACCCGCAACATTACGGTACAGGCGTTTGTCAAAAAAGAGGCTTTGTTAATCAAAGCTCAAGTTAATACAGAACTAGCAATATACGTAGTTATGCGATAGAAAAACTAGAGCATAAATCTAAACGTTTTGACTTACTCTTGAGACAACGAAAGCAGAACGTATGCTGGCAATTCAAAACACGAGGATTGACAAACTGAGTGCAGCAGATTGGACATTCCAGTAAATCATCTTCTATTTGCATCTTCAGATTTCTGCTGGAATCTGTGGTTGCCATCTTCAGTAAAATCGAACCTTCGCGAAACAAAGCAAAAAAGAACTAACTGAACGGTTGCAATTTTATTCAAGTTTTCCAAAGATATCTTTTCCTCATTTCAAGCGTTTTTGGTCTTTTCAAAAACTGCTAAATGCTTTGGGCAATTGCTGAGACAGCATGCTGACTACAAGAAGGTGACCTTTACTAAATCTAAAACCTTGCATTCGTCGCAAAATCTTGACATTGAGTTGGATGAAGCATTTTGTTTTACAGCCATGAACAAGGGGATCGATTCTCAGATTCATCAGCAAAATTATGTAGTTTACGTTTTTTAAATCTATGTGCATATTTTTTTTCGGTTGTGAGTCTGCCAAGTGACTAAACCATTTGATTTTGCTATTGGTAAGTCTGGGTTTGCTTCCCGGGTAGGTTAACCCGACAAACTGTGAAGTTGAATTCAGCAACGGCTAAATTCTCTAACAGCAAATATACTGTAGTTTGACAAAAGTAAACCCGAAAAACCTCATTTTTCCGCCGTAACTAAAAGTTTTATAGAACCCCAAATATCAAGTCGTTAAGTAAATAAGTAGCTCCAAGAACTTTGTACGTGGAATCATTACATAAATTTTTCTACATCTTAAAAGGTACTTCTTTTTTGATGATGTCATTTGTCTCTTTCAAAGTTGCTTTTTTTAACTGACTGCGTAAATAGGTTAAAATCAGTGATGTCACTATACTAACTTTTTTACCAAAACTATTTTTCTATTAACCTTAAAAATGAGGAAAAAGAGTCTCTAAACAACAGTGCAGATGTTCCGCCTTTTACGCATTATTACTGTGGATTCATAATTTTATTTTCTTGCATGTAATAACGTACATTGTTTTGTCGTTGTAACCCTTTTCTAGTGAATTGTTATTTGAAACGGTCACTTTTTTTATATTCTACGAATTGCCAGAAATGAAACAATACTACTGCTACAGTACTGCTACTGTATACCAACTCCGGTAGTAACAAAAGCCGCTTTTTAAGTCTGTTTGCTGAAAAGAACAGAAAATTTTGTTATGAGCATAAATAGCTTGTATTTTGAAAGAACAAAAAAATCAACAAAAACAATCACAACAAAATCTTTTTCAGAATTTTTCAAGCAGAGTTTCCAATTTCTTTCTTGAGCAACACTGATCAATGCTCACCACCGCGCAAGGATACTTCGTATCCGTGAGCCAGGAGTATAAATACGAATGCTTGATCTCCTTTAAGTCTTTTGTAACAAGGTTTCCATTTTCTCTCTCCTGCAAAAGAGAAAATATACACTTAAAATCAGTACTAAACAGGTCTATATTAAACCGTAAAAAACTTTTACTTATTTGGATAAAAAAATGTTCCCAACAGACTGTTTCGTTGTTAGGCGGATAGAATAATGCTTCTGATTTCGAACCTGTTCCGACCTATAGAGTTGCAAGTCGGATCGGGCTTTAGTCGGATCGGGCTTTTTGGCTCTGGTTCGGGCTTGGGTTGACAAATTGTAGGGTTTAAATCGAGCTTCACATACATACTTGTCAAGTGTTTTTTTGCCTTTTAACTGGTGCTACAAAAATGTAATTCTATTAACTTTGCAACTCTGAATGATGACTTAGTCCTAGTATCATACGATTATTACAACTCAACTATTATTACTGCAATCCGTAGTTTTATTTTAACCGCATATGAGCAAGTCTGCCCGGCCCGTTTACAACTCTGCCGACCTGTGTCATCATTGAGCTGTGCACTTGGTTTGTGGCAAATTACGCCTAGCTGGCACACAGATAAATTTTTTTTAATGTTTATTTTCGAAAAATGGACTAACATTTTGCGAGCCAAAGAAAAATAATTCTTAACCCGCAATTACACCGGTAACTTTTAGCTGCCAGAATCGGCATTTTTCCTTTTTTCTTTCTCAGTTATTGCCCTTTCTTTCTCGATTTGAGAAAGAAAAAAGGCAAAATGCCGAATCTCGCTGCTAAAAGTAGCCCGTGTGAATGCAGCTTAAGAGCCAGAATTCTCGGCAAAATTTTCCACTTCAGCTGACAGAAACAATTTTTCTTACCAATGCCACACCAGCATAAACTCTCCAGCTGTTGCGAGACGGAAGTTCAACTTTTTCCAGCACATGTACAATTCCTCTGTGGGGATTTCCACTTTGGCCAAACACATAAATCTAAAGAAACCTTTTTTATCTTTTAGTAAACCATCAATTAATGAAACATTGATCAATTCAAAAATGACAAAAATCAGGTGAATGACCGCTGTAACAGATTAATAATTTTTGGGGGGTCCATTTAGGGAGGGGTTCCGGAGGGTGGTACCCCCAACTTACTTCCGAGTTATTGTTTCTCAAATATCTACTGATAAAAAAAAAAACTATTGCTCTAGCTTAAAATTTTCAAAAAATTGATTTTTGGGGCCCCATTTTGGGAAGTTTCTAGGTAAGTGACCAAAAAATATTTTGGGAGGCAAAATTGCGTTTGCAGCTCAACAACTAGCTGCACACAAATATTAGATTTCGATGTTTCGAGGTGTAGGAAAAAAAGAGCGTACAAGATTTGGGGGAAAAAACGGAAAAAACAACAAAACTCATCGCGGTCAAAAGTGAGTTGGTAGGGATAAAAGCGTATCGTAAGAGATATAACCTAGTGAAATATTTTTTGCCGTACTTGAGCTGTTTTTGAGTAACATCGCTTTTTAAGTCAAACTTACGGGGCAGTTTTTGGGTCCTAAAACCAAAGTCACGTGACCCAGAGTTGTAAACGGGCCGACAAGTTCAGGCCCGAACCCGGCCCGAACCCGAAACTTTAAGCCCGAACCCGAAAACTACTGTAATTTAAAGTCCAAATCATGCCCGAAAAAACCCGAAAGTTAAGTTAGGTCAGAAAAATTTGGCAATGTTGCCCTGTAATTTGATTATATTTTTGTGCACCTAAAACAAAAAGTACGTGTCAGGCCCGAATTAAGCCCGAAAATTTTGTAAACTTTAGACCCGAACCCAGCCCGAACCCGACCCGAAAAGCCCGGCCCAACTTATAACTCTGACGTGACCCATTACCTCCAAATCTGGTACAAACATATACATTAACCCCAAACCGATGTCAAAATTTTATGCAGCCAGACCCAACTGTTGTTGTCAAGCAATAAGCAAAAGTCTGAAACTTCCCACTCGTTAGTTTGAAAATGGCTAAGTAAATACAAAAGAACACGCGACGCGAGCGTCGGTCGTTCCAATTAAGACTACATCATAGGGCAAGGGTCGGTAGCCTTTTCGCCTACGCGGGCCTCAACCCTCAAGGTCCCAACGGGCCGTCATAAGTTTTGAAATAAGGTCAGCCCCAACTTTGGAGGTGAAGATTAAAAAAAGTTCTTATCACATTTTAAGGTAGTTTCAGAGCCGGAATAGGATGCGTGGCCAACGATTTCACGTATACAAGGATCACGTATACAAGGATGCGTGTATACAAGGATAGATACAAGGATAGATACAAGGATGTGTACAAGGATGTGTGTTGTGCAAGATTTTCTTTTTTCTACTTTTGTTGCCATCTTAGTAGCCTTTATTTGGAAAGGACAGCTCCCAAATTTGCTTATTCATTTAGAATGTTTTCCATTTTTTTTACTTTTGCGGCCATCTTAGTAGCCTTTATTTTGAAAGGACAGCTTCCAAATTTGCTTATTCATTCAGAATATTTTCCGTTTTTTTATACAATCCTTCTTGCAATAAAAATGAAGACATAGTCATAAATACATACTGGCATGTGCAATCGAATTCCACTAAAGCTCTTCATTTCCGGTGAGTGCGGAATGTTGATGATCTTATCCTCTTTACTCGTGTCGCCACCGCCCCACTCTACCGACTTTTCTAGCCTGGTGCTTTCACACCAATCCTCACATTCGCATTCTTCGTCTCCACTTGAAGGGTAAAAGTCATAATCCAACCAGCTAAACCTCTCTCCGGGCACCAACTGTTTAAAAAAATACTAAAAAAGACACAGTAACTTTTGTAGAACGATAGGAAAACAATATACTATTGCCCTTTTGATGCGTAAGTGTAAAGGACACATGTGTTCTAGTTTAAACAAACAAATCTTAAGAGCAAATATGAACGATTTTTAAAATGCATTCAAGTCAATTTTTTCATTGTTGACCAAAATGTTGGAATAACCCCAAAAACATTTTTACCAAATTTGAAGTTGCTACGTCTTGCCATTTTCAAGATATTTGCATTTCAAAATTTCCAAATTTCTGCTTATTTTAGCGTTACTATTTTGCCAATATTGTGACAGAAGATTAGCTTTTGGAAAGTTGGCTTGAATTTATTAAAGCAGCTAATTTGACAGTTCTGAATCTCTATATACTTTGCTTTGACAATAACTCTGTTCAGTGCCGTCGCTATGGGGAGGGGGCAGGGAGGCCGTGCCCCCCTTTTAATCTGCTTGTGCCCCCACCTTTTGGTTTACTCAAAATACTGTTTTTGGAACACTACGCAACGACAAGACAACAGACGATAATGGAAAAAGAAATAATTACGTTCAAACATACTTCTTCTTTGACGTTTTTTCGATTCTTTGCGAAATTAACTGCTGCACATAAATGTGACGCAATATTCCGTCTTATTAATTTGCCTTTACGGATGTGTCGCGAAAGAGGCATGTAAGCCTGCAGAATCGTTACCGCTACTTCGTTAATGGTTATGACGCGAAACAATACGTGAAAACATTTTTTTCAAACACCAGCTGTTTTGATTTTTAGGGCACACTTAAAATTTTGAGATGGCAGTCAGTGGCGCAATCAGAGTGAAAAAGCTTTAGCCCCCTTATCCAAGCCACTAAAAAATTTAACCTCAAAATACGAGCGTTTAAACGTGTTTTAGAGTTAACGTGAATTAAGGGGGCGGGGGTAGGGCTGAAGGTGCTGAGCAACCAATTCTTTAAAAAGACTTCTGAATTTTAGCAATCTAGTTATTCACATGGCTTCAAAAAGTGTGAAATGTGATTAAAATGGCGTTAAAATTGCAAAATTTTTCCTGCAAAACCGCAAAAATCGCCCAGCGGTTGGGGGCTCCGCGCCCAGGCCCCCATTCATAGTCACTTAATATTTATGGACTACACTCTTCTGTGACAGGCTCGAGTTGCATCAGTTTGTTCAGCGCGGAGGCTAAATCAGGCAGTTTTTTTTTGCAAAAAAAAGTTTTTTGATTCTACTCTCTTAGCAAAATCCTGGTTGCACGCTTGGTAGCATTTACTGCAGTATATAGATTTTTTAAGCGGTTATGGGCCACGGACAAAACGAGCCAAGAAATGCCGCCGGCCTTATTTTAAAATTGTGCATAATTGTAGCCGTACAACATCTGAAGATCAGTTTTTATATGCAAATTTTAGTGCCCCCCTACTTTTGGTTGGTGCCCCTTCACTTCGTTTGCTCTGGCGACGGCTCTGACTCTGTTGCAAAACCTTTATTGAGAATCCGGAACATGCAGTAACTTTTTGAAATTTTGTTTCTAATTGGCAACCCTGGCAAAATTTCTTAGGGGAAAAGCGTTTCCAAAGGGAAATCTAATTGTTTTATCTTGGGAATCGATAGAAAGCTCAAATTTGGTGAAGTTAGTCTTTGAGAGAAAACAAAGCAAAAATATTGCCGACCTGAATGTTCTTTCAAATCTGCCGATGTAGTTTAAGGAAAAAAATAAGACTGAAAATATTGCCGTCCCAGTCACATCACCTAACTTAATCAATTTTGGTGAAACCACCTTTTTCGTCAAGAATTGGGGGTTTTACCATTCCAGTCACATCACTTAACTGAATCGATTTTGGTGAAATCACCTTTTTCGTTCAGATAAGAATAGGGGGATTATATACTGTAGACTCTAAATAAATCTCCCCAAGAGATTACATCTTACTGTATATATAGACCAAAATTTATTTAATCCTCCCAAACCCAATTTGAACGAAAAAAAGGTTACACAAGAACAGGGGTGCCGAAACCCGGGGGGGGGATATATCTCCCCCAAGAATTTGAGTATGGTCTTCATCTGCATCCCCTCCAATAATTTGACTCTGGTGTGCATCTGAGTGCAGGTCTTCACCTGAATTCGGGGAAAAAATGTGTTCCATTTCTGGTGAAGACTTTTTTTTGGTCTTCACTTAATTTGCTCATCTGAAAAAAGTCTTAGTCGAGGTTCATCCCCCCCAATGTTAAAAATAGTGCAAAATTGGGGTAAAATTGCAAATTATCCCCCCAATGCTCAACAAAGATTTGCACCCCTGCACAAGAATCGGTTTAGTAATGTGATGTGTCTATCATTCGGGGTTTA
This sequence comes from Trididemnum nubilum, assembly GCA_963965965.1. Lineage (NCBI taxonomy): Eukaryota > Metazoa > Chordata > Ascidiacea > Aplousobranchia > Didemnidae > Trididemnum > Trididemnum nubilum. The sequence continues at coordinate 19,718,640 of OZ014482.1, read as the reverse complement.
AAAAGCAGGGTTGCCGATCTTTGTTGAGCATTGGGGGGGATAATTTGCAATTTTACCTCAATTTTGCCCTATTTTCAACATTGGGGGATGACCTCGAACACGATTTTTTTCAGGTAAGCAAATCAAGTGAAGACCAATAAAAAAAAAAGGTCGAAACCGAGAATTGAAGAGTTTTTTTGCCCCGAATTCAAGTGAAGAGCAAAAAAAGTCTTCACCGAAACTTCAAGAGTTTTTATCCCGGAATCTCGTGAAGACCAAAAAAGTTCCAAACATTATCCAGCGCTCAGATGTAGACATGTAGACCAGAGTCAAATTATTGGGGAGGCTGCAGATGTAAACCATAGTCAAATTATTGGTAGGGTTTTGGTACCCCTGTAGAAAAGTTCTTTAGCTAAAAATAAGAGAAAACGAGAAAAAAGAAAATACTCGTGATTGGTAACACTGAGCTCCACGGCATTTTCCGTTACCGGTGTTTTTTGGTACCGGCGTTTTGCAATATTGGTATTTTTCTGTACTGCCATTTTTTAGCTCTGGCATTTTCCAGCAATCGATTAATTGCGCCTTCTTTAATTGCGACTAAGGCCTCCTGTCACAAGAAAGCGACGGTGGCGCAGCAGAAGCAAAGAGAGTGATTATGTCGCCATTTTAATTTATTCTAACATTCATTTCATCGACATTCTAAACAAGTTGTAAACATGCAACTTACCCAGGCATTTTCGGTGTCTGTACCTCCTAAAGTGAAACGTTTTTTTCTTGCCCGGTTTTTATTTAGATCCAACGAATCATAATGTCTATCCTTTTCCAAGCCGCCAGAAGGGCTTTTTGACCTCGCTGAATCACGCGATTTGTCTTTATCAATGTGAGCATGCGGATTCAATGATTGTCGTTTTTTGTGACCACTAGAAGCTTTTTTACTGGAGCTTTGACCGGATGTACGCGAACTGCATCCTCGATTGACCGAGCCGACAACGCAAGCTTGACTTGATGAAGAATTTTTTTCACTTGCCTAAAAAGAACTTAGACGAAATTTATTTATCCGACGTTGTTTATTTGATCATAAAAGTTGGAATGAAGGAATGAAACAGGAAACGTTCACCAGCATAATGAAATCAGTCTTCGATTAAGTTAAACAGCGCTTTAGCCTTTAAGTCTAACTTTTAAAACTCATTTTTGTCTCAATCCTGCATTGAATAAAGGTAACATTACTGTTCTCAAATTCACTTTAGAGCGGCTTTTTGTTGCTACATCACCGCATACCTTTTTGATCAATCGCAGCATCCCTGCAACAGCAAGATTCTTCGGAATATCTTTTATTCCATCTTTCCCCAAAGTCATCTTTTTTCGACAAACTGGACATTTTAGGACATCCGTAGAATCGTTTGTCTTCTTTTGCAGACAACCTTTAAAATAGTTAATAACATTAGCTCATTCAAAACTATCCGGGAATAAACAATATACTGTAGAATTAAACCTTCCTAAATTCAATTGAAAATTTTTCCAAGGCCGAGATATTTTATTTATCGCTTTACTCTTTTGCAACTTACTGTGTAATAGATTCATGAAATACATATTTTTTTTACAAATTAATCTAACGCGCATATTTGGTACAGCGATAGGTTAATAAAAACCCGAATACACTGAAAATCGTAACTTTTTAAACTACACTATTTTATAAGAACAATTTTATGAGAACACGAGGCTCATCTATGCTAAAAAATTTTAAAACAAAATAATTAACAGCAATACCTGCAGCCATATCGGCAATCGGCATGAACTAAACAATTAACACGGGCCAGATGAAAATATCAATTTTTTTTATTTGGGGGTAATTATGCAGCACATCGCAAAAGTTTGGACGTTTTAAGCTCTTAAAAACAAACCAAACTTACGATGACGTAACTCTTACGAAACGTTGCATAATAATACGAGCTACGGCCCCTTAATTGTTAAACAACCAGGGGATTTTACTGTTTTGTTCGTGCAGTTTTAACAGTTGACAAAACTTTTAGACATCACAACTTTTTAGCAAGTAAGAATGTATTTGTGTCATTTTTATTTTCGATAAAATTTTAGAGCATTACGAACAAATGAGAACAAAAATTCATGAAATTTTAAGAACAGCCAGCCTCAACCCAAAGTTCGCTGCTTCTTCCGTAAGAAAAACAAAAAAGTATGTGAACTGGCTTGCTTTTTCATTTTTACGATTCAGAAAAGAAAATCAGGATAAAGGGGTTGAGAAGCAACCAGCCAATTTCGGTAGTTTACACTAGGTAAAATCGAAATATAGTTTTTTAAATGTTTTGTTCTCATCTTGGGGCTGCTGTTGTAAAGATATTCAACAAAGCTGGCAGCGTGGCCGAATGAGAAAAGGCGTCGTTTTTACGACAACCATGATCGCACGATTTGGGTTCAATCCGTACCCTGGTCACGTTGTTGCGCCCTTGGATAAGATGCTTTACGCTAATTATCTCTGCGTAGTGTGGACAAAAATTCGAAGAAATTCACTGGAACATTGGATCACTGGAAAATCCTATTCTAAGCACATGCGGATTTCTTGCAATAACAAGTGGGCGGATCGTCCGATATTTAGCGTCTGACGGTGTCCGGTGACAGGAGGATAAAGACGCGCAACAACAACAAGCACAAGAGATATTTTCCGTAAAAAGTTTTTGGAACCCAGAATCTCTGTTTTTAAAGCCTTAACTTCCAGGGATAAGAAAGATCAAATGCTATTTGCCCTTCCAGTAGCATTGTATGACCTATCCAATTTTGGTAAACTTTGCCCTTTATCTGGAAATTCAAGCTGGAAGAACAAACTCGGGGTTTGCAAAAACTTTTTAGGGGGACATGTTTTTGTGTTTGTTGAATATCTTCGTAACCGCAGCCCCAAAATGAGAATAAACAATGTCAAAAATTATAATTCGATTTTAGCTATTGCAAAATACCCGAATCGGCTGTTTGCTTTACCACCATCAAAGTCTGGACAAAGATAAATAATAGCGGTGCTGTTATACAGTCTACTGGAGTAGTGGATAGCAGGGTGCTAAAGTAGCATAACCGGGTGCTGAAGTAGAGGAGTATCGTGATGATGGGGTTGTAACTTCATTGCTAGACTAGTTCAGCCAAAAATAAATTCATATACTGTCATTTACCAACAGAAAGATAAACATACAAATCGATTTTTTACCTTTGAGGCAACGAAAACAAAACGTATGCTGGCAACGTAGAACATGAGGGTTTGCAAGTTGTGAGCTGCAGATTGGACACTTCAGCATTTCGTCGCGAACTGCGCATTGCTGTGGTGGAACTGTGCTAGTGGTGGCTGTCATTGCTATTTTTCACAACTATTAAATACGTAGTCATTTGTTTTTTAAAAATGTGTAAATCTACTACAACAAAGAGTTATGTAGATAGCAAGCCAACAAGCCCAAATTGTTGTCAGATACGTCACTCAAACTGCTAGCATCAGAACTCAAGTGTTGCATGTTCGATTCTGTCCCATCAGCTTAACAACTTTTTTTGCTATACAAGTATAAGTACAGTAGAATACAATATCACACAAAGACAAAAATGAAAACCACGACGTCATACTCTAAGTTAAGTGGTCGTCAGAAAAAAACAACAAAGTTACGGATAAGATTCAAGCTTATGTCCATCACTAATAGTCGAAACATCAAACAGTGTCCGAATGTCGTACACAGTATATCATGAATGGTTAGGGCGAGGGGTAGGCTACCTACGAGCTAATTGTGACTCGCGTTCCTTATGCCTATGCATTATGCCCGCTTAATCTAAGTCAAAACATAACATTTTGACTTGATTATTTCGTGCATTGTTTTATTACTCTCAAATTCTTGGTTTAGCTCTCTACATTTCCTTCATTTTACAACTTTTGACGTTTTGCGCATTGCTCTAGATTTTCAACTACTCCTTTCAATTCAAAATTTCCGTTTTAGTTCAATTATTCTTTTGCTCAATTTTTTCACACTTTGCATGCTAAAATTGAATCCAATTTATTTTAATCTATTACAAAAATGCGAAAACACATGGCAATTGCAAGTACTGTCGAAGCTTGTTTGAAGTGGTGCACAAATGCTCACTGCACAGATGTCGATATGCTTCGAGAGATGTACAAAATCGGTTTGCCTTTACGGCATGGTTCAAAACTTACAAACGCTACTTTTTATACAGAAACAGAGTTTGAGCTAAACATTGCTGAGGATTGCACAATGCACAGCACTAAGATTTGTAAAAATGTTTTGCTTTTATGGCAGCAGGATTCTGCGTTAATTGTAGGCTTGGGTTCGATTCTCGTTTTTCTTGACTATCACAATAATGATAACTAGGGTAAGTTTTTGTTGCACTAAAAAACTGAAAAATTTGCATTTATTTTTAACGAAAGTTGCATTTATGCACAAGCATTTTAAACCACAGTGATTTACTCCAGTGATTTATTTGCATCTAATGCCAAATATTTGCAAACATTATTTGGGGAGAAATAGAGATTTTTGCCAGCATTTTGCCCAACATATTAAAACTTCTTTCCACAATGCACGAAGTTGTAAGCCAACTGTTGCGTCCTGGATAACATCAAGACGAAGATAATCCATCACATAGCTCTTTGTTATACAAATCAAAGGCAATAGAACTGTACTGATATAGTGTTATAGCGTGTTTCGTAAATCATACACACATTTTGTACCATACTCAGGCGCGTAGCCAGGATTTCGCAAAGGAGGAGGCTTTTTGGGAAGCTTGAAACAACAGCAAACGAACTTGACCCAAATCTATTAGTCTTGCATTAGATTGAGGCCGTTTTTCTGTCAAAGTCAGATCTCAAAAAAAAAAGATCTTCATCGAAATTTAAACGGTTTTTCCGGCCGAAATCAGGTGATCTCCAAAAAAACAGGTCTTCACCAACTTTGGGTGAGCTCAAGAACAAAGTAATTCCACTATTCTGATCCAAATACTGGCAAGTGTTTCACAACTTCTGCTTTCCGATCCCGTTGGGGGGCTGTTATCATTTTTGGAGCAAAAATCGGCCTCAAAAGCATTAAAAACGTTCTATTTTGCATACCTTTCAGGCCAAAGGGGGGGCTGCAGCCCCCCCTGGCTACGCTACTGACCTTACTTACCAAAAACTGCAGTAAAAAGTTGCATGTAAAAAAGAAAAAAGTTGCAATCTAAACTTCCTAAAAACAACTTAGAACATTGTACTACATAAATTCAAAATATTTAGGAAGCTGTAAAAAAAAGTTCCAAAAACTTGCCCTAATAACAACAAAACAATTGTTCCTTATTTAAAAGATACTGCTCAAGATCGGTTTTAATGAAGAAATGAGCGAGAATTACTTCAGGTGATAAAGAGGTGCCCCAAACCTTGTCCTATCATTCCTTTTATCCTCCAAAATAGATTGGACTCATTTGACTCCGTACTATTGCCAACCCTGCGCGTTTTGAAATTATTTAACTACAGAAAAGGATGACTTCGAAATTTCAGAAAAGGATGGTTTTGCAAAACTTCTTTCAGCATTGAACACAGCGAGTCAAACAGATTAAATCTATTGAAGCGGGGGCGTTTGGTCGAGAATATTCTGATGCGGGCGCGTAGCCAGAAATTCGCAATGGGGGGCTGTTTCGTGGGTCCTGGGGGCGGAGCCCCCAGCCGCCAGAGGCACGGGGGTCTAGGGGAGGAATTTTGCGTTTTGCATTTTTTTTGCTAAAATAACTCAATTGTAGGGCTATTTTGATAAAAATTAATGTTTGTAAAGATCAACATAGAAACTGGCAGTGCAAACATGATTAAACTGGTTGCGTAAATGGGCTATGTGGGAGGCGGCTGATGCCAAAATTTAATTTTCTTGTTTACATGCTGATAAATCATAAAATCGTGCAGTTCAACAAAAACTCAACAAAACTCACACAGTTCAACAAATCCATTTCGTCTAGATTGTATACAGAAAATAATTGGGGGGGGAGGAATAATGGAAAAATATTTGAGAGATGTGATTAGTAATTACTAGGGCAAGTTTCTGTTGCACTAAAATTCTGAAAAAGTTGCATTTATTTTGAACGAAAGTTGCGGTAAAAAGTTGGATTTAGACCTATGCACAACGAGTTTAAACAACACTGATTTTGTAGCTACTCACTAGTTATCATACAGTTATACTTTTCAAATAATCTTGGTTTGGTCAAAATAAAGGAACAAACACAAACCGCTTTTCTACCATCAAATCCAACGAAAGAAAAACATGCATACAAGTGTTGCCACCAAACGGTATTGAAAACCATTAAACTGGAAAAGGGGCAATCGCTGTAGTTTAAGTATTCATGAGATTTATTAACATATAATCCTAGATACTTTCAAACATTGTCTGAAGAGATATGGCTATGGTTTGACAATAGCTTTCGCAGCATGCTGAGACTTCGCTCCACAGAGCTCCAAGATGCTTGGCAGTTTAATAATTTTGCATAAAGCTCGGGGCTAATGTGTGGCTGGGTTATTTCTGCAATGGCTCCACAGCCGTGGTTCTGACTCTATGATACTAGTGTACATCTACGATTGCAGCTGAACCTCTTTGTGCAAACCAACTGTTGTATTATAGAAAAGATTGAGACGAAGGCAATGCGTCACAAAGCTCGTTGTTACACAGTTCAAAGACAATACCAAAATTAAACTGAAATACTGTAGTTTCAAAGCATATTTTTCAAAGCACACCTTTTACATTTTTCGCAAAAATTGATAAAAGTTGCGGTAAAAAGTTGCAAGTAAAATCGAAAAAAGTTGCAAAATAAAATTTACAGAAACAGCTTAAAACATTGTATTATCTAAAGTCTGAGTGTTTCGGGTGCTGTAAAAAAAGTTGCAAAAACTTGCCTTAGTAATTACCTATTACCGGTACTGAATAGCCCCCTCCCCCCTATTCCTGAGTTTATAATACGTATGTTTGTAGATGAAAACTAACTTAAGCATTTTTACACTAGCGATCAAATTTGATTCCATATTTTTGGCCATTTTTCAAAGTTTTTATTGGAACGACCGACGCTTGTTTTTACTCGGCCATTTTCCAACTAACGAGTGCAAAATTTCAGACTTTTGCTTATAACTCCAGAACGATTGAGTCTAGCTTCATGAAATTTTGACAGCAGTTTGAGATTAATGAGTTGTATGTTTGTACTAAATTTCGAGGCAATAGGTCACGTGACTTTGGTTTTAGAACCCGAAAACCTTCCCGCAAGTTTGGCGTAAAAAGCCGCCTCAATCAAAAACGGTTTAAGTACGGCAAAAAATATTTCATAAGGTTATATGTCTTAAGATACCCTTTTATTCCAACCAGCCCACTTTTGGCCGCGATGAGTTTTTTTTCCTTTTTTTTCTTCCTAATTTTTGTACGCTCTTCTTCTCCTAAACCACAAAACATCGAAATTTAATTTTTGTGTAAAGTTGTTGAGCTGCAAACGCAATTTTTTCTCCCGAAATTTTTTGGGGCAACTGCCCCGGGAACCTCCCCAAAATGGGGCCCCAAAAAATCAATTTATTGAACGGCTCAAGCTAGGGTGCTAGTTTCTTATGATATCAGTAGATATTTAACAGACAAATATTTTGACGTAGTTTGGGGGTGCCACCCCACCAAATGGACCCCCAAAAACCAATTTTTTGAATGGTTCAACTTAGGGTACCAGTCTGTTTTAATATCATCAGATATTTAGCTCACAAATATTTTGACATAGTTTAGGGTTGCCACATCCCCTCAGGGACCCCCCCCCAAATGGACCCCCAAAAATAAATTTTTTGAATGGCCTAAACTTAGAGTGCCAGTTTGTTTTGACATCAGCAGAGATTTAACAGACAAATATTTTGACATAGTTTGGGGGGCCACCCCTCCCGGGGACCCCCCACATGGACCTCCCAAAAATCAATTTTTTGAACTGCTCAACTAAGGTGCCAGTGTTTTATGATATCAGCAAAGATTTAACAGACATACATTTTGACGTAGTTGAGGGGTGCCACCCCTCTTGGGACCCCCAAAAATCAATTTTTTGAACGGCTTAACTTAGGGTACCAGTGTTTTGATATCAGCAGATACTTAACAGACGAATATTTTGACGTAGTTTGGGGGTGCCACCCTCCCCTGGGGACCGCCCAAATGGACCCCCAAAAATCAATTTTTTGAACGGCTCAACTTAAAATGCCAGTTTGTTTTGATAATAGCAAAGATTTAACAAACAAATATTTTGACAAAAGTTGGGGTGGACCCCTCAAAAAGCAATTTTTTGAACGACTCAAGCTAGGGTGCAAGTGTTTTAGGATATCAGCAGAGATTTAACAGAAAAATATTTTGGCGTAGTTTGGGGGTGCCACCCCCCCGGGGACCCCCCCAAATGGACCCCCAAAAATCAATTTTTTGAACGACTCAACTTACCTTGCCAGTGTTTTATGATATCAGGAGATATTTAACTGACAAATATTTTGACTCTACTTTTCTTGAGGTTCCATAATCAGATATTTTTGAATAATAATTGCTGATTTAACGGTTGACAAAAAGTACTTTTGAGCGTCACAACATTAGCTACGCTTCGGTCGTTCACTGGGTTTGCTGGCAAACTCCCATCTAGTTGATTTATGAGTTTTATTACTTGACAAATAGCCCCCCTCCTGAATAACGTCTCAAATCATGCTTTAAATCTCTTTTTAGTCCATTCCAGCGCAAAAAAAGTCTGAGAACTGCCAAAAACGTGGTATTTTCCTTATTCTGCATTTTGGTCGACAGGTCCTCCCTTGGCTACTCTACGTACTATTTTGATGACCGTCCCGGGATTCATAATCACGAAGTGTATGCTGTTTTTTGCTCGTCGATTTGCTATCTCTCAGGCTGGCATCGCAGCTTGAACCCTAACTCTAAAGCAAGGTTCTAAAGAACAAGAATGAAACAACGCAGCGTGAATCGAACTCGAACGCGAAACTTTCTAGACGTGCGCCCTATCAACTACTAGACACCAGAGGTGGAGTCAAGGACACAAGGCTTGAGGCCAAGGCCAAGGCCAAGGACACAAAACAAATCCGAGGTCAAGGACAGCCCATCCGAGGACAGACCCTCTCGAGGCCAAGAACAGGAATGCTCGAGGCCAAGGCCAAGGACCAAGAACACAGCCGCAAGTGTTCTCCAAAAAAAGGTCTTCAAAAAAGTTTTTCAGGCAATCTCCAATTTATAGGCGTAGCCAGAATTTTTGATTGGGGAGGCCTAAACCACAAATCACATGCAATGACGTCATCAAAAATTTGCCTGTTGGCACTTAACCAGGATTTTGCAAAGGGAGAGAGCTTAAACTGATATAGTTGAAAAGTCCAAATACGTAACTTTGGAGACGTTTTGAGAAAGCCAGTGTAACTCAAACGTATCATGACGGGGGGTCTGGGGGCGGGGCCCCCCGCGGCCGGAGGCTTTGGGGGTCTGGAGGCGAAGCCCTCGGCTGTTGGGCGATTTTTTGTAATTTTTTGGAATAAAAAGCTATTTTAATGCCATTGAATTACATTTCGCACATGTTTAGAGTCATTTGAAAGCACTAGATTTTTGACATTTGAAAGCCAGTTAAAAAAAACTAAATTGTTTAATCCTCCTTCTAGTTGCAATTTAAGTCCAAAACCCGTGTAACATCTTGCATTTTGGTGTTAAAGTTTAATTGTGCGTGATTTGGTCCAGGTAGGGGGAAGTAAGGTGCATTGTCTCGTGCAACATTTTAGCAGTAAATAAAAACCACTCAAAGATTTTCCTTAGAGATTTTTGTTTTATCATAAAAATAACCAGTAATAAAAGTGCATGTCAGGCCAGGGGGCCCAGGCCCCCTCAATTGAAGTTCAACGATTTGTTCGATCAGTATTTTCCATGGCTAATTTTTTTTTTTTTAAGTATTTTGTGCGTAAAAATTGTCGAGGTGGAGGTGAATTAATGAATTGTTATTGAAAAATAGTACAATAGATGGTTACACTTACTAACCATGTTATTGCCGGGCCAGATTTACATCGCGCTGGGCCCTGGCACTTTGGAGATTTTCGCAACATTTTTCGGCCAAATGTAGGTGAAGACCATAAAAAGTCTTAAGATTTGAGCGCGAGGCCCTTAGCTGGTACTGCGCCATATCGTGGTAAATCCGGCCTTGGTTGTTGCATTACGTTCATAAAAAGGCTAGATGTGATCCTGAGATAGCAACTTTTAGGACAAAAACTGTCCATTTCTTCCAGGTTTACGTTTAAATTGGCTGGCAAAAATTGATTTGAGGGGGTCCCGGGGCCCCTGGTCTTCCATAATTGTTGTTCGCTACTGGTGTAAGCGAAAAATGCTAAAAAGAAACTGATACTGAAGAAACAATAGGCTTTTTTTGTCACATTTTTGTCATTGGTGAAATTTCAATTGGGGGGGAGGCCCGCTTGGCTAAGCCTATACTCCAATTGCGGAAAACAAAAAAGGTATTTGCAAATTTTCCGCAAGGTTTCTGGCGTTTTCCAACAAAATTTCAACGGTTCAAAAAACAGTGCTGTCCTCGAGCCGAGGACAGGGCAATTTTCGAGGACCTAAGGGTTCGAGGCCAAGGCCAAGGAATTGAGGCTTCGAGGCCAAGACCAAGGACTTCAAAGTGAGTCCTCGAGGCCAAGGACGTCCTCGCGGACTCCACCTCTGTTAGACACGACAGAGGCGACGCTGTTGAATCGTCAAAGTATCGTACTTAACTCGAGTTAACGAAAAAAAAAGGAGCAGATTGTAAATAAAAAGGTACACTTTGCTAAAATGCTCCCGGGCTTTCATTTCTCGAAGTCGGTCAGTTCCTTCAGAGCACAGTGTCGCAAGCTCGACCTGTCTTTCTTCATAAAGCAATTCTTTGCGGTTTAATTTTGTTTTTCGGGAGATTTGCGGTGGCCTGTTCAAAAGAAAAATCAAAACAGAAAAAATCTTGCATATAAAAAATCAGCAAAATCAAAACTGAAAAGACAAAAAAAGGAAAAGGACTGAGCACCTGCAGAAACTACTTTATATAGATGCTAACTTATGACGTCACAAATGCAGCACAGATAATCGATTATAAGGAGAAGTATGTTGAAAGCGATGTGCAATGCACTGCAATAACCCCGGCCAATGGAGCCAAAATGAAAAAAATTGTTGCTTCGACAGTCAAACAGAAAAAGCAAAACTTAGGCCTACATTGCTAACGCTGGTTAGGAAAATGCAAGACGAGTTTTGAGAAGACCGGCCCGTTGGTCGAGCGGTAACGTAACGCGTTCATCTCTGGAGCGAGAGACCTACGATTCAAATCTCGGGCCGGTCAAATCAGACACAGTGTTTCCAACGGCTCGCCACCGCTGCAACGTTTCTTCGAATGGAGCTGTGTTGCCCACAGGCGCAATGAGGCGGAGATGGGTCCGCCAACTCGTTACACGCTTCGGCGTAATCCGGCGAATATAATGAAAGATTTGATTTGATGTTGATTTGAGTTATGAGAAGGTCGTGGAATCGAGGCGGTGTTTGAGCCTTCACGATTGTATGCGGTGTGTTGAACGAAAAAGGCATAGGTGGGCAAGTTACTGCAAAACGTTAGCTTTGTTAACCACTAGTCCGTTAACGAACTTCATATCTCCATTAAAGTTAATTCGTTATTTTCAGCTTTAATAAACGGAAGTTAATGAAGTTCGTTAATTCGTTAACATTTGGACTGTAATTTACATTTCTTTTCATTCATTTATTTCTAGAACACGTAATGACGCTGGTGAGCTGATTGTAAGGGAAAATTTATTGCTTTGGTGGTCTGTTAAGTTGCGTACGCAGGATTTTCGAAAGGGGGAGGGCCAAAAAACTTGAGAATAATCAAGACCAAAAGAAAAATTTCTCCACTGAATATTAGTCCATTTTCCTGCCAAAAATTAGGTGAAGACCAGAAAAAGGTCTTCACTCAAATTTAGTCCGGTTTTTGGCCCAAAATTAGGTGAAGACCAAAAAAAAAAAAAAGGTCTTCACCCAGATTCTGTCCGTTTGTGAGCTCAAACTTTCTGCCCAAGTTACAAAGGAGGAGGCCATGCCGCAATTTTGCTGGCCATGGCACCATGCCCCTCCCCCTATATACGCCCCTGGGTCTGTTTGTGTTTTGGAAATAACATTTTCCAATCTAATCTAATTTCAAGATAAAAATAGGTTCAAATGCGTAATTGAAGCTGCCATCGAAAAATCTTTGGAAGTTGCGAATAGCGATAATTAATAGACCTATGAGGCTGCAAGTTAATGTTTGCCACAAAAAAGAGCTCTTTCTTCGCTTTTTCTTTATAAAACTCGTGCAAATGCGCAACAAGCGTTACCAGTGCAAATTAGTTTGGACCAGTGTTGCAGAGTCGTAGTCGGGAGTCGGAGTCTAGGGAGTCTAAGGTTTTTACAGGGAGTCGGAGTCTAGGGAGTCGAAGATTTTCACGGGGAGTTGGAGTCAAAGCCGGAGTCGAAAAAAGGACTTTGCTGTAGTCGGAGTCAAAGTCAAAAAATATATGCTCGACTACCGACTCCCAGTGTTGCACAAAAATCTGATTAAAATGTAAGCTACGTCCTGTGTTAGCGTAACTGTAGTCAAGTTGCATGTAGCAGTAGCAAGCAGTAGTCTGGTTACAGCAGTATACGCTTATATTTACATCTTCACATTTTTGAATAGGTTTGTAATCTTTGTATTTAGTTTGCTGTCGTTTCATGGTCGTACTATGCTAATCTGACAAAAATTTGGGCGTAGCCCCAGAAGTCTTTGCCTTTTCGATGTTTTTCTAGGGTAAAATGCCGCACAGCGCATTTGGTAATGTTGTAACCAGGGATGTGGAAGCGGAAGCCGAAGCTGGAAGCGGAAGCGGTTAAAGCGGAAAATTTTCGTGGAAGTGGTAAAAGGGTAACCGCTTCCGCTTCCACCTTGCCATTCATATCGAACGTCAAAAACTTGAATGTGGTGCAAGTTTTTGTGAATTGTACAACGAAAAGTAGATGTTTTATCAATCATCATTTGCAAAGGAACATTTTTAAAGGCTTGTGGTTCATTTAAATCCGGGGGAGCCTCCACCCCGATCAACTCAAAGATGAACCAAGTAGCTACCCAACTCATTTTTAAAAATACAAGTGTTCAAAAATATTGTCAATTTTATTCCTAAAAGTAAAAGACTTTCTAAACAATGTTTTTAAAAAGGGCTTTGCCCATTTTTTAAAAATCAGTGGCCATACTTGTGCAATGCAGTCACAGAACACAGCAGTGCCATCGTTACGGGGACAAGGGGGCCGTGCCTCCTTAACAACTCTTGTGCCCCCTGACTTCGGTTTACTTTGTTTATTTTAGAGCACACTCAAGATTTTTTAGGTTGTAGACAGTTGCCCAACCACAGGGAAGGGGCAAGAGAGCCTTCAGCCCCTTTAGCCAAGTCATTTAGAAAATATAACCCCCAAAAAGAAGCGTTTTAACGTGTTTTGGACTTGATCTTACGTACTTACAAGGGGGTTGAAGGGGTTAGGCAATACAATTCTTTCAATAACTTCTGAGCGTTTGCAATTTACTGCAATGTTAATCATATGGTTTCAAAGACGTAAGAAATGTGATTGAAATGGCGTAAAAATCGCTATTTTTGCCGCAAGTTTACAAAAATCACCTAGTTACATTGGTTTATTCAGCTCAGAGCCTAAATCAGACAATTTTGTAAAAAAAAATTACTTTTGGTTCAAGCCCTTCCCTCTTAGCGTGATCCTGGTTGCGCTTTTGGTCGCATTCACTTCTGCAGACAGAGTTTTCAAGCGATTTTTTGGCATACGAAACAAACGCTGCCGGCCTTATGCTTCGCTTTTTTCAAACATGAATACAAAATTTTTAAAAGAGTGCATAATTTGTAGCCGTAAAATATCAGTTTTTAAATGTGAAAGTTCACTTTATTTTAGTCCCTCTCTCCCCCCACTTTTCGGCTAGTGCCCCCTCACTTACTTTGCTCTAGCGACGGCACTGAAACACAGTACATTCGGCTCGAGGACAGCACTATTTTTTGAATTTGCTAAACTTTTGTAGATCGTCTGAAAATTTTTTTCGAATATCTTTTTTGGAGATCGCCTGAAAATTTTTTCGATGACCTTTTTCTTTTGTTTTTTTGGAGAACACTTGCGGCTGTGTCCTCGGCCTTGGCCTCGAGCATTCCTGCCCTTGGTTTCGAGAGGGTCTGTCCTCGGATGGGCTGTCCTTGGCCTTGGCCTCGGATTTGTTTTGTGTCCTTGGCCTTGGCCTCGAGCCTTGTGTCCTTGGCTCCACCTCTGATCCGCCAACATAATTAAAGTTTCCAGTTTCAGTATTTTAATTTCTTTCATTGCCATAATATCTTCTTGAAGCACAAACAGAGGAGAGCATCGTAACGTCTTTCAAGCAAAGTTTAATATTGACTTTTAGACACAACGGCATAATACTTGTCTTAACTATTACTAAGTACCGTTTGCTATAAGAATCATTCTTACATGGTACGGTGCATATCGACATCATTCTTGCAATGTTTTTTTTTTATTTTGCTGTCCTAAAAACACACGCTTGCTAGCAAAAATTGAGAACACAAACAAGATATTAAAAATAAATAAAATTTTTATTATAGTGTTGAAGTTTTACCCCAGCGTAACCTAATTATAGCCATGCAAAGATTTGCGCTTAATAGTGCAGATGCAATTGAAATAAGTTATTATCCCCAGCGCTTGGAAATCCGTCTCCAGACCCCAAATAATCGCTAATTATTTTAAAATTCTGGGTGAACGTTCAGAGAAATTCATATCAGCTGAAACATAACGACTGCGTGGTTTGACTTTTCGCTTTATGGCCGCTCCAAATTCAAATTCCTGACTACGCCCTTGCTCAGATCCTTGCGATAACAAACCGCTGAATACAATCATTTGATTTGGTTCAATACGATGTTTTTAAGATGATGATAAAAATGCTGTTTTATCTTGACTTATGTAGAAAAAAATTTTGCCGAAAAATTTTTAGATCAAAAAATTTTAAGCAAAAATTACGTCATCAAGTGGTGGAAGCAGTGAAAGCGGAAGCGCTGAGGGTGGAAGCGGAAGCGATTCATAAATTACCACTTCCACATCCCCAGTTGCAGCACAAAAATTTGCAAGCCAATAGGGTGACAAAAAAGTGCAACTGAGTAAATATTGAAATTTAACGGCAAATTTATAAGACTATAAATCAAAATTTATGTCAGCAAAATTTGTGGGAGTAGGAGTCGAAATTTTACCATTTTAAAGAGTCGGGAGTCAGAGTCGAACGGAAATAAAGCCCGGAAGTCAGAGTTGGAGTCAAACTGAAAAAATGGCTCAGAGTCGGCGTCAGAGTCGAACTGATTTTGCTTCGACTCTGTAATACTGGTTTGTACCGGTTCGATGATTAAAGGATGCAAGAAATTAGCGATTAAAACCATAAAGTTAGTTAACGAAACTTAACCGAACCTAATTTAGTTCGTTAACATAAAAAAACTTTTCAACGAATTAACGAGTTAATGACAAAGTTAGCTTCGTTATTAACGGATTAACGATAAACGAATTTGTGCCCACCTATGGAAAAAGGGCCTCCAGTGCAAAGCAGTTTGCGTGAAGTTGCTCCTTGCATTTACTAACCAATCAAGCAATCAACGCAATAACTAAGTAGCTCAGAATAGAAAAAGCATTGCAGTCATCTAAGAACAAAAACGATTGCCAATATAGAACTAAGCATAACAATTTATTAGATGCGTTTCGCTTTAACTTAAAGCATCATCAGCAGAATGAATTTGCAAAGTAAGAAGCACGAATTTATATACAATAGTTTTAATGGTAGTTTTTATGAACAAATTGATGGCGTAGGTATGGGATCTCCAATCGCTCCGGCTTTTGCTGACATTTTTATAAATTATGTGATTGAAAAAACAAAAGAGTTTAATATGCAACCGGACGTGTTTTTTCGGTATGTGGATGATTGTTTTGCAGTATTTACAGATTTTGAAAGTGCTATGTTGTTTTATAGAAAATTAAACCAGATTCACAGTAATGTTAATTTTACCTACGAACTTGAAAACAATAAACAGTTGCCCTTCCTGGACGTCAATGTTGACAATTCAAAAGATAAATTAGAGTTATCCATTTATAGAAAACCTACACACACTGGGCTGTATAATAAGTGGAGTAGTTTGGCTCCCACTAAATACAAAATAAATTTGATTAGATCATTAGTCAATAGAGCCATTAAAGTTTGCAGCAATCGACAATTATTGTTTCTTGAGTGTGAGAAAATTACCAAAATGTTGCAACAAAATGAATATCCTACCAAAACTATTCGGAATGTTATTCGCAAAGCCATAAACAGAAGTCAAAAACCGGATGCCAAACTCCATCCTAACCAACAACAGTCTACGAAGCATTGTGTCTTTTTTAAATTGCAGTTTATTGATCGTATTTCTATGCAAATTGAAAAAGAAATTCGTGAATTTTTATGCCCGTATGATATCAAATTGATAATGTCTCATCGTAACTTTACCATTGGCAAACTATTTCCGTATAAAGATCGTCAATCGTTATTACATTCGTCAGGTGTTGTGTATCAATTAACTTGTAGTTGTGGTCAAAATTATATTGGCCAAACCAAACGGAACCTAATTACTCGCCTCAATGAACATCGCACGTGTGAAGATTCTGAAGTTTGCAAACATTTGCTCAATAATCCCAACCACGTAATTAATTTTGACTCACCCAAAATTTTGGACAGAAGTAATCACGTAACCAAATTACGCATCAAAGAAACTCTACATATTTCCAAAACAGAACCGCAACTGAATGTCGACAATCAATCTTTGCCCCTGTATCTTTTCAATGCTTATTTGTTTTAAATTGTTGTTTAAAATGACGTCGCTATTCCGCTGTGTTTTCTTGTGTGTTTAAACCTAATACCTGTCGCTCTTTTATTCAATTATGACAAATCTTAAGCCGTGCCGTGGCCACCTGAATTAATGGGTGGCTATTGTATATAAATTCGTGCTTCTTACTTCGCAAATTCATTCTACTGATGATGCTTTAAGTTAAAGCGAAACGCGTCTAATAAATTGTTATGCTTAGTTCTATATTGGCAATCGTTTTTGTTCTTAGATTAAGCAGAAACTCCAACCGTTATGCTCCAACATTGCAGTCATATTGTTGTAACGCACACGTAAGCATCGGCATAGCCAGGATTTTTGATTGGAGGGGGGGCCAAAGCACAAATCACATGCAATGACCTCATCAGAAATTTTCGAAAAAGGAACCTTTTGTGGGGCAAAGATACCGTAGAATACAAGATCAGAAGTCTTGGCCTGGTTTGCCATTTAATCGGCGAAGTTCCCAGCAGCTGGGCAATTTTTTGTAATGTTTTGGAAAAAAAGCTACAGTATTTCAATGCCACTGGACATTTTGCACGTGTTCAGAGCCATTTGAAAGAACAAAATTTTTAATTTGAAACCCAGTTGAAAAAATTAAATTGTTCAACCCTCCTTTTACTTGCGATTTAAGTCCACGGCACGTTTATCTTGCATTTTGGTGTTAAATTTTGTAAGTGATTTGGCCCAGGTAGGAGAAGTAAAGTAGGTTGCCTCGTGCAATATTTTAGCAGTAAATAATACTCCACTCGAAGATTTTCCTTAGAAGTTTTTTGTTTTGTCGTAAAAATAACCTGTTGTAGGAGCACATGTACGGCCAGGGGACCCAAGCCCCGTAATTCAAATTCAATAATTTGTTCAATGAGAATTTCCCCCTGCTAATTTTTTTTCTAAAGTATTTTGTCGCGTAAAATCTGGTAAGGTGGAGGTGAATTGTTATTGAAAAATCCTACAATAGATGGTTACGCCTACAAATCATGTTATTGCCCTGGCTGGATTTTCATTGCGCGGGGCCCCTTGCACTTTGCGGATTTTGGCAATATATTCCGGCCGAATATAGGTGAAAACCAAAAAAAGTCTTACCATCTGAGCGCGGAACCCCTGTCACTGTGCCATATGGTAAATCCGGCCCTGGTTATTGCATTACGTTCATTAAAAAGTTAGACGAGGATCTGAGGTAGTAAGTTTTAGGACAAAAACCCTTGGTTTCAACACACAGGCTATAGATTTGAGTTGATTGGAAAAATTGAATTGAGGGGGCCCAGGTCCCCTGGCCGTCAATCTTATTGTTGATTACATTTTGTACGCGAAGATGCTAAAAGAAACTGAAACTGAAGAAACTATAGGCTTTTGTCACATTTTTGTATTTAGTGGCATTTCCATCGGGAGGGGGGCAGCCCCCTTCCCTCCCACTTTGCAACGCCTATGCATGTAAGAACTTCGAAACATAAAAGCACTACAAAAACTTATGAAAAAGTCGCAACATACTCTATAGTGAATTATCTGAGCACTAGTGAGGAGGCTGTAAATGAACTTCGCGGTCTTCAAGTCAAGCAGCCACCTGTTGCATGAATGATGTCTTTGGGGCATTACTCATTAAAACTGATGACGCAATCAACAATGATTGAGGTATCGAGAATTGGAAAGCCAACCAAATAATTAATAACAGCCAATTAAAAATTTTTTGCATTGCAAATTAAATCGTTTTTTTTTTTGTTGGTAAGGACTTAATAGCAATAGGAATATTATTCCAGATTTTGATTCCTTATACAAGCAAACCTGGGTTATCGAACATAACCCGTTCGAGAAGACTGTTCGAAACATGATTTCCGAAACAATTTATCCCACTAGAATTATTGTAGATGATTTTAATCTGTTCCAATTAAGTCTATAAAACAACTTTAGTAAAGTATTTTTTTACTATTTTACACCGTAAGTTGTACTGCATACTGTACACCATAAATAAAAATGGGTAGAAATACTCGTAAATTGTGTTTTATTTTAGTGAAGGATCTCCTATGTAAGATGATGAAAAAAACAAAAAGTAAACATTTCGTATGTTTTATTTTTAAAACATCAAAAACATTGAAGGTTAAGATACTGCACAGCACAAAAAATTTTGAAAAAATTGCAGAAACTAATCATGAAACAGTAAAAAAAAAATACAACAACTCAGTTACATTAAAAATCGCGTGAAAAAAGCCGACGGATGCAGTATCATGGTGCTCTCGTGTTTGCTTGGCTTCTCTCGGTTTGGTCGTGACCCTAATTTATGCTCGAAGTCTGAAACGTAAAAATTTCGAGTTTTTCAGTCGAAAATTGACTTGGTCGAGAACAGAATCGTTCGATAACCGAGATTTGACTGTACGTTATACTTTTTTGCAGTCGATTAGTGGAATATCTAGTGTAGCTGCTTCAGGAGTTGACTGCTCTGGTGATTCGTGTGGACAATTGACTAGACTTTATAAAGAGGGGCGATAGTTGGGGAGGAAGATCGGAATGAAGGTGGTGGTGTACAGTTTTGGCGGTTTCATGTTTAACCAAGTCCAATAGTATGAGTACATTTAATTGAGAGAAGAAAGGAGTCACGTTATCTCGATATTTACCACCAGCAACAAGCTTGACTGCTTTGCTTTGCAGTGAAGGCAGTTTGTTCAGTTATGAGGGAAATGTGGAGCCCCATACGACTAAACCATATACTGTAGTAAATCAAAGTGTACCAACGAGTAATATTAATTTTAGAAGAGCCGGTTTATGTAAAATCGATTTTAGTTTAGCAAGAATGCTGACTGCGCGGGATATTTTTTGTTCGATGTATTCAATGTGATGCTTAAAAGTTTAATTGTTCATCGATGTTAATATCCAAACATTGAATACTTTCATAGGAAGATAGAGAAACATTATTCACATTTAGCGTTATAAAAGGCTAAACAATCTGGTTGATTGATTAAGTTAAGCCAATTAAGTTTATGCAAAATTTTATCCCAAAAAAGTCCCTCAGTCTATCATAAGCTTCCAATCGTAGCGTACTGGTATCGGACTTGGTTGATATTGAACTTTTTCTTTCTTGATGTTGTTAATGATTTAAATGAAGGTTGGCGTAAGGTCGGCTTGAAGTAGGCCTAGTTGCTCACAGTGTTGAGAAAAATCCTCACAGAGGCATCAAATAAAGCGGGGGCGTTTGGTCCAGAATAGCCTTGTGATGACCCTCCCGTTCTTCCATCTTTCAAAGTCGATCGGTTCGTTTAGCACACTGCATCAAGTCCGGCCTATCTTTCTTGAAGAATCAATTCTTAGCAGTTTAATTTTATTGTTCTGAAGATTTTCGGGGCCGGCCAAACAGAAAAATCAAACGAAAAAAAAATAAAAGCTCAAAATTGAAAAAGACACCAAAAAAGCAAAAAGAACTGACTAATGACCATGTGCGGAAACTGCTTTATATAGTAATCTAGCTTATGATGTCGCAAAGGCGACACGATTATAAATACTAAGGAGAAATGTTTGTTGAAATATATGTTGTGCAATGCACTACAATATTTTTGAGGATAAGAGGAGTGGTGGAAAAAAGTTTGAGGCATCTCTTTGTGGAGACCTACTCTTTGTTTCATGGTTTGTAACATTATTTGTATTAATTTGTTGAAGTTGAACTGACTGTTGGCCAGTTTAACCAGTTTTACTGCTTGTTTAAAGAAATAGTTGAGCAATGAGCATTATTCAATTTATGATTTAATGCTTCATCCTGGTTTAGCAATTTACATAAACTGTAAAATGTTTTTTCAGCCAAGGGACTTTCCGTATGCTTTTGGTCGTAAGGGATTTTTTTTACGAATAAAGCAGAAGTTCTATATTCCGCACTAGGACTGCTGGCAGAAAGTGATCTTCACAATCACCAAGGGAGTAAAAAGTTGACACTCGTGATACCCTGGCTGTCAGTAGTGGGCCTCAATGTTCAATGCTGTAAATGTTTGTTGAAAAGAGGATGTTTTAGATTTAGCCTAGGTAAGTTTAGCTGAGTGTTACCAGTAGCAGCTTACCGTGTCAGTAGCAGTTCTCTAGTTACCGGTTATCGTTTACCGGTATTTGCTGTCTCAGGTCTTACCTAAAGGCTACCAGTGCGGAAGCCTAGAGAAGAGCCACCAGAATGGCGATCACTATAAACAAGCAATATGAAAAAGTTGTCTTCCCATATGATTCGAATCCACTTTCTTTGGATTACTCTTAATATATCGCATAGGTAGGCCTACCGGTACTGGTCCACTGTTCTAGACCTACCTGCTACCACTTGAGCTAGAAAAAGGCGTCTCCTCGTATGCTTAGTTTTGGTAATTTAAACCTAGCAACTTGCTTGTTTTATGATCTGTGATGTTAACAATAGCCTAATTTAATTGAGATGTTTTGACGTTCGTGAGGCCGGAGTTTTAATATTTTGATTTAATTGTTTAAGTGCTATCTCAGTATTTGGTGTGAATAAAAGCTACCACTGTACCAGCATGGAAACCCCAAAATCAGGGATTTAACCACCAGAAAAGCGACTACCGGTACTTTTGTTTTAAATTGTTTTAAGAACTTTTAAGTAACCTAGCCACCAGAACAGAACTTTTACGCAGTCTCCATTCTTGTGGCCTTTTCCAGTTTCCTAGGCTTCCGTGCTAGTAGCCTTTAGGCTAGATATCAAGTAAATTAATAACGTAGTGACTATTTCACCGAAAATTTTCAACTTAGAGAGTATAAAACGAGAACGAAAAATATTCATCCGTGCCTTTTTCATTTGCTTTTTTAGGGGTTAAGATTAGGGTTTAGGTTAGGGTTTGGGTTAGGGTTCAATTTGGGAATAGTTTTAGACTAAGCATTTGAGTTTGTGTTATATTTAAATCAGAATTAATAAAAAACTAGATAAAAATTTTCGGTGAAATAAAGCCTTCCAATTAATAAACCCAAACATTTGGGTTTAATGGTACTCAGTACTTGCCCCGAAAACATCAAAACATCACAATTAAATTATTATTAAGTTCTGAGTTAATTATCTGTAGTTTGCGTACAACCTATGGTACAACAGTACAAGTATACAGGTGCAACAAATTCCTGAAAAAAGAAAACGATAAAAAGTTGTCATTAAATTCTGAAATTCAAATGAAAAAACATCGATTGTTTAATACGTAACTGACAAAGACTGAAAAACTTCGAATTTTTAATGAAAACCTTTTTGCTGATCTTCACCTAAACTGCTAAACCTGTAAACTTCATTGAAATGGCCCCTAAACCTTAAGAGGCCTGCCTTGTGCCCTAGAGGCACAAAGCTCAAGCACAAAGCTCAGAGCTCTAATCTAATTGCATTACGTAGCCTAGTACTGGTAGTAGTAGCCCAATACTTATTGACTCTATACCGGTATTATTACCGGTAGGCTTCTCACAAGCTTACTGACCAGCTTTGAGCTGACTCTGTATATATAGGCCTAGGTCTGTAGGCTTATGGTGCATTATTAGGCTATAAATTAAACAAAGATTAAACTTGCAGATTTATTTGTACTTTTAGTTACTTACTCAGTACAGTAGCAGTAGCCTATCTGTAGTAAGAGTGCATCAGGGCCTTACCGGTTTTGAGTAGCAGGTGGTGAGTGCTGGGTGGTACCAGTACTGGGTACACTACCACCAGTTGCCTACTTGACTCCTGTTCAGTGTTTTGTTAAGGAAAGAGGATAGGATTGACTTCAGACTTAGCAATCTACAACATGGCTCCCAGTAACGTACAGCATGAAGTCACTCCTACAAAAAAACTTTTATCTGCAGCATTCTATGGAGCTACATCAATCTTGATCATGATGGTAAATAAGAGTGTTTTGACGAAATACAAGTGAGTTTATTGTAATTTTTATATCAGATGGGTAGGCCTAGCAGTAATTTGTTAGATAGTGGCTATTTTGCCTCCAGTGCCAATATAGCCTTAACCCAAATCCTATCCTAACTATAACCCTAACCCTAACGAAGGTAACAGGCTATTTTGCCTCTAGAGACAAAATAGACACTTCCAATTATTTTGTTATTGTTAATCAGTTACTGGTAATGATGGAAGCACATTGTGGAGTGTGTTGTTTATTTAACTAGACTAGTCATTTTTCCTCAATTTTTGAAGGTCATAAAGCAGATTCAATTTATGATTTACTCTGTCAGCCAGTCTCTTGAAATAATTATCCCATTTGTTCCACAGTATGTAACTCTATAAGCCTATTTAGTATGATAAAGGATTACATGTTACTTATGCGGTTATGAGTTTATCATTGATGAAATCCTGGAGATTTGAATTATTGCTCAGCCTACCAAGTCATTAGTGGTGTTTATGTCAACATGCACATTTCTGGCAAATCATATGTTATGAAGTATGGATTAATAGCTGTAATTTAAAAGCAAACAAAAAAACATACTTTGGCTGCCAAGTTTTGATTATGGCCTAAACTGAAGATAAATCGATGTAATGTCATTTCCAGTTTCAGTTACAAACTTGGCTTCACTTGTTGAAATTCAGTTGTTCAATCTGAATATGATAATTAAGGGCTACTTTGAGCCTCCATCATGATTTGGTAAATTATGCACTGATGCTGGTCAATGCTTGAATTGAAGAATGTAAAAATGCTAGGTGCTCTTACCACAGGTGGAGTCCTCGAGAATGTCCTTGGCCTCGAGGACACATTTTGAAGTCCTTGGCCTTGGCCTCAAAGGTCAAGTCCTTGGCCTCGAGCCTTGTATCCTCGACTCCACCTCTGGCTCTTACTGTATTCAGTCTTTTTGCTGTTGCTGTCTTTGGCAATTTCATATGTTAGTACACTGCTGTCTACATCTCTATATGTTAGTGCACTTGGGCTATTGTGTACCACAATTTAAAATAATCAAACAAGGTAATTCTTTTTATGATGTGATATTTAGGTTTCCTTCGGCACAATTTCTTGGTCTTGGTCAAATGGTCTCAGCAGTTTTGATTTTATATGTTGGAAAATCAATTGGTGTCGTCTCGTTTCCTTCATTTAATAACCAAATACCAAAGCAGGTTATTTTTTTTATAAGTGTTTCATATAACTGTATCGTGTATAATCTATAGGCTACTTCAACACGTTTTGTATTTTACCAGTATGTGTTATATGCTGGTACTTCTCGGTTGTGCATTGCTGCAAATAGCTGTTTGTTAAGTACTGCTAATAAAGATTTCTTGACTATTACTTGGGTAATTTTAAGAATTTGAACTTCAAATTTTTATTAATATTTGCTGTACTTGACTTGAAAATCTATATTGACAATTTAGTATGTTTGCTTTGCAGTATCTACTGTAAGAAATTGCCATTTTCAGTTTCACACTATCAGTAACATAATCAACAAAGGTTATTAGTGCTTGCTTTAAGTTTGAGACTTTGGTCCAATGGAAATTCTGGACCATAAAAATCTTGTGTATGGTTGTAATTGCCGATTTTTGGCACATGCTGACTCACTAAAACCTAAGAGGGAACACTCATGCTGGATAGGCTTTGTCAAAATTAAAATCCAGCAAGAATTGTGATGGTAACATCATGAAGACTTGCCTTTTTAAATCTTTTTGAAAGGTTTGGGTGTATAAGCTTCAACATACCGTATCATTGGACACTAACCATAGTGATTCTTAAAACTGAATTAAAGACAATTGTTCAAAGGGAGACTTTTAGACTTAATTAGCAATTATAAAGTGAGCCACTTAGTTTTCTGGAGTATCTCAGAAACAATGCATCCATTCCATAGGTAGCTAGTGCATTTTTGCAGATTTTTTACGTACATACACAAGATTTTTCCATACAGTTCATGCATTATTTACTATAAGAAAATCCAAAAATGAGTTGGCATGTACCTGAGAAAAATGCTGATTTGGTGATAAAAATCGGCTTCGTGGTTACATAGCCTGGCACTAATATTGTATACATTACAGTAGACTAAATACTTTTCACAGATCTTTCCGTTACCATTATTTTATCTTGGTAATTTAATAAGTGGGCTCGGTGGAACCAAACAAATCAGTCTTCCAATGTTCACTGTGTTGAGAAGATTTACTATCTTGTTTACTATGATATTAGAAATAATTGTTTTAGGGTAAGTGATTTTGATTTTTAAACTAGTACCAGACTTTGTTGATTAGGTTTTGCTGGCTACATAAAACAGTAAATACTTTATTTTTTAACTTACCGTAAATTTTCTCATTTGAGCTTAATATGCTTTAGATTGCTCAGATTTGCATCATTTAGCATTTTACAACCTATGTTGTAAATTTCCATTTTATTGAATTAAGTTAGTGCTTTAGGACTGTTGCCAATCAGTTCACATCAACGTTATCCTTGCATTTTAAGTATCGGTACCTACTGTAGTGACTGATTTGCATTTTTCAATGTTTTTGTTTAGCTAGCTATGAAATGTCTATATATTGTCTATATGCAATACATTTTTTTTTTCAGAAAAAAGCCATCATCTCTTATTGTTGCCACTGTAATATCCATGATTATTGGTTCTATCATAGCAGCAAGGTAGAAATCATCTTATGCTTGAATTTTGTATTTGTAAACCACTTATAGTTGGTGCAAGAGTTATAGTACTTCTAGATTGTCTATGGATCTTTCCAGGATATCAAGTGATGAACGATATGTGTATTTTAGTTGATCTTGTAACAGTACAAAGGCGAAATTTAGTTCAGTTTAGCCAGATGTGCTATGATATTTCTATACTACATTTGCTAGTTGGGTTTAATTTTGATTCATTAACTTTTACTTATTCAATCAAGTTTCTTGCAATGGAAAACATCGAAAAATTTTCTATTTATGTGATCTTAGAGTTAATCTACCTTGCATGGTGAAGATACCACATACCACACTGCCCCTTTTCAATGCTGATATAAGTTAATAATAACATTTTGTTTGTTGGAGTTTTTATTTTGGCTCGGCAGCAAATCAAGTCCCAACCTACTGTTTTAATTAAAGACTTTAAGTTCAGTAGACCACATTTTATATATTCATTCACCTGAAATAATAAATAATAATAAATAAATAATCCATAAAATAATCAGTTCAAATCAAATATGTTTTTGTATTGCATGAAACTGCACCAATCAGAAAAGACTCGAAAAAACTTACACTAAAATTTGGCCAAAAGCAATAGCTCTGATAGCATACTGGTTACTGAGTCTATATAATCAAATTTTTTATGTTTCATTTTTGCTTTCAGTGATGATTTAGCATTCGATTTTATTGGCTATGTTTTCATTTTCTGCAACGATATTTTCACTGCTTCCAATAACGTTTACATAAAGAAAAAGCTCAATGCAAATGTAAGTGGTATGTTGGTATGTTTCTATTACCCTGCATTATTAGGTGTACAGGTAATTGGGGTACGTTTGTTCTAATGGTGTTTTCAACCGCTGGCCTGAAATCTAGAAATTGTATAAACTCTAGTGCGATTAAAATTCTGTGAAAGAATAAAGTTTCAGAGCTCTCTAATGAATTGTTTTCTATTTCTGTTGATCTCCATTCATTAACGGTTTTCAACAGCTGAGCTTAGAACAAAAATTGGATGTTGCTAGCAGCACAATAAATTTCATCATTTAACCGTACATCTGTCTGGAGCTTTCTTCTGTTCAAGCGTGCTTGACGGGTTTTCATCCATTTTTCCGTTTCATTTAGGATTTAGGCAAATATGGGATTATTTTCTACAACAGCATTTTCATGATTATTCCCTGTTCGTTTATCGTTTATTTCTCTGGAGATTTTGAAAAAAGTTTGTCGTATAGTGACTGGAACAATTCGACTTTTTTATTTCAATTCTTCTTGTCCTGCATTATGGGGTATGTAAGCATTTCTAACATTCAATTGATTAGCTTTTTTGTCATTATCACAATCTTATACGAACTTGGCATATTGAAATGTCTAGACCTCGGTAAAGTCATAGTATAGTAGTTGCTACTTTGTTTCTTAGTGGTTGAGTTGTGTCTTAATGGTCCTAAAGCAGTTGAGTTGGTGATCTGGACCTTGATCTTTTAGCAACAGTTGAACCGGAGATTAGACAATAGTTACTTCGTTGCAAAGTATTTTAAATTCTTCGTTATTTTGGTTAATTAGCAGCGCAATCCATGGTGCCTAGTGGTATGATGCTGGCGCTCACTTGGTCAGTTATATTCCAGATTGATTTTGCTCTATGGAAGGTTTAGTCGGTTATGTGTTGGTAGCGCTAGCATTGGCCTCGGTTTCTAAATAGAATCCATCCTTAGATAAATAACACTTTAACCCCACCTAGAAAGTAAATACATTGTATTCGCTAAGGTAAGAAAGTTAAATATTTTACCATGCTCTACTGTACGTTATAACGAAGTAAGGTTAATGATGAATCGAGGTCGTTACTGCAAATACTTGATTACTTCCCCCAGACCTTAATTTCAGAGATGCGAGAGATCCGGTAATTAACAAATTTTCGTTCAATCAAACTTGAACGCTGTGAAACTGAGGTGAATTTTCATCAACTTTTATTGAGTTAGCTGAAGCGAGTTTCATCGGCAACTAATAATTTAATTTCATGTGTTTTTGACAGGTTTGTGTTAAATTTCGCAACAACTCTATGCACTGCTTATAACTCGGCTCTAACTACGACTGTTGTTGGGTGCATCAAAAATATAGCCATCACTTATATAGGAATGTTTTTCGGAGGCGATTATATATTTTCCATTACTAATTTTATTGGTATTAATATAAGGTAAGGAAAATAATTTAGTTTGGAAATATGTTTGAATACAGCCTGTGCAGTTTGTATTCTCGGCGTACAACAAGCTTTGTATTACCAATTACAGTACGCTGAACCTAATAAATACAAACTTACCCACAAAAACGTGATAACTATTCACCATCTCCGCAATGTAGAGCGTGAGCTGCAGGCAGTTAAAATAAGCAAAACCTTTGAGATTTTACGCCTCATTTTACGTAGACACTAAACTTAGCTTTGGAAGTGGCTGTTTTTGTAACTAATGACGTTATTAAACATATTTGAGCAATCTGTGACTCCCTAAAAGGGGCAAAGAAATTACGGATGGGTATTCTTCTCTTTCACAAAGTCTATGTACCAGTTAATTTGCATTTTTTTCACATGCAGTAATTTTTAGATTGAATCGTAGTACAAATTGAATTTCAATTAAACATTAATTTGATTCACTGTTATCTCTTAATACGAAACCTATTGCTTTGGAATAACATAGTCAGTTGCGATGATTATTACGCTTGACGATGATTATCTCTGCTTGGTCGTTTCTAACAAGCAACAAATTTACGTGGGAAGAAGTCGATCGGAAAACTTGGAATATGGTCATTGGTCAACCCCTAAGCGGGTGAGGATTCGTCCAAAATCAAAAGCGCCACCATCGCTTCCTCACCAGTGGAGGATAGATATGGATCAATCAATTTGCCATACATAACACCCCAGAATTTCGAAACAACTGCACTGTAGTACAGTGCCTTTCAACAGCCGTTTTTGTTTTTTTTCGAAATTGGTACATAGTACATTGTTTGTTTACAGTCGCATTGTTTTGTCTCGAAAGCCTTACAGTTCATATTACTTGCAAAATGTTATATCATTACTTGTATGATTGTGTAAAAACTCTTTATGAAATTTTCAATATTTTGCAGTTGCAGTGAAGAGAAACTAACCTTTTATAGATCACGACTTGAGCATGACCCCGGTATCTAAGCCACTACTAACTTATCATTGTTGTTTTGCTTTTAGTGTTGTCGGCGGTATCGCTTACTCTTATATCGCGTTTGTGGATAAGCAAGCCAGTATGAGGAAAATCACTTCGGATGTGAAGTTGCCAGTATAAAAGTACTGGAATCTACGCAAGCGTGCTACTCGTACAATTTTTCATGTTTTACCCAGCGGATACAATTAAAAAGCCTATGACTGCTGAATAAAGAAACAAAGCACTTGGAACTGCAGTATGCTGTCAAACATGATATTACACCATGCTGCGCCTCAGCGTGTATTTTTTCGTCTGTAATGAATGCACGCACCGTTTAGTCAGACTCGAATGCATTTTGACGCTTAAAATAATTACGCTTTTGAAATTATTCCACTGTATATTTTAAATGCAGAAAGTTATAGCACTCAAGCACAATTATTTTGTTGACTGTATTCCATTTAATATAAGTTTTACGGCTTTTATTGAACGTAAGTTAATAAATAAATAGTTTTGATGAAGAAATGCCGAAAATCTCAGTCATAAGGGATACTTGAAATGGACAAAGCGTTTTGTTGAAGCAGGCTGATAAATCGGATCTTCGACATTATTTTTAGAACGTGAAATTCAACTGAAATTGTGGCGCATTATTTTGAATAGCTCAAGAATCGTTTTTTTCTGTGATGAAGAAATTGAACATCGTTTGCTCTTGTTTTTTTTTGTAGCAAATAATCGGATATTTTTTAATTTGTAGCGAATAATCAGCTCGTTTTAGCATCGGTCTTCATAAGGCAATGGGCAGTTTCCGCACAACACATTAATATTAGCGAATTTTTTGTGTGTTAATCTGTGTTTCAGAAACCAATCAAGTTAAGTTGCAAGAGTCTTGGTTTTGCTGAAGCTAACCGAGTTGTGTCGGCTGTGTGCAATATCTACTACATGAGTTTGTATCAAACGTTATCATGTCTTTAGTTTCGTTTTTGTTCTCTGTTCAGTTTACTAGTCATCCCATCATGAACATATGTGATTAAAGAGTGTCTACTACATACCAAGCATAAAAGGGTGCGCAGATCTTGGGAAAGGTTCAAAATCACCAATCTCGTGACTTCTGAACTTTTTCCAGCTTTCACTTTTTGGTAAAACAACACAGACTCGGAAAAATTTTATTTGAAAAGTTACCGACTCGCAATTGAAGTTGTATAGCTTTCATACGTAGTTTTTCCAGTTTTTAAGTTATTTATGAACATAATCAACTTAATTCAGATTGTAATAGCTCTATGACCGACTCGGGAAGAAGCGGATTTCGACGATCCAGATTTGGTTGCAGTTATGAAAATAAAAAGGCATAGAATATTAGGTTTTTCGTTTTTCAAATTCGTGAAACGTACCAATTCGGTTTGTTGAATTAATAACCAATGCTCTTCCTCAACCAGCTGTTTGATGTGTTCACAACGAATTGTGCGATATCTTACTAATGTCAACTTTCCACTACTGTGAATGTTATACCGAGATCTCAAATTGGAATTGCTTCGTTAGTTCTTCGAATTGGCATGTTACACATTGTAAAATTATTATCATAAATAATTGCACAGCCTAAATACTGAGGTCATTTTCTGTTGTACAAAGTCTATGTAGAGTATAGATCCGTTTTAGTAAATTCAATTCTTCAATTTTAATCAATTCAGTGGTATTTTTCACTGTCTACCTCTTTCAAACCTCTGAAAATGCTCTGCTTTTATTCGCAAGTGCAGTTTTCTAGTTAAATTTATTCGTCTGCGATATTTAATGCCAGTATGAGCCTTATTATTTGTACTGTATCATTATTGTGTAACAATTGTCGTTGGTGCTTTGAAAACTTTTAAAATGAAATATTTGTTGGTTTTGTTTTTTTGAGCTTGTGTCATTACAGTTGAATAAACAACATATTCTCAAATAATCGTCAAACTTTTTTGGCAACTAGTTGAAACATTAAGAGTGTACTGAACGTCGAGTCTAATTAACCAATATTTCGGCACTTAACTCATGGAAATGTAGCGAAACTTACTGCTCAAATTTAAAATTTTTGTGAAAATTTCTAGAACAATTTTCAACAGAAGGCGATTCAAGAGCTTCAATAGTACTGCTGCATTCACGTTTGGAAGTGGATAACCAGACTGGCCCGTTGCCAATAGGACTGATTGCTGCACAATGGGAGAAAAGAACCATCTGCCAATCTACTCCTATATGCAAATTAATTTCTCATCCTCGAGTATAGTGCCACTAACTTACCCTCGGTCTACGACTTTAGGCGTAAAAATTTTTCCAAAAAAGTATTTTTCCTAAAAAAAAAAATTAAATATACAACAGTATTTTTTCATTTTTTGTTGTTTTTCAAAAACAGGTTTCTTTCAAATAAGAGCTTTTTTCAAAAAAAAGTTTTACTTCGATTAAAATGTTAATACTTTCGAAGCTTTTCATCTCAACTTTGTTGAGAGTAATTGTCAGAATAGAGAGCGCAGGAAAAGAAGCGGCAATAGGAAAAAAACTTGCAGTAATTAACTGGAAAAGGATCGATGAAAAAGCGTCATTCGTGTACAACTTTTAAGTTGAGAACGAATTCTTTTTGTCGGCAGAGGGCAGGGTAAGAAGTTTTCATAATAGTGACTTCAAAAGCAGGTAGATGGAAGGAGAGCGAAAAAAGTTGTACAAAAAATTGATTTCTTATTGTATTTTTTTCAATACCGGTAATGTTACTTTTATAAAAACGTCTAACCCCGCCCTCTGCCGACGAAAAGAATTCGTTCTCAACTTAAAAGTTGTACACAAATGACGCTTTCTCATCGATCCTTTTCCAGCCAATTACTGCTCAGCTTTTTCCTCTTGCCGCGTCTTTTCCTACGCTCTCTTATTCTGACGTTTCCTCTTGACAAGTGAAAGATGAAAAGCTTCGAAAATAGTAACATTTTAATCGAGGTAAAACTTTCGTTTAAAAAAAAATTTGTTTCGGAAAAAAGCTTTTGTTTAAAAGAAAAATATGTTTTTGACAAAATTAAAAAATTGTTGTTTTTTTTGAAAAACTGGAAAATAAGAAAATTTTTTTCGAAACGTTCTGCGCATAAAAGTCACGGTCGGCTTATCCTCGATATTGTAATGATCATTGTATTTTTTCGCTAACATGAACTAAATTTTTAAAGTTGCTGGGAACTGCTGAGCGCAGATCCCCCAAGCCAAGTCCCTTTATCTCCGAACAAATTTAACGCAAATTGCAAACATGCAAGTTTTTAAAGATGTTTGGAAAGTCGGTGCTAAGTGGGGGGATGCACGAGCGAAAAAAGAACAACTGCAATTCTTCCTAAAGAGTGAAAAATTCTTACAATGGCGTTAAAAATCGGTTTTTCCAAGTAATCACAAAAACAGCCACGCTGCGAAGACTTTGCACTAAGACCTTCGGCAGCAGTGATCTACCAAAAAGCTCAATTTCAACGACGCATGCACATGCAGTTGTTGGGAGTCATTTGTGATTTCTTCAGCATAACTACTTAAACTTTTGATTCAGTCTCTGTCTTTACAAAATCGTGGTTGTTTGCAGGCTCTGGCCGCTAATGGATCCGCTAGATTAGAGGCAACCAGTTGCATAGAACTCCAAAGCTGAGTGAAACCATAACATCAATTTGAAATTAGTGCAGTACTAGATAAAATAATTCGCTCGTGATAATCTTACGCATATTCCTTCTCGCAGTCTGACAACACCAACAAACAGTCTTTAAAAGAGGCATTTACTAAAACAGCGTTTCTGAACAAAACATAATTCACTGTATTTACATTTATCTTTTCGCCACATACATTTTATGTTAGTCCTACACTGGGAACCATGATAGTACCACATATCCATCGCATTCACCACAGCACCATGCAGTTCCGCAATGTAATAGTGGGGCTTGAGAATTCGCAATAGAAAATAAACCAGTTCTGGACACTTCATTCAAAGTGGGACCGCGTGAAAGTTTCGCTCCACCAATAGAAAAAAGATTGGGTAACAGTAGCACCAATTCAACCTTGAGTATTGCAAGATGCTAATTAAAACACAAAAATTGTAACGCAAAGATGATCAATGACGTGGAAAGGTTTATCTAGAGTAGTTAAAACCGAAGTGTTATAAACGTGTCGCATTTTCGAAATACTAGGTTGAGCATTAATACCTAGTCGCTGACCTTGTAGATAAGGCATTTGATGAATAATGGTTATAAAATGCATGTTTTCAACTTTTGGGAAATCAATATTGCACCCTTAACGATAGAGAACTAAGCCAATACACGTTACATTAGAAAACAATTACCGATGAACCCACATATTTGAAATATCCCTTGTCCTAGTGCACAATGTTCAATATGCAAAAGTTTATATTAAACTAGTTAGCAAAGGGTTGCCATAAATCTGTCAAACGAAGTGATTGTATTTTCGCGTACACTTAAGGTGAGTAACAATTATTACCTCATTTGTAATACGCCATTATTACCTCAAGCACTTATTTTTAAAACACAATTTAACAAAAATTCGAATCAGTTTCCAATCTTGTTTTAATCAAATCGTCTTAGCCCGGTGACAGTGAATGGACCTTGTGATCTTGACGAGTTAACCTGTCAAGTGTCAACCACTAACGGAAGGGCCTTTAGAGTACATAATTATAGGCAGAAAGTCAGAAAGAAAAGATGCGAATACTGTACTTCGGCTTGCCACGTACGAGATTACCCACTATTGTAATCGAATCTACGACGACTAAAGTACAAGATTACCCACTATAACTTTGGGCACATTTTAATAATGCTTGTGGATAGTTCCGCAATTCGCATGGCATCGAATAACGTGGGACAAAAAACGCAATTATGAACTTGACAATTCAATATCGTAACCACCACAGGCGCGCTAAAGTTCAACCGTGGCGAAAACTTCAACAATTCTATCTACACGTTTTTATGTTTTAGAAAGTTTTTAAAAAGGACTGCAAAGTGAGATTCCCCGACTTAATGCAATCATATTGAAATTTAGGTTTTGTTCTTGCTTTAACTGCTTCAGATATATTCTACTTAAACGCAACGGCGTGTACCTCCTGTTTTTATTATTTTTGTCGGAATCACTATTTTCAAACGCCGACTTGTTCCGGTTCAAACTCTCATCGCGGTACTACACAAGGCAGTAATCAGCAATGCGTAACGATGGCACAGACAAGGTAATTAGAACGTTCGTTGTGGATAACTAAAATCATCAATATTGTGCTAAAGTCAGGGACGACGACTTGTTTGAAGTAGTAGAATATCCCAAGAAACAGTAACGACAAGAAGATGGAATAGAGTCTACTGACAGCCAGCATTAGGGTTGGTTGGCAGTCACTATATTTGCGGTCAGTTGTCAATATTTGCGATCTAAATTTGTACTATATGTGCGGTCAGCATTGGGGTTGGTAGGCCAAAAAAAGATGGCGTCAACGCCTTATCTAGTCTAATATTACACTAATTTTGGAAACCCAATTGATTTTTCTGCAGTCCTCTTTAATAATAACATTTCCTCTACAAAATTAAGCTTGACAGTTCTGTTTAAGAATACGGAACGGGTAGGTGATGTTTTGCTGCATAATCCGTGAAGTTTGAAAGAGGTAAAAAGATTCAAACCAAAAATCTAAACCAAAAACTCCAAGATTTAAACCAAAAATCAGGAGCATTTTTCAAGATGCACAACCCGTACAACACCAGTACAGTGCACATTCTACACTCGGTGAAATCACCACAAAAATGGAATTTGCATCTATTTTATTGGTTTTCAATAAATCTGACAGAGCTGTGGGTTTTTTGAAAGGCTTTTATAACAGAATGCTGCAATGTAAATTCTGAAATTACAAAACCAATGAGTGTTTAAATGGGGTTTGTTTAAAACCAATGAGTGTTTAAATACTACATAAATCAGGGCTGCATTTTGAGCTGATAGTAAAAAAAAACATCTCGATCAAAATAACTGTTATGTGCGTAAGTATTCACTGAGTTGAACTAGTTATATAGTCAATTTTGTATTTGTCAATTTGTATTTGTCGGCAATGAGATTTTAAATGCAGCAACAATTCACCGCTTAAACAGTTTCCTTCCTCATGGTTTCCAATTGTCTCGATATTCTAACAAGGAGAGGGCATTTGGCTAAATAATTCTTTTTATAAGTTTTCGTTAGGTTTAGAAAGTAGTTTTCTTCAGAGCGATATTGCAAAAAAAGTGAAACATCCGAATTTTTTTTAATCATAAAGTTA
This sequence comes from Trididemnum nubilum, assembly GCA_963965965.1. Classification (NCBI taxonomy): domain Eukaryota; kingdom Metazoa; phylum Chordata; class Ascidiacea; order Aplousobranchia; family Didemnidae; genus Trididemnum; species Trididemnum nubilum. The sequence goes on along the minus strand of OZ014482.1, from coordinate 19,683,750 downwards.
CACAAACGGAGTGCAAGAGAAAGCAATTGTGTGGCAGTTGATCAAAAATAGAAGTAGTCTATATCGTCTCTCTTATGTAGAAATGTTCTAAAATTGCAAATAAAATTGGTGCTCGCAAGCTTAGTTGATCAATTCATTTACCAACAGTTTTCTATTACAATTAAAGGAGCAGTCGAAAAATGCCAATGTGACGAAACATCGCATGGAAATCGTCTTTTGAAACTCTGTTTAACTGCCACTTTTGGATGCGTTGAATGCTGCACCATTCTCCATGCCAGTACAAACGAGTTTAAATCGATGATAGACCTTCTCTGACTTATCCATTACCTTTTGACTGGATTTGTATCTTCGGATTTTCTTCACTGTCGTCACAAGTGACTGGCATTTCTTAAGCAGCGAAGCTGTCACGGGTATTTTGTCAATGTTATCTAGCGTTTGCAGCGCTTTTTGAATGTCAGGGTTCTCTACCGTCAAAGCAGTTTTCAGTTGCTTTTCATAAAATTCAAGCTGCAATTGAAGATCAGCTTGAACAGCTGCATGGCCTGCACTCTCACTATCAGATGATACCTTTGGTGGAGGAGAAGAACGACTTTCTTGCTTTGGTGAAGCAGGTTGTTTTTGGGGTTTTGGCTTTTCTGCTGACACTTTTTGTTTCTTAGGTTTGTCAACACTTGGCCTTTTCTTTGGAGGAGGTTCCTTAGCTTTCTTCTTTTCTTTGTGCTTAATTTCTCTTTCTTTTTTCACAGGCTTAGGTTTTTCAACTTTCTTTTTTTTCTCAGCCAAAACCGATTCTTTATGTTCTTTTTCCACTTGCTTTTCGATTTCTCTCATCTTTTTTGCTTCTTCTTCCAGCCTTTTAGCCTGTTCAATTTCTTGCTTCTTTTTCCTTTCTGCATCTTTTTTCTTCCACGAAGAGACAACATCTTCTCGTTCACTTTCACTACTGGAAGAAGATGAACTGAGGTCACTGGACTCATACTTCTTTGGAGCAGGTTTTGGTTTCTTTTCCTTTGGTTTTCGGGGAGCACGAGGCTTTTTTACAGCTGGTTTAGTTGTCGTCTGTTTGCGTTTTTTGCTAGGTGGTGGCTGCTCTTCAGCTGATGAAGCTGATGATGAAGATGAGCTGCTAGCAGAATCAGAACTATATTTTCTTTGCACCTTTGTTTTCTTGCCTTTTTTAACTGAGAAGTCTTCGTCTTCACTTGACTCCGAGCCTGAAGAAGAACTTTCTTCATCTGATCCCTCTTCTTCTTCAGACTCATCTGAATTAAGTGCCTCAGCCACCTTCTTTTGTTTGTGCTTTGTCTGTGGTTCCTCATCAGAAACCACATCTTCCTCAGTATCTGGTTGGCTTGCTATTGCAGCAAGTCTTTGCTCTTCCAGTTTAGAGCCACTGCCTCGGAATTTGGCTGTTGGGTCATTTTCAATTTCCCACAATCCGTCATTATAAAAAGGCCTTGGACGTGGATGACCATATTTGTGTTTAAATTCTTCGTAAGGGTAAACCTCATTTGAAGACAAAAAAGCTGTTTCATGAGTTCCAAAAAAGAAAATAGGGTATTTTTTTGATGGAGGTTTGACTGCACCTTCCGGCAGATCATCAATTCTAGCAGGCCAATGAGGATAACCTTTGACTTTGGCAAAAATCAAATCACCAGGATTATATTGGATGTTAGATTTACTAGACCCTTTTTTGGGCATAATGGTAGTTCATTCAAGTTAAAATCTACTGACTTGACAAATTTTCTGTAAAAATATAAAAAATTGTACATAGCTAAACAGCACTCATGCATGGAAATATCTGATACAGAGCACCAGTATTTGATATTTCCAACCATGCATCAGTGTATGGAAATTTAAAGACCATATTATTGCAGTTCTAAACTTGATTTGACTGCATTGAATGTTGAACGAGATAAATTTATGTTAGAAATGTAAAAGCAAACAGAAAGCTTCAGAAACACAAGGGGGCAAATAACTAAAGCATAAAGGCTTACTGATAATACAAACAGCACTGAAAACATAACAGTGCAAACTACAATCAAATGTAAAAGCATTTTTTGCACTTGCTAAAATTATTTAAGTGATTTATTAACCAAATATCTGCGTTTTTTCAATGAAGATAAACTGGTTTGCTTATGCATACGAACTAGGTAGCCTACTCTGCAGCCATCCAACTACATCAATGGAAAGCACGCAAAACCTAAAACTGGTAGTGCACATGGCACAGCAGAGAGACTGAAAACGCTGTGTTTCAACAAGCCTCCTTTACAAACGTGGTTGTTCTAAAAAAATTAAACAAAAGTTTCAACCAAAAAGTTTGGTACATATTGAAAACCCTCAACATAAAGCACTAAGTCAAGATAACTGAAAGCATTAGTTAATATTTTATTTAGTAAAACTATTGCTAATAATAATATGGTCAAAAAAACCTGAGTGTAATACTGTAACTGCTGAGTAATTCTGCTTCTGAATTATAATATGTAATACTTTTTGTAACGAAAGGACTAAGTTTTTCATAAATATATTTGGTGCACATTGGGGTGGTCCATATCTGATTGACTTTTGAAAGTTTTAAGTCTGACCCCTTCAAGTTGTGTCATTTCATGAAAAAATAACTTGTGTAAAATCTATTTGAAAAAATTTTATGTTTAGAGGTGCCCCAGGCCCCTCAAAATTCAGAAATTTTGGTATTTTTGGCATATTGACCTTAATGTATTTTTTGATCGAAAACTGTAATAATTGATGTTTAGAATGATGTGTTGCCGCATATTTGTCAAAATTTGACACTCGTATGTGTTGTAAATGCAATATTGTGGTCGTTTCTGATTTCTACCACTATGTGGTGCTACAGTTTAAATCATGATTATTAGCAAAATTTTGTAGTTTCTTAGTCCAGAACAATAGATTTGATATTTGAAAACCCATTATCAGCAATGGGCATTCCAAAACTTCTATATAATGTTGTTTTTATGTTGTAGAATAGCTGAACTGGTAGGCATTATAATGAATTTATCGAAATATATAAAACTTTTCAAATTTCTTTTTTTAATTCAGATTAACTCTATCATTTTTTCAATGATACATTTTGTTTATGCGACACTGCAATCTCAACATAATCTTTCCCCTTAATGAGCTCTTGCTCATTCAACAAGAGGGAGTTGTTTGACTTGAAGACTTCAGGTCCCTTCACGGCTACCGTTCATCACATTCTTATATGTTTACTTGCAGTATCCATTAATGTAATAATTGGGGCAAGTTTTTGCAACTTTTTTTTACAGCTTCTGACAGCTTTCTAAATACTAAAAATTTATGCAGTACAATGTTCTAAGCTGTTTTGAGAAATTTTATATTGCAACTTTTTTTTTTGCAAGCAACTTTCTACTGCAATTTTCATTTAAGAATGGCGCAAAATGTTATTGTGATTTAAAAAATATGCTTTAAAACTATTTCAGTATATACAGTTCTATTGTCTTTGATTTGCATTACAAACAGCTATGTGGACAGATTACCTGCATTTCGATGTTATTTATGATGCAACAGTTGATTTACAACTTCGTGCACTGCGGAGAAAAGTTTTAGCATGCTTTTCAAACTGTTGGCAAAAGATCACCATTTTTCCTCAAGTAATGTTTGCAAATCTTTGGCATTATATGTAAATAAATCACTCAAGTAAATCACTGTCGTTTTTAATGTTTGTGAATAAATGCAACTCTGCAACTTTTGTTAAAAATAAATGCAACTTTTTGCAACTTTCGTTAAAAATAAATGCAATTTTTTCAATTTTTTAGTGCAACAAAACTTGCCTTAGTAATAATATAATATTTATGTGGTGATAAATAAAATAAACTAAACTGAACTGCACATTTTTTTATCGTCATTCACACAGACTTCAAATCTTTTGCATTCAATTTACTAATTCACTTTTCAGTAAAACCAACAATTTTTCATAGAACAACTATTTCTTCATTAGATTAGATTGGCTTCTATATTTTTCTTTAAATAGTTTTTGACTACTAGACAGTATTGTGGGATCTTGTAGCCATTGAGCCAAGTAGACATCTTTCATTCAGTAGTCATTTTATGGTATAGTATATACAATAGGGTGCTTATAAAGCCTTACTATTTTTTAAAAGTTATCATATTACTTTTAACCTATTTCCAATCTGTTCATTTTAGAAAAATAAGACATACAAATAATGCTTGTCATCCAACAAGGTTTAGGAGGTCCTCCGAGCACTTTACTTAAATCATTTTGAAAATAAGCAAAAACTGCTTTTATTTATTTGTTTTTAATGTAAGAAAGATAATTTTTAATGCTATTCACATTAAATTGATTATGTTAACTTCGTACAATAATAGTTAAAGTGTCTCTTTAGAAAAACCATCACATGCATTTAATTTTCACAGCAATTTCTAAAATATAACAAAATACCAGCACTACTAATGTTCATAATGTGCGCGATTATAGATTGCATGGACCATAAATATGGTATGGGTATTTAGTTTTTTAATTGCCAATTAGCAATCTAACCTATGATTTAACCATCTAATATACAGCTTTATCTATTACTTATTGCCTAATAACACATACAAGTACCAAATGTTTAAGTCTATCACCAGTATTACTCCGCTAACATTCCACCCTAAAAAATCAACCATATGACATATAAAAAAATAAAACAGGTATAGTTTATTCCTTTTTAAAAATAAAGCATCTTTTTCGGCCTTTCGCTGCATTACCTAAAGATGTTGTCTTTAAAAATGAAAAATGTTACAGCCATCAGATTTTTGGGCACATATGAAATCAGTCACAGTTAATACTACACTACTAAAATCTATTACTGTACTACATAAAACCAATTTCACCCTAATGTAGCATTATAAATTAAATCTTATTCAAACAACACATTATCAAAAAACATGGCCTCAATCAAGTCTAAAGCAATGTAGATATATAATACGACACTATTTACGTCATACCAATATGCATGTTTTGGGCTGATTTTTCAAAAAGATGTTAGCTTGTTGAGTTTTTTAATTCAGTCTTAGATAGGCACCTAAAGTTGCTTCAACTTGAGGTTATATATACCCAGCATGTGTAAATACTAACCATTTTGAATCTCATGTCAAGGACTATTTTCACACTATGCATAACGTTTCAAAATTATTTTGAAAAAATTCATGGGCTCCTGAGTTTTACCCATTTTTAGCTTATCAGCACTGCCACTAGAATATTTCAGACATTAACATCTTTAACTGACATCTGCTAAAAAAAATCAATATTTTTGAAAGGAAGCTAGGGCCACTTTTCAAAACTTAAAAATTTATTTTGTATCAAAATGTTAAATTTTTTAAAGTGTGCTTTATCAAACCCAAACTTTGATGCAGCTATTTACAAACAACTGAGAAGAGTTTGAGGTGACAATCCTACTACCTTTCATAAATAATTTCCCAACTTAAATTTAGTAACCACGAGAATTTTGTTGGCGTGAGCTACCAATTAGGCATCTCAAAAAGTTTTTGGCATGGTTCGGTAAGAACATTAATATTGACTTTAATGACTTTTTTATCAAAGTATCAACGCAGCAGAAATGAATGGAAGCAAAGACCACTCAACATTAGAAAAAACATCTTAAATTTTGACATTTGTTGCATAGATGCAAGTACAGAGTTTGGTAAGTATAGCATACCACTAGTTTTGGTTTAGAGCACAACTATTTTTGAAGCATACATTATATAACACATTAACAACATTCAAAAGTAAAACACTCAGATCACCACCTACATTAGAGTTTTGCTAACATTTTTTAAAAAGTTTCATATCTTAATTACAGCCATAACATCTTGATAAATTTGGAAGTGATTAAATAACGTATTGTCATTCGCTATGCTGCATGCAGTCATACAAAGAGAGAAACTACCAATTTTTAGAACTTGGGAAGAAAGACAGCTTTGCAATATCAAATAAAAGCTAAAGAGAGTAAAATCTGACAAAATATTACACATTGATTTGCATTAAAATACTTTGACATTTTTATGTTGTTTTGAAAAAGGCAAATATGAAATTGCTGCCATGAAAGTTGCTTGTTTTTGCTTTAATGCTTGTAAATTAAGCAATGGTCATACAAAGATGTTAGCGGGGAGAAATTCAAACTAGCCAAAAGTCATAAAAAATTGTTTGTCAAACTGTGCTACAAAATTTCATATCAGCATGAGAAGACTGAATATATTAATTTTGTACAGAAACATTTCGGAATGACGCTCAATTTAGCTTCTATATATTATGTTTGCTAGCTCAAAGTTGAAGCATTCTTACAAAAGTTTACCTGTAACCTGCTACATAGCCTGCAGTGATATTTTTATGCTTTCAATAACTAATAAAATAGTATGAAGAAAAAGGCTACCACACAACCATGTTACCCAATTACCATAACTAGATTTACAGTTAATAAAGTTATATTATAAGATAGCAATAAAACCTCTAAGCTTACCAATGTCAACCCATACCTGATACTAAAAATTTTACCAAAAATTGATTTAGCAACATATTCCTGTAAAGCAGTGTCCCAACTAAGCCGATTTTTTTCAGCAAATCGGCAATTTGTTGGAGCAAAGGCAAATAATTTTTGGCTATATAGGAAACAAAGCTTTAGAAAATTTTACAAATATGACATTTGGTATACTTTAATACTAGATTGGTACAAAATGTAGGGCACATAAACGTCTTTTTAGAGCTTTGGGCGCAATTGTTTTAAGATAATTTGGGCACTCACCAACTAGCCATGAAGTTAGAGGGAACACAGCTGTAAAGTACTATCTTGTATATTAAAATTGTCGCAATACAGTAATTTTGGGGCACTGATGTGAAATTATGCCAGAATCAAAGTAAGCTTAAATTTGATCACAATTTATTCTACTCCAAAAGCATCCTTAGGTTTGAATTAGTAGATATGGAGCCCAAAATGAAGTTTCTAACCTGAACCATTAAGAAGTTAGAGGCGTTTTTGTTTATTTTCACAATTGTTCACGAAAATCTGCGGGAAGACCCCCCAGAAATTGACTGTTTTTTAAAATATTTCACAGAAAAGGTTTTCTACACAAATTACACGTTTTGAACACAAAAAGAAAATAAAAATTTTGAGGCAATATGAGCACCCTGATATAAAATTCAGATTGTCTATCTGGCTTCAAATGCTGAATGTCAAACAAAAAAGCTATGAATTTTCCTTGAGCTTTTCTCAGTTTTGCTTTAAGAATCAGCTTAGAGCTAGGCATTGAATCTGATTGTCAGTTTTGAGTTTTCATGGAAAATGACTAGAATTTAGTTAATCACAGATGCATATTAAAACTGTTGACAGCCAAGAACCTACTGTCTGACTGTATCATCAAAAGTTTAAGAATGAGCTCAATACCAGTAGTATCTTCTCAAAAAGGCTGACTTTTTTGTTGTGCATCCTGCTTTCTGCTTTAGAAGGTATTCATTTTTTTCCAAACAAAATCTTATTGCAGTTTTTAGAGTTCCAGTGAAAAATAATAATAGCTGGAGCAACACTATACATGTTCAAAGTACATGTACGATTTACCATTTTGGAGTGTTTGGTTTTGCTGGTTGTACAAATTGCATTATGCAACAGACACTGTGATTGTAATACTCTTTACTCTGACACTACGAGAGGCAAACATGTTTTACAATAATTGTTTTGTTAAATTTAAAATATTTGCATCTACAGTAGTCTTTAATTTTCAAATAAAAGCTGAAAGCAAAGACATTCAACTGCGACTTTTAATTTTAGTGTTGTTGTCCAACTCCCAAAAATTTGTTGGTATTTTTCATTTTTTCATTTTAATAATGTTTTTGAAATGTAAAACTATAGCTATGGCTATCTGATTACTTGTTTTTACAGCCAAAGTTTAGTTTTGTCGGACTTTGTCCTAACTAACTACTAATTATTGCGATTGAGACTAAGTCATAAATTTTTTTTGGGTTAAAGTTTAATCAGAGTTGTATCAAAAATGACTTCAACAAAAAAAGTTAGTAATAGTCATAATTATATACACCCAATTTTTTCTTTTACCTATTGTTCTTGAGTTATTTACTAGTTTTGTTGATTTTGTTTGTTTAATGATCATAGTCAAAAAACCAAAGATTGCCTATTTTCCAAAATTATTATGATGTACTGTTTATTCACAAAATATTGAGAGCTGCGATATTCTTATAAAGCAAGTGTAGCCCAAGTTTTTACATGATTTTGCTCTAAATGGAAAACCTTTTCGTCAACAATGGTTTTAAACTTTTAATTATTTTTATTTTAAATTTTAATCTTTCCATTCTGTTGTTGATCAATGTGGTGAGTAATTATACCAGTATTTCAATCTACTTTAGTTTGTTTAAGTAATAACTCAATATTTTTCAATCAAAAAAGTAATAGGTCCTGAAGTTTTTAAACCAAAAAATGTTACAGTTAACATTCAAGCACTAAGTTTTGAAATATCTGACAAAAGTATAGCTGTGATCTGATATTCCGACACCACATAAAAATAATATTATACAGAAGTTTTAAAATGCTCATTGCAGATAATGGGGTTCCAGTTATAAATACCATTGTTCTGGACTTAGAAACTACAAAATTTTACCCATATTCAGGATTTGAACTGTAGCACCGCATAGTGGTAGAAATCAAAAATGACTACAATATTGCATTGACAACATATATCAGTGCCAAATTTTGACAACAATAAAGTGACACATCATTCTAAACATCAAATACTACAGTTTTCGATCAAAAAACACTAATGTCAATATGCCAAAAATACCTAAATTTCCAAATTTTGAGGAGCCTAGGGCACCTCTAAACATAAAAATTTTTCAAAAAGATTTTACACAAGTTATTTTTTCATGAAAAGACACAACTTAAAGGGGTCAGACTTAAAACTTTCAAAAGTCGATCAAATATTGTATGGACCACCCTAGTGCACACATGCACTTTTCACGTGCACTTATGATGTGCACATCATTACTGTATGTCAATACATAAGGTAGTGCATTAGGGTGCATCATTACTGCACGTCAAAAGTACATTAGCACACATCAGTAGTGCATACATGAAAAGGGCATATGTGCACATGAATAATACACATGTGCCCTAAATGTGCACAAAAATTGATTTAAACCCTGTAGCATTTCAGACTGTTGCTGAAAAACGTTCTAGGAAATTCTTTGTTACTTTCAGTAGCAACTTGGCAACTAAGTACTATGGAGTACTGAGCAGTAATCTTTTATTGCCAAGCAAAAACAAACAGGCCTACATATATTCCAAATTCAGCAAACATTTAAAGATACGACTTGGCAGATTATACTGGTACTAAAAGGTACAAATTGTGCTAAAAGGCAGAGTAGGGTTACCCTAACCTAAATTGCCGTTTACCCTAACCTAACGTGCTCCTGTCTTTTGGCATGATTTCCACCTTTTCTTTCTTTTCAAATTTGTATTTCGGCCTTTTAATGTTGTCATGATTTAGCATGACAAAAAGGAGTGAAAAACCAAAATAAAACGTCACTTAATCAAATGACATGGTCTCCGAGTCTGTTCCTCCTTTTAGAAATAGAGCAAAATTCAGCAGTAGAATTTCCAGTGCTGGGCACCGCAAGTTTTTTTTTAAGTCCACAGTCCGCAAATCTGCAACCGAATTTCAATTTTCTTAATCCGCAACCGCAAGTCCGCAATTACATGTTTAAAAGCTTAGTCCACAACCGCAAGTCCGCAACTGCGTAATTCTTGAAGTCCGCAACCGCAAGTCCGCAACTTTGTAAATCTTGAAGTCCGCAACCGCAAGTCCGCAACTTCGTAATATTTGAAGTCCGCACCGCAAGTCCGCAACTTTTTATGAACCGAGTAGAAGAGTTTTGCAATCAACCACGTCCCGTAGTGATCTGCTCAGAGTTGATTAGCAAAAATAAGTCAAAAGCTGTGACTTGTGGGAAGTATAGCAAGCGTATGGTGGATACATTCTACGCAATAAATGGAACTATACTCACCAACGTTGATTGTAGTAAATGTACAACAGCATGACTTGTTATTGAGCTGCTTTTTCGAATGGCAAACTTAAGAATTGTCCAGCCCCTCTTACTCTAAGGTCTATCTCAAAATAGATTTAAACGCTGGTATTTTTGGTTAAAGTTTTTAAGGGACTTGGCTAAGGGGGGTTGTAGCTCCCAGCCCTCCTGGTTGCGCTTATGCTTATACAATAGGCGCCTAAACGGCATGGAAGCATAATGCACAACCCACCGACCAACCCTTAAAAATGCTACAATGATGCTAGGGATCCGAAGACAAAAAACCATTGGATTACAGTCAGAAGCCATCAAATAGCAAAGCACAATCCGTATTTTCACTTACAACAAGATATTCTAAACAAACATTTTTTTTCAAGGCAGGAAAATGTTCAAGGTAGGAAAAGGCAAACGTAGTAAAAGGCAAAAAAACATTCATATCACTAATCGTAACTTATTACTAAATTTTCGGTTCTAGTTTCTATAAATACTGTAGGAACGAGATAACAACACGCTACCAGCAGTGCCGTCGCCAGACCAAACGAAGTGAGGGGGCCCTAGCCGAAAATGGGGGGCACTATAAAATGGACTAAACTTTTGCACATAAAAAATGATATTTTAAAGCTACTATTTTGTATTCATCTTTGAAAAAAGACACACGTAAGCCCGGTAGCGTTTATTAGCTCGTTTTGTATGCGGCCCGTACAATCGCTTGAAAAATCTGTTTGCAGGAGTGAATGCGACCAGAAGCGCAACCAGGGTTTTGCTAAGAGAGGGGGGCTTGAACCAAAAGTAAATGTTTTTTGCACAAAAATTGTCTAATATATGTCCCGTGCTGAACAAACCGTTGCAACTCAAGCGTGTCACAGAGGGGCAGAGCCCCCAGCTGCTGGGTGATTTTTGCGATTTTTTGGCAAAAATAGCAATTTTATAACGCCATTTAAATCACATTTCGCACGTTTTAAAGCCATATCAATAATTACAGTAAATTGCTAAAATTCAGAAGTCATTGAAAGATTTAAGTGTCTAGTCTCTTGAGCCCCCGTATACTTCAGGTCAAGCCCAAAACACGTTTAAACGCTTACTCTTTTTTTGGTTATATATTTTAAATAACTTGGCCAAATGGGGCTGATGCCCCCTTAGCCCCTTCCCCCTGGTTGTGCGACTGATTGCGACCTAAAATAAATCATGAGTGTGCTCTAAAAAAAAAAACAGTTGGTCTGTTAAAAAAATGTTTTCAGGTTTTGTTTCTGGTCATAATCACTAACGAAATACCGGTAACGCTTCTGTAGGCATACATCCCTATTCCGCTACACATCCGTAAAGGCATGTTAATAAGACGGATTATTGGGTCACATTTATGTAAAGCAGTTGGTGGCCAGCAATTTTGCAAACAATCGAGAAAACTTCAAACGAGAATTATCTTTGAAAATTATTATTTGTTTTTCCATCATTGCCTGTTGTCTTGTCGTTACGTGATGCTCCAAAACAGCATTCTGAACCGAAATGGGGGACACAAGCAGTCGTTTGGGGGGTACGGTGCCCCTGGGCCCCACCGTAGCGACGGCACTGGCTACAAGTACAAAAAATAATACAACAGTGACTAATTTGGTGAACTCACGGTTAAAAACAACAAAGCCATACTTTGAACAAGGGCTGCCAAATCGAACTTAAACTCAAAAAAAGTCAGTGGTTGTGCCAAACTCGAAAAACCACCACGTCAACAAAAAGAAAGCGATTAAGCCGAAAAGCAGACTTAGTAATTTTGTCAGCTTGAACTCGAAAAACTTGATATTTTTGCCGAACTTGAGCTCGAAAAAATTAAATTGATATCTAATGTTTGACTTGGTAAAAACATGAATATTTTACAAAAATAGAAAGGAATTTCAATATTTGTATAAAACTTGCGGAATTGCGGACTAAAATTAAGAATAGTCCGCAACCGCAAGTCCGCAATTTCAACTGCCAAAGTCCGCAAGTCCGCATGTCCGCAACTTTTTTTGTTAGTCCGCAATTGCGGATTTGCAGACTTGCGGACTAACTTGAGGACTTGCCCAGCTCTGAGAATTTCAACCCTTAACGGGAAATTTCGTTTCAGAAAAAACATGTACTCCACCAGACTGCTGATATCAGTTCTTGAGCTAATGACAATGAACGGTAGCCAACCTGTGATGCACGGTAGACTGTTCAGTCAGCAGCTCAGACTCTATGCTAACAGTACAGTAGCCTAGCCTAAGACAGCCACAAAAAATATTCAAAAAAAGTTTGGAATTACGCCTCTCCTCGTTTGAAATATCGTAACTGCTGTTAATAAAAAAAATAAAATGCCATGAACATGAAATAAGCTTGGTCTAGCCTAATGCCTAACCCTAAAGAGTGAACTCTGAACTGCCTTCCTCACAGAGATTTCAGCCTTCAAGAAAATTGCTGGACTTGGCGAAAAACTGGCCATTTCTAACGGCGCGGAAAATACCTAGTCCATGGCGTCCATTTTTTCATGAATTTCATACTGTAAATGTTTTCATTTATCTCAAGATATGAAAACAACGATGCTAAATAGACAGTCAAAGTCTAGACAATAGTACAAAACCCGTCACAAGCAAAAAATAATGAAAAAAAAGCATTATACCGTACCATTTCAGAATACAATAAAATTCGATGTTTAAGAGAATTACTTATAAATTAGCAACTCATAACTTTATGAAGTATATCCTGTAGCGCCGTTTTGTTGTTTTTCTTATTTATTTATTTACTTTGCGTGAGTTTCAAACCTGGTTTCATTATTTTCGTTAATTTGCATTTGGAAGCCACGACTCGTTCTTCAAGCCAAGTATTTAATCCGTTGAATCGTTGCAAATGTTGAAATCTGTTAAATCCGGTTGCCATGAAGATGTTCTTGTTTCTTTTTATATGACGTAAGTTACAAATGTTCGAGTTGACCTAATTGAGTGCAAATTTTAAACTTTGCAAGCTGAAGTTTTGCGATGTCAAAATCACTATTCAGTTGAGCGTCTGCAGTAAGCAGCGGTGAATTTTTGTCACTAGATTTAAAGGTTGAGTCAGCAAAGAACTACAGTTTGAAATTTGAGATATCGCTGCCTTTGCAGCTCGTATTGGAGACAGGTGATCTTCTGTACGATTTATTTTGAGTGCCAATTGCCTTGGTCTCTAATTCAGATAGTTCGCTGACTCAATCCTGACAAATATTATTTTCCAATGTTCCCCTTTTTTTTGTGAGCATTAACTGCAGCGAGTTTGACATCGGCCAGGCTTCAGTTTAAATACTAAACATTTGATTTGATCGTATTTGGAATTCTCCGTCTGCATTGAAAAATTCATTAGTAAGTACAATGTATTGTTTTGTTAAATTGTTTGAATAAGTTAATGAGATAAACGAGTTGTTTGCTGAAGGTCATATTTTGTTTTCGTTGAAGCATTAATTCCAATTTGTTTTGTTTTTGGTTCAAATTTAACCTCTAATTTATTCTGTAAAATATTTCATGTGTTTTTTGAGTGTCTAAATGTTTATTTTTTCTTAGAAACTGCTTCCCGTTTTCGCTTCCGCTTACTTCCGCTTACACCAACAAATAAAGGACGAAATTTCGAACAAGAAAGGCGTGTTACGAATTCCGAGGCAGACGGTAGACAAATCGAATCCGTAACAATATCCCTGAAGGCATTTTTGTTTTCCGAGCACATTTGGAGTAAAATTTGTTTTTCAGGGGTGCAGATTATTTGATTGGCGAATGGAACACTTGCGCTATTTTTTTTCCTCGCGAATGGATTAGGCGCTATGAACAGCTGTTGCAGGGAATTGCTATCCCTCAGACTGGCATCGCTGCCCCAACCCTAACTGTAATGCAAGGTTTTGAAGCAAAAAAAAAGAATGATTCACGTATATGCATCCTTTATCCGTCTATTCTACATATTCTTCCATTCCACGCATTAGCACCTCCGGTGGGAGTCGAACCCGGGTGCCATGGTTAGCAGCTAGACGCTGCAACCATTACACAACGTTCCTTGCTCCAACTAGTCGACAAAATGTCGTATTTAAACCAAATGTATGAAAAAAGCAATGTTAAAACAAAATGTATGAAAAAGGAAAAAAAATGCCGCGAATGTTCCATTCGCCGAGTCATTTCGTATTTGATTTGTTTAATTTTTTTAATTGATTTTCACCGGCATGGCGCAAGATTTAGAACTGCAAAAGTTAAAAATAAAAAAGCAAATTGTTGTTTGTTGCTGCTTTTGATGTTTTTGTAACTTTTGCGTCTCGCCGATTTAAATATGGACAAAAAAATTATTGTTGCAAGTTTCACAAACAGTAAGTTTAAATTATTGTTTATACCATTATAGTTGAAGTAATGTATCTAGGTCAGTATCTAATTTAACTTTGCTTCTTAAGAAATAGAAATATTTGTCAGTATTTTTTGACTGAAAGTGCTCAAAAGTTACAAAGTGTCTTTTGTTTTCAATTATAGAATCTTTCCAAGAGATGACGGAACAAAAAAACTCGATGAAACTTCCACATTGGCATTAAAACTTAAAAGCTCTAATGTTGCTTTGGAGAAATCCCGCTCAGAATCATACAAAAATTACCGACTTTATAGCAGTCCGTTTCCTCTCCGTTGTGCACTAATGAAGACCAACATTTCATATACGGTAATTTTTTTAGAGGTTTAATTTAATCACAGTGAGCATAAATCGTTCATGAGTCAGAAACTTCTTTGCAGGATCTATGCAGTGACAAGATTTTCTGTCAAAATTTATTCATTTTGATCAGTGGCTATGGCGCGGCGCATAAGTTGAATAGCCAAATAACTACCAATAATATCAGTAGGCCTATACGCTTATCTTAACAAGATGAATACAGTAGTTTTACCTAGTGACAGGATAATAAATTAACTAAATGGGAGCCTGCTGAGAAGCAATCTCAGTGAACGACCAACGCATGTTGAACAATGAGATTCTTAAAAAAAAAACTTTTGCGTTCCCGTAAGAAATTAATTACAAACATCTTCTGGGAAAAAAGGGTTTGGAATTTCAAACATATTCAATATATATGTATTTAATTGGCAACATTGTGACTAATCTTAATAAAAAAAAACACTTCTCATCCAAGCCTAAGCCATTGGAACTATGTCAAAATATTTGTCGGTAAACAACTGCTGATATCAAAAAGTTAATGCCCTAGCATGAGCCCTTTAGAAAATTGATTGTTGAGGTGGTCCATTTGGGGGTCTCGGGAGGGGTGGTAAATCCAAACTATGTCAAAATATTTGTGTGTTAAAGGTCTACTGTTATCAAAAAATACTGGCATCCAAGGTAAGGCCGTTCAAAAAATTGATTGTGGGGGGATTTATTTGGGAGGTCTCCGGGGGCTAACGGCAAACTATGTCAAAATTTTTATCTATTACGTCAATATTCTATGGCCCCGACGCGACGATCGCTGTCAGGTCATCACAGAGGCTGCTCTTTCTATGGTCCTGACGCGATGGTGGCTTTTAGACCACCACAGAGGTAGATCTACCAAGGGCTCCTGCTTTGGCTGGACTCTGGGGTAATGGTCCTGACGCGAGTGTGGCTGTCAGGTCACCACAAACGCGGTCGTTACCTCTAGCGAGAACTTCAGGAAAGTGGGTGGCAACTGCTGAACAATTATAGTAGAAGCCAATCAGTATGGCTCTAAACAGGAGAAACGGAGATTGAAGTGACTTCTGCTCCTTGCTGCAGACTGCCTTAATTGAAACGACTGACGCTTGTGTCGTGTGTTCCTCTGTTTTTACTCGGCCATTTTCCAACTAACGAGTGCGAAATTTTAGACTTTTGCTTATAACTCGAGAACGGTTTGGCCTAGCTACATGAAATTTTGACAGCAGTTTGAGATTAATGAGTTATATGTTTGTACCGAATTTCGAGGCAATAGGTCTCGTGACTTTGGTTTTAGAACCCGAAAACTGCCCCGCAAGTTTGGCGTAAAAAGCGGTCTCAGTCAAAAAAGGCTTGAGTATGGCAAAAAATATTTCATGTGGTTGTATGTCTTAAAATACCCTTTCATCCCAACCGACCCACTTTTGGTCACGATGAGGTTTTTTTCTTTTTTTTCCTTTTTTCCTTTTTTTTCCTTTTTTTTCTTCCTAATTTTTGTACGCTCTTCTTCTCCTAAACCACAATACATCGAAATGTAATTTTTGTGTACAGTTGTTGAGCTGCAAACGCAATTTTTTCTCCCAAAAGTTTTTGGGGCAACTCCACTGGAAACTCCCAAAATGGGGCCCCAAAAATCAATTTTTTGAATGGCTCAACTTAGGGTGCCCGTGTTTTATGATATCAGCAGATATTTAACTGACAAATATTTTCACACAGTTTGGGGGTGCCACCCCACCAGGGACTCCCCCAAATAGACCCCCCAAAATCAATTTTTTGAACGGCTCAAGCTTGGGTGCCAGTGTTTTATGATATCAACAGATATTTAACAGACAAATATTTTGACAAAGTTTGGGGATGTCATCCCCCCTGGGGACTCCCCCAAATGGACCCCCCAAAAATCTATTTTTTTGAATGGCCCAAGCTAGGGTGCCAGTGTTTTATGATATCTGGAGATATTTCACCAACAAATATTTTGACTCTTTTTTTCTGGAAGTTCCATTATCAAATATTTTTGAAAATTTGTTGATTTTACGGTAGAAAAAAAGTATTTTTGAGCGTCACAGCATTAGCTTGGCGTCGGTCATTCACCGGGTTTGCTGGCAAACTCCCATGTAGTTTCTGACTTGTCTTTTGTTAAAATTCAAACCAAACAAGGGAAAGCTGAATGATAAAATACCTCTCGCCATGGATAACTGAATGAAGCCATACCAATAAAAGCCTGAGACTGCTCTCGGCTTGAACAAAACTTCAGGTCTGAGCTCTAAATTAAAAATGAGCTGAAAAGAGCTCGACGGGAGTACATAAATAAATGGGGTTATTCCATTTGTTAAAGCCGATTGCAAATTACACACCAAAAATTTTTCGTCACACTAATTTGGGGTAGAAACTGGTCAGACTGTAAACACTAGTTGTGCTGGCAATTTTCTTACTGTCTTAAACTGTGTGTTAGGTATCAATATGTTTCTAAGAAATACGCGACACATTAAACAAGTTTTGACACTTCAGCAAAGAAAAATAGTTTGCTTTTATGTACGTCCTTGGTTGACCTGAGAAAATTGCGATAAAAAACCTCAAAAGCTGCGAAAGTATAACACGTTGCTCACATAATATAACAATTGGCAGTAGATTTATAGAGATATTAGTGGCGTTCGAAACAAAGTTTATTTCACTGAACGATTGCACTGGCACTGAGGCAGAAGAAAGAAAAGATCAATTGGTCATTAAAATCTGAGGTTTACTCTACCAGTGTACAGTGTTCCCTATAAGCGCAAAAAGTACGAAAAGTGCAAAATTTTTTCTCTGAATTTTTGCAGCATTTTCGCACTAAATTTTTGCGAAGTCCGGCGTTTTTAGTGCGGCGTTTTTATCTTCCGCCAAAAACCGGCGTTTTTATTTCCCGCCAAAAATCGTACAGTGTTCCCTATAAGCGCAAAAAGTACGAAAAGTGCAAAATTTTTTCTCTGAATTTTTGCGGCATTTTCGCGCTGATTTTTTGCGAGGTCCGGCGTTTTTATGTTCCGCCAAAAACCGGCGTTTTTATTTCCCGCCAAAAATCGTACACAGCTGCGGTTATCGGCACCACAAAGTCCGTAGTAAACTAGAGGTTTTCAGACCTTCGACCTATTTTTTTTTCCTTTTTATGTTTGTTTGGGAAAGCCAAAATTCTGGCAGAAAATATTTGCATTACTAATCGAGAACGCCCCAAGAGCTGCTATATTTTCACATTGAGTTCAGAACTTTCGCACTATTTTCGGCATTTATGCGGGAGGTGAAAAGTTAGAAGAAACACTGGCAGTAAGTGTTCCGGTAGCCTACTTGAGTCAGCAATGAACGGGAATATGGAATAGGCTAGGCCTACTGCATGGAGATAAAAAGCTTGAGCAGTACACCCAACACTTGATCCCGAACTTTACCGTATAACTTCAACTAACCAAAAAAAAGTTAAAATTAGCCTACTTGCAATGTACGGTAAAGCCTGTTTTTGTATTTGGGTGATTTGGGGCAACCAAGTACTCATTAGATTAATCATACCAATTTTGGGGTGTTCTTTTTTTGCCCATGCCCTTCAAAACTAGTCCATCACGTCAAGTAAAATGGATGAAAGAGATACGATAGGCCTACTTAGATACCGGTCGGTTTACAGAACCATGTAAGCCTACAGCCTTGTCTCCTAGACCACTAGAGCCATATTAAATATGATGAGTTAGCTGCTCTGTGCTCTTTTTTTTGGCAGTCTCAAAGTCACAGTATTTTTAACACAGCATTTCAGATTTTGCAAAAGTGGTAGGCTACCGGTAGGTGTAAGGTTGGGTAACTAGCCTAGTGTTAAGGTTAGAATAGAATTTTGCTGAAAAATAAACTTTTGTGGGTAAATAAGATAGGCTAATGCGTTTTAACAGACCCCTAGTAATCAAGAACTGGGCAGAACCTGCACCATTTTTAATTGAGATTTAGTTTGAATCTACCTCTAAATACATCCTACCGTACTTTTGTTTGGTGTTTAGGATGTGTTAATTGTTAGGCTAGCCTATACTGTGATATTTCTCAATTTTGTAGACTAGGTTTAGTCCTTGTTTAACCGTGATGGCTTCGGAAGATCAGATAGATGTTATTAGTACTTCTGTTGATGGAAGTAGTAGTAGTTCTACTTCTGTAAATGGTGACACAATAAAATGTTCCTATTGTGGATGCTTGAAAGATGGGGTACTTATGTTTTACTGTGATCAATGTCATCTGTGGGTTCATGCAAGTATGTTTTAAAGTTTAGTGCTACGAGTATCATAAACTAGCAAACCCTTTTTTTTGTACCTAGGTAGTAACCGTCTACCGGGACAGCTTTGAACCTTTTTGAATCATTTTTACTTGTCACTTCTGCCAGGTTTAAGCAAGAAACGTGCCTAAGGCTGAACATAACACTTATGGCCTCAGCAACTGGAACTGTCATAACTAAAAAAATATTTTGCTCTCATAAGCCATATATTCTATCTCAAAAAGCGCTCAAAGTCAACCTGCTCTCTGGGGCGACTTTGAACTACCTACCAACATACACTTAATCCTTCACTTACAAGCGCAAAGTTGCCTTCGCCTGAAATGTCTTTCAATTAGATCTGTAGATCCTTGCAGAGTGGCTAATTTTTGAACTCCAGATCCTCTCCCAAAATTTTTAACTGACTCTGCCACCAAAATTTTCTAAACAACACTCTGCTCCGAAATACTTCGATACAAAAATACGCTTCAACAAAAAATTCGAACCTATTGTCATATAGCTCAATAACCTGGATAAGCGTAGCCTAATCACATATTTTGATATTCCCAGACAGCAAAAATAGTTGCTCAATCTACACCAACTATCACTACGGCTTAGAAGATGAATTAAAGTCACACTCCGGCACTCAGCTTGCATTGTGGACATGCGTTAATTTAAAAGTCTTAATTGCTTCACTGATATCTAGCGGGCACGTGGCCGAGTGGTGAGGGCGGTAAACTGCCAATCACATCGTCATGGGTTCGAGCCTGCAATCGTCTATCGCTAATTCACCTGACCCGGGAATCTACATGTCAATTGTAATGGTGTTTTGAATCGCCCTATTTTTGAGAATTATTTTGTTGAAATGATGACGTCATTGTCACGTGACCTTGTGCTAATCAGGCAAAAAAGAAAAAAAATCTGTATAAGTTCAAACACTGACCTAGTCAGAGACCGCACTTGGTCTTGAACAGTATTTAGCTAAAAACAAAGTTTGTTTTAGTGAAGTGTTCAAAGTCACCCCGGCATTCAAAGTCACCCTGATTGACGGTACATTGCTTGACATAAGAAATGTGACGAAAGAGTATGTTAATGATTAAGTTAAGGCTGAGCAATTTAGGGACGCTAAATGTGTAGTCTAGTTTGTGCGTAGCTGAATTACTCGTGCAAAATAGGTTTAAAGCAAAAAAATGATGACACTTTATTTGACCTCACCAAAATGACAATATTTTTTTTTGTTAAAACCAAGGTAGGGTTACCTCAGGTAATTCCGGACAGGGAAAATTCCAGACAGCCTTGGGTAATTCCGGACATAAAACTAAAATTGTAATTGTTATGTTTTTGTTCTACCTATATCATTGTAGTTTATTGTTTAGGAAATTAAATAATTGCCCGGTCATTTTAGGAGTGATAAAACGATTCTGTGTAGTTGCACTCTACTTTCGCTTATAGATTAGGTTAGATATTGTCCTATATTGTAACCAAACATGCTCTCAAACCCTGTATTTTAAGCAAAACAGATTCTGATTAACTTTATCTTTTCGTAATTTCAATTTTTCAGGAAAAAAAGTTAAATCCATTTCTACTCTGTGTTAAATCTCACTTCAAAAAATCTGTATAAAATGAGTTAAGATAGAGGGAAGGATAACTTGGGGGTAGATAATGAAAAACTTGCATAGTTTCATGTACTAAAAGGCTTATGCATTAAAAAGTTACAAGCTGCACTTTATAAATCTGCGATGCGCGGCAGAAAATCACGGATATAATTATAAATCTGGCTATGGTGTGGTGCAAGACTAACTACAACCCAGGCTCTACGATAATTTCAAAGTGGCTGTTAATTAAAGACAGATTCCAATTTAAGCGCATTTGCAGAGTAATGATCTTTATTAGCGATTTCACCATGTAAAGGCGTTAAAAGAGAAATTTTGAGTTTCTTAGGAGGGAGTGGGGGGAAATTTGTCTAAGATAAAACTTACAAATCAGTAACAACTTTAAAAAATTGCCAAAACTAGCAAATTTAACCACTAAAAATGCTTAACATTGGCTTCATCAAAAATATGGAGATGGGGTTTCAGTATTAGTATATTATTAATCCACTCAAATCTCGTTCCATTTGCCCCCCCCCCCCCCATCCCCAACTGTCTCACTCTATAAACTACAAAATATAGATGCTTTTGAGTTTTTTCAAATTATGATTTTATAATTTACCGGCTTGTAAATTAGAGGACTGAAATGTTACCATTAGCCACCGCCCACATAGCTTACTTATGGCAAAGGCATACACAGGGGGATGGGGGTTTTAAACCATCTTCCCTATTGATCCGATGTATATCTGATCAAAACAAACAAGCTCCTTCTTTACTCTCATATTAATATGAAATATTTTATTATAGTAAATAATTTTTGTGTTGTTTAATGCAACATTGTAAGCGACTAAAGGTAATACTGAAAATCTGAAATGTCGTGTTACGAGTCAGAGTAAGTTTTAGGAGCGTAGGCGGGGGGGGGGGAGGGTTTATAGACCCCCCGTTGGCTTGTCAACCAAAATGCAGAATAAGAAAAAAAACACATTTATTGCACTTTTGAGACTGCTTTTTGTCCTGGAATGGACTAAAAAGTGATTTAAAACATCTTTTGAAACATAAATTTAAGGGGGGGGCTAATTTGTCTAAAATAAAATTCGCAAATTAATGAAAACTCTAAAAAATGGTCAAAAACATGCAATCAAATTTGATTGCTATTGCAAAAATGCTAAACATCGGTTTCATCTACAAACATATTATAAACTTGGGAATACGGGGAGGCTACGTAGTATTGGTTAATTTTCCCATCAATTAACTCAAAATTTTTTTCCATTAGCCCCCCCCCCCCAATTTTATCTATACAATATAGACAAAACAGATTACTCTGTGTGAATTTTCTTGAACTACATGATTTTATGATTTACCAGCATGTAACAGGAGAGCTAAAATTTTACCATTAGCCACGTTCCACGTAGCCCATTTATGCAAACATTTTAATCAAGTTTGGACTACCAATTTCCATGCCACGTTTTAAAAGATTTATTTTTTATCAATATAGCCCTAAAATTAAGTTATTTTTGAAAAAAAATGCAAAATTTTCAAGCGCTGGAGGCTCCGCCTCCAAACCCCCAAAACAGCCCCCCCCTAATGGTGAATTTTTGGCTACGCGCCTGCCACACTTTTGCAATGTTTATAATTATATGGGGTTCGTAGCTTTTGTTTTGAACAATTTTTTCTTGATTGTTCAGTTGCAAACCTTATGATGTTAACTATAGATGTATGCTTAATGCTTAATTGTTTTTTGGTTGAAAAGTTTTATTTGCATTTTGCACTGAGTGACTTTAATTCCATCTTGTTACATTGCACTAAGTCATTTATTCACCAAAGTATAGATTGCAAACAAATTTTTGATGTCACTTTTCAAAACCCCCCATTGAAAAATCTTGCGTTTGCCACTGGTAGAGAATGCTCAGTATCTAATTCCTTTCCTTATCAATGCTTTGGGGAGTAACTTTCTCTCTATGTTATTTATAAAAGCCATGGAAATCAGATTATGGTTTCGTGGATCAGGGATGATGGGGAGCCCTGAACATTGTGCAAGCAATGTGACTCAATCTGGTTGGATGCAGACCCATGTCTTGAAGGCGTGGTTTGATTAATTTTATGAAAATATCTTGGTAATAAATCCAAACCAGTGATTGTTTTTTATAATGGCCATGGTCCCACCTTATTTACGAGTTGCTTCTAAGGCAAAAGAAAAGATGCTGGCTTCCACATTGTTTGCCTTCCACCTAAAACGTCCTGCGCATTGCAACCTCTAGATATTGCAACCGGCAAAGAAAGAATTGCATTGAATCCTTTTAAGGTTTTATTCGGAATCCAGGCTTAACACTCTTTCTAAGCCAGCCTTTTCCAGTCTCCTGCAATGTCTTTTTGAAAAAAAATTTGTGAGCAAGCCTGAAAGCTTAATTAGTGGGTTAAAAAATCAGTATTAATACTATTTCCTGTCAAGAAAGAACCTGTTCCTAAATCTAAACTTCTACTGTCTTCCACGTTACATGCAACACCCTACTCAGAGTCCTCACCAAACATCACCAAAATCTCCTTGAAGTTGTAACCAGTAGTTAAATTGTACAGGGACGTGTACCCCCATCGAGAGTTTGCTTCCCCCCATTGAGATTTAGCGTCCCCCCATCAGGATTTAGGTGTCCCCCCAATGAGATTTGAGCGCTGGATGATCAGACAAAAAAGGCCTACAAATTCCGACCAAATATAGTACCAAATTTTGGGAAAAAAGTGATTTCGAAGAAGAAACACTTCAACTTGTCTGCAAAGACCTTTTTTTGGGTTTTTTTTTTTTTGGTCTTCACCTAATTTTGACAAAAAAAAATACTTCAATTTTCGGCAAAGACATTTTTTTTTTGGTCTTCATTCAATTTCGGCGATGGAATTAGGTAATCTTTAGTGAAGTGCTTTTGCATGCCAAATGCATTTGGTCAAGGCTGCAAAAGCATCCCCACATGCAAAATTTTACAATTTAAGTACTGGTTGTAACCCCACGCACATCTATGAGATTTGCTGTGGTTACAGTTCTTTGCTCTGCTTAATCCCAAACAACCAAAGAAGCTTTAGCAAACACAACCAGAATGCGGCAAAGAGTTCAAAAATTATATAACGATGCATTATCTGCTGATATTTTTTTCAAACTTCTATGCTAAAAAGAAGAAATAAGGGCTCCAAAAGCCAGCAAAAATGAAGTTGCAAGTCGAATCAGAAATTTCAAATGTTATGTGTGCATGAATACTGACCCTCTTTTAAGTGGTGAACCGATTGCGAAGATGAAGAAGTTGGCTGGGTTGGGTGTAATAGATGTGAGCGATGATACCACATTGCATGCATCATTGATGCAAGTGATCTCTTGTGTTTATTGTTATAGTGCATAGAAGCCCTGCTTGCAGCCTCATTTTTGATTGAACGCTTTTTTGTCGTCTGCTGCTAGTGCAGTTTCATGCAGTGTTTATGAACAATTTGCAATATGTTGTTTTCTTTAAATGTGAAATGTATTACTATAAGCATGCAGTTTATATTAATTTGCTATTTATTTTTGTGTACACTGAACAAAAGATTTCAAACTCAAGCAGCTGAAAAACTTACGAAAAACAATTCAGAATTTGTTTAGAGTTTGCAGTAATACTACGCTTTGAAATACCTAACAACAAAAGCAGGCTAATATTAACAAGATAGGTAGAATAACGACACCATCAAAGATACACCAAATTGTTTGGTTCTTAAAATTTTCACTTTTCAGCAAATTATCGTTTTTTTTGTAAAATCGCAAAAAATTGCTCTGCAGCTGGAGGCTTCCCCAAACCTCCATGGCCTTGAACAGCTTGGGACTCAATTTCCAGACCCCATTTCTGAGACGCAGAGTAATTTCAGCGTTGTGTTCTAGCACCCCCTTTAGGAAATCTCTGGTTGTGTACTTAAGCATGACAAAATAGGCTTAATTTTTTCTTTATGTCCGGAATTACTCCCACTAAAGGTAATTCCAGACAGCAACATTGCTTTTCGCTGTTGATTAATTAAACTTCAAAAAAATGTATGGTTGCCATCTGGTGGATGAAAACCTAAATGTACAAAATAGTCAGTTAGTGAGAGTTAAAGGTAGGTTTAGTGCTTGAAAATAGGTAAAAACTAAAAAATTGTCCGAAATTACCTGCAGTTACCCTAGTGAATGGAATAACTGATATGATTATTTATTTGAAAATGAAGCTAGGAGCTTGTTTATCGATCTGAAACATTTTATTTTTAGCAACGTTTTGCGATGTGTTTTTATTTAGGCTGATGTTTCACTCCCCAGTCCGGGAGCATCATCAGAATAGTAATGCATTTCTTGTTTGCAAAAATGAAAATGAAACTAGTAAGAAAAATGCAAGTAACCAGAAATAAACTCTTGTGAAGTAACAAGCGAAAAATATACAACATGCAATATCACAGAAAAATTATTACATTTACCAAAAATATTATAGATTTTGTATTAAGGTACTTAAGGCCTATCAAAAAAAAATTCACTACCAAAAACACAACGTGAAAATTAATCCATAAGCACTCCATAAACAACGTGCATGTTAGCACCACCAATTCTGTTTAAAACATTTTCTTCAATCACTTTTTGGGGAGTCTGGGCATAGTTTAATGACCAGAAAACATAAACATTTCGATGCAGTCAAAAGAATAGGTGTAAAAAAGTTTGCTTTGTGCCAACTTCTTGTAAATTTTGATCATTTAATAGCACGGAATGAAGCAAAATTTTAAAAATGGAAGCCAATTGCAGTAATCGTCGCACAGCGAAGAGTTTTAAATCAAAGAGTGACTGAAGTAACGTTTTAAACAGAATTGACGGCGCTAACATATCCGTTTATTTGTATTAAGTTACGTGTGGCCTTTAAAAAACACTACATGAAAATTAATCCATAAGCATGCTATATCCGTTGTTTATGGTATGCTTATGGATTAATTTTCATGTTGTGTTTTGGTAGTGAATTTTTTTGATAGGCCTCACGTAACTTAGTACAAAGTATATAGTACTTTTGGCAGATGTAATAATTTTTCTGTGGTATTGCATGCTGTAATAACAAATGTTGTATATTTTTTGTTTGTTATATCACAAAGTTTATTCCTGGTTACCTGCACTTGTTTACTACTTCCATTTTCATTTTTGCAAACAAGAAATAGTTGCTGTTCTGATGATGCTTCCTGGACTGGGAAGCAAAACGTCAAGTTAAATAAAAATGCATTGGAAAATGTTGCTTCAAATAAAATGATTGTTTTTTATTGTTTGTTTGTTCATTTCAAAATGTGTTGTTACGCTATTTTGTTCAACTTGGCAAAGTTAGTAGTTAGTTTCAACTTGGTAAAACTTGGTATGAACTAATTGTAGTATGTAGGATTGTAGGAATTATACCATACCTGTGTACAGCGCTTTTCCTTGGCTGTGTGGCAATCAAAAAAAGATTAAGATAATTAAAACACAAGCGGAAAAATAGCTTGCCGTAAAGAATTAGGGATACAAATTGTTTTGTGCATAATGTAAATGCTTAACTAAGCATGTTATTTATTTAACAGGTTGTCTTCACTCAGGACCCCCTTCTTCTTTGCTTGCTGACAATTATTACATTTTCAAATGTGCTAATTGCACGTCGAGTAAAGAAGAGTTTGAGAGAATGAAGTTAACATGGTAGGTTTTGTTAAGTTAAACAGGTAATAGTTTATTGTTGAGTTTGCACAATTTTTATCACTATTTTGATTCTAAATATAAAATAAATGTCATACTTATTAATTTATGAATGCGTGTACAACGTCTGTTACAGTAGTGAAATTATTGATATTTCAAACGTAACACGACCGCAGTAATAGAATTAGCGTTCCTCTGCTCATATATCTTTTAGTAGGAGCCATTTCAAAGTCTTGCAATTTTTACTTCGTGGCAAAATTAAATCAAACCTTTTGTTATACTCGCTGTAGTATACCGGAGTGTAAAGAGTTTGTGGGGTCCATCTTCGTGTCACTGTGCCCAGGCAATGCAGCTTCTTTTGAAGAAGTGTTGCAGCGGTGATGAGCCATTGGCAACTCTGTATTCGAAATGACCAGCCTGAGACTTAAACCTCCCCTCCGGAGATGACTGTTCTCTAACGCTACTGTTTTTAGTGCTTTCTAATGGATGAAATGATTGTTTTTAGTCGTAGGTATTATTTTATCTAATAAATAAAAAAAATTTGAATGTGTTTCAGGCTTCAAACTGTTACTTTGGCACTTTACAATTTAACACATTCAAATCTGGGCAAGCAAGGCTATTTCAAATGCAAAGAGGACATCTGTGAATTCATTGATAAGCACTGGGATAATTTGTTTTATTCTGTGTAAGTAAATACTTAAGAGTGCTTATTAAAATTTTGTGAAAAACTGCCATTTAAACTATAGTCCATGCTTCAAGTTCCAAATAACAATAAAAATGCTTCAAAATCACTATAGCTTTGTCAGTGGAAGAAGTGGAACCGGTATCTACGCTTATGTAAATCAAAACACAGCCTCCAAGTAATCATTACAGTCCACCGCTCATGCCATCAACCAGGGCGTAGTGTGATTTTTTTGTTAAATCACAGTTTGCTTTTTGTTTACTAAGTTTAGAATGAAATAGTTTGGAAAGTTATATAAAAGTTTTAGAAATAGCAACTGTTCTTTCAAATGATATGAGTGACCTATGTACCGAACGAATACAGATATGATCAAAGCTGTCCTAGCCGGTAGGGATTTAAGAAATCTCGTAATGACATACCTGAGTCGTAAATGTACCAAAATTCTGCCTCAAACACTACTAGGCTTACTTTTTCAACCTATTTGTTTTCTTTTTCACAGCAAGAAAAGAACAAATTTTCAACCCACAGTAGCAAGTGTTTTATCGGCGGGAAATCCTCAAAAATTTCAAAGTGGATATGCTCAATTTGGCGAAACTGGTTGGTGGCGATTAGTTGATGCTATCAAAGCACCAGAATATCAACCAAAATCTTCAAAACCTACGATTACCATTCCAAGTAAGCTTTTTCTATCCTTTTTGCTGTAGTGTTGAAAGAAAGAGAAAGAAGTAAGGCTGCTTTGACTTGAATATATGCGATGGCAAAAAAGCAACTGCAGTCATGTCAACTTAGTTTTCTCTCCACTGTTGTGATTGAGTGCAAAATATTTGACATCAATTTCAAACAAAGTTCTAAAAATAGTCGTATTGTTACCTATTATTAATCAAATTTTTTGACTTTACGGAAGTATTTCATCACATGAACCAATTTATGAAATTAGCCTACTTTAGGATCACGTGGAAGAGGAAGAACACACTTTGGCAATGTCTCTCGATACACTGCCAGAAAGCGACAGCTGCTACAACAACAACAGACAAATCTTGTCTTGCAAGCGATTGAAACACGGGCCAAACAAGCTTGCCTGAAGGTAAGTCGTTATTTGCAATTAATGACAGTCAATGGACGACGTTTTTTTTTAGCATTTTAAATCTTTTAGTGTGTTTTTACGTAGAGCTACAAATGTTACAATTCACTCTAGGCTTGAATTATAACGTTTAAAAAACGATTGCGATTATGCTGGTTTGAATCTTTTACTGAAGTTAATTAAATGGAAAAAAATTTTATGCTCTTATTCCTAGTCGTGGAAATATTCAGATAGAATAGTTTTATATCATAATCTACTTTTATAGTCTAGATTTTCACGAAAAGTTATACTGCAATTATTTTTAGGCTTTTCATATATTTTTACTGATACATTAAGATGCTTAATTGCAATTTTGATTTAAATGCTAATGCTTTTTAAGGATGAGATTACGCCTGGTTGCTCTGGTGCGACCAGTAGTAAGCCATTGCATAAAAGCAAAATTAATGCAGAGCTGAAAACGGTGAGTAGAATTTGCACTGGCCGATCACCGCAGCTTTCTTGTTTTGCACTGCTTCAATGTTAATGCTGTTATTAACTTCTCGAGTGCATTTTATGATTTTCAACTTGAAGATTGTTTGTTGGATTCCCAAACAATCTTTTTCACTTAAGCCGTACTATCGATTGTCAGAACAAAGCCTTTAACTTTTTCATCTACTCTTCAAAACGATTACAGCACCAAATTTTGGAATTTGAGATTTTACCAAGCTTTCGGCTTCTGCTATCAAAATGTTTGCGTTTGTATGATTTAAAGTTGTTTATGAATTAAGCAAGGTTCAAATTGGCTTGACAGTGAAAAAAAAACAAAACGCTTTTCCAGTTTAATAAAGTTTTGAATAATTTAACCTTTAGTTAAAGGCGGTGAATCATCCAGCCAATTTTAGTGGTTTACAATAGCTAAAATTGAACTATAATTTTTGATATTTTTTGTTTTGATTTTGGCGTTACGTTTGCAAAGATATTCAACAAATACAAAAAGATGTCCCCCCGAAAAAAGTTTTTGGAAACTCTGAGTTTTGATCTTCCCGCCAAAACCACAGTTCTCTAAATTATTAGGCCTACTGTAATCTTATTAAACTATTAGGCCTAACTATCTCTAAACTATTAGGCCTAACTATCTCTAAACTATTAGGCCTAATAGTTTAGAGATAGTTAGGCCTAAACTATTTAGAAATAAACTATCTCTAAACTATTAGGCCTACCACAGTTCTCTAAACTGTTAGGCCTACTATGGTTTTGGCGGGAAGATCAAAACTCACCGTTTCCAAAAACTTTTTTCGGGGGGACATCTTTTTGTATATGTTGAATATCTTTGCAACCGCAGTCCCAAAATTAAAACAAAAAATATCAAAAATTATAGTTCAATTTTAGCTATTGTAAACCACTGGAATTGGCTGGAATATTCACCGCCTTTAATACTACATTTAGTTGTATGTTATACATAGTTATTTAATTGACACATCACTATTTTTTGCATGAAATATGTAACCACTACCCATAACCATTGCACAAGCTTTGTTCCCTGCTTTTTGTTTGATTATTGTAATTAATTGTAAGTTTGCAGCATTATTCATTTTTAAACACCATTTGACATTTTTTTTTCCTTCAATTAATTCTAATATTTCATTTCTAATTATCGGAGACTAATTTTGATCTGGCATTATAAAGTTGCAATTAAAAAAGCTAGCCTAAGTATATAACCATTGGACCAAAATTTGTGTACATTTTTTCTTGTTAGGTAATTCGGTCTTCAGTTAACAAGTTGAATGAGAGCTTCTGAATCAATTTCAGATCTAGGTGATTCAGAGTTGAGACAGAAACTGATACTGTTAATTCGCTTTTTGTTGTTTCAATTTCCTTGATTATCTTTTTTGGGGGGGGGTCATTATCTACACCATGCAGTGCAGTTGTCACTTGACATAAATGGTATTGTTTTTAGTTTTTGTTTTATTGGAACTAGTTAGTAGTGCTAAATTGTGTTTTCATGTGCCCCACACGGTTTGTGGCTTCAATTTATCGTGAATTTCGTTACGTTCCGCCAATCGTTTGCTTTTTAGTTTTTACTAGTGTTTCCAATTCGGGACAAAATTTTAAAACCCGGGTTTCGGGTACCTGAGAGAAAAACCCCGGGAAAACTCGAGGTTTTCGGGTATTGATGAAAAAGCGATTTTGCACAAAATAAACCCATTGTTACGTTGAAATTCTTACTGTTTTGACTGGCATAGTGGAAATATAACAAAAAGGAGACAGCAAAATGTCTATTAGGACATTATGGCTTTCAAAATCAACCGCATCAATCATATAGCAGAGTGCAGTCTGCTGAAGTTTAAATGTACAAAACAAGCTGAAATTTCAAATATGCGCACCAACACCAAGTCACCAAGTTAAACATTAAGAAACAATTGTTACAACAACCAAAAAAAAAAGTTTAGCAAAAGATTACGAAGACAACGAAAAGAAGAATGCGCGAATTAATTAAATCTAATCTATATTGCTAAAGTAGAGCTTTCACTGATTTTTGTAGTATTGACGCATGAAAATCAAAGCATCGAGACTCTCATCATTTAGTCTGTTTCTCAATTTCGTGCTCTGTTCCAATTTCCAAAGTCCAATTGCGTACGATGCGGCTTGAGGGTGATCAAATTGTAGTTAAACTCGGATTTTGAAATTTTAAAATCCGGGTTTCCTGATTTTAAAGCCCGGGTTTCGGGTAGTCAAGAAATAGCAAAAAAAAACGGGTTTCAGGTTCGGGAAAACCCGGGTTGGAAACACTGCTTTTTACGCGTTTGCTCCTTCGTAATAATCACGTATTGCCTGTGTAAGACTGTAACGTTGCTTGAATATTTGAGCTGTTGTGCTGCTGTTTCAATAGTTAAGCTAACTCATAGTTGTATATATTTTTTTCGCAGGAATTGGCTAGTAGCAGATGTGGTAGTGAATCCCGCGTTTCTACGTCGTCAGCAGGTGACGTCAACTCCATGCCTGCTTCGCCCGCTAGCACATTTTCTACAGTGAGTGCATGCTCGTGGCTTTCTAGCTTTTCTGCTATTCTTTTGTCCCTAGCTCAGCAACAGTATATTTTGGTTATTATTTAAAGTCAAAGATGAAAGTGCTTTCTCGCAATTTTGTGTTTGGGATTAGAGCATGAGAAAAAAATCCGTGTTAACTCATTTTCTCCAACTAACACTTTTAGATTCATCAATTGGCATTTTTTACTCAATGAGAGTTTCTTAAAGACGTTTGAATGAAAACATGTTCAATAAACTTTGATTATTTGAAAGACTTACATTTAAGTACGTTATGTGATAAACGTTAGCAGATTCAGTTGATTTTTTTTTCAGGATAGCAAGCCAGTGGCTGCGAAAGAAGCCAAGGTGGATCCTTTGTTACCTTTAGCAGCTATTAGTGATGATGAGAACGATTTCAATGACTTTGCGAAAGAAGGTTGGGAAGGTAAGAAAGGATATTTTGTGGAAGAAAGTTTCAAATTTGTAGTTTGTAACGTTGTTGCAAGTCAATTTCACTGTTCAAAATTTCGGCTTAGGTAACACCCAATAATGCTTGCTTTTTTAAGTTGCTTGTGAAAATTTGCCGATGTTGCTAAATTTTGAAACATTTTTGCTCCGTTGCCTCTTGTACAATATCGACACGATTTGAGAAATGCTTTGCAAACTTAAGAGTATGCTCTATTCAGAAAAATTGTGTAGAAAGAGTCGCTAAGATGAGAAGTATAGGTGATTTTGTTCAGACCAAATGATTTTGTTCAGACCAAAATAAACATTAAACAATGAAACAACAAAAAATGGAATTGTGAGAGTTATTGACAGTGAGAAAACATTGATTAATTTTGGTTGCCGTACGGAATTTGCTTTTGTTGAAATTTACAGATTGCGAAAACTTTCTTCCAGTCAGCAGCAAAGATGTAGTCAATCCAAAATATGTTGTTTATTCGGAAGCAAAACCGTCGGAAAATGCATTTGATGATTCCGTTAATCAGTAAGTGGTTTCTTTTTATGCTCTTGCATCTGTGTTTTTCGATTTCGAGCAGTTTTTATTATTTTTGAAAACTGCGGCTGCTCAGTGGATTATTTTGATTGCAAAGGGACTAAATAAATAGCAGCTTTTTTGTGCTTGTGAAATTGTTGAATTGAGTATGGGAAAATATTTGATTTACAGTAAATGCGACTTTATTTCAAATAAAAAGCATTTTAGATCTAAACTTAGTTTTAGAAGCCCGCATAATCGCGTATGTCGACTGAAGACAAATAATAGTCGGATCGGACCCTCAGTTATTAGCTTAATAACGTTCATTCAAAATTTAGACTTCAAATTCACTTTGATTCTAGCTGTCATACAGTAAATGGTTATTTTTTTGTCTTGGCTTACTTGAAATCTGCATATTTTTACAGAATAAAGCCAATGAGTCTGTACGACGAGCACAAACTGTTGAAAAAGCTGCTTTCACTAAAAAGCACTGAAAATTCGCTGGAAGCTCGTTGCTTGAGGAGGAAGTTGAAGCTACGTCAGGTGCGAAGCTGTGTTGCTTTCTGCTATTATTGACGAATGGCACCGATACCGGGTAATAGAAAAGGGCTCTTGCGGAGTGCGGACGTTGAACAGAGCACCCCCTCTCTGCCGACCATCACGATTGGTGTTCGATGTTGTTTTTTTTAAGCTGATTATCGAGCCGGGTTTGAACGCTTTGAATGGCAAGTACCTTTTTTAAGCCGATGGTTCTACGCCGAACTGTGAATCAATCCAAGTTTAATATGTCGAACTGTCAGTAGCATAGTATGTTCTATTCACTAGACTGCACAATAAGTGGTGCCAACAGGAACCAAGGATGTGTCACGTGTTCAGTGTTGTTCAGTCTTTCAAAATGCTAGCTCCTACAGGTTGAGTTTGAGCCCGTTGGGGTATATCTAGTATTTTAGCAAACGATACAAGGCCACAATCCCTATCCCAGTCTCAGACTGGGACCCGCACAACCTTTTTATTATCAGCTCTTTGATACGGTTGAACCATTCTGAATTTTGTCCGCAGAAGAAACGTGAGCTTGGAATTCCCGTGTTTAACTTTGACGCCACCGTGCGGCGACTTCACGCTAAAGAAAAAGGTTTGCAGTTTGTCGCAAATGATCCGCAAGATGTCACTGTAGCATCGCATCGGTCTACAGAATATCGCATTCTTGATCGGTTTTTGGTAAGTCGAGATCTGTCATTTCAACTTGAGCTGGAGTCTGGACCTCAATCACTATTCATTTGTAAATAAACTATACAGCCGGGGATTTTTTTAGCTCAGAAATTTCGGTCAAATATCCTGATTACGACGTAAATGTTTCGGTCATTTTAGAATTTATTTTGGTAATTTTTATCATTACAAATGCAATTTTAACTCATTAATTCGAAATTTTGCTAGTGTTTTGGGTCACTTTGATCGAATTAGTTGATTTATTTTTGGTTATTCATCAAAAATTTCGGAAAAATTCAACCTAGGTGTACGGTATTCACAAATGCTTTTTTTACATGACCATTTTTGGCCTGGTTTATGCTTCTAGTTTTAGTTCGTTATCTTCGTTTTTTTTGTTTTTTTTTAAGTGCCTTTATTTACTGAGAAGGAGTTAAAGCCTTGTCAGCGGAGTGGGCATGTAAAATTGACGATTCGTTTCATCCTGGGTTTATTTTTCCGCTCAAAATTTTTGATTAAATGTCTGAATCGGTCAGAAAATTTGCGGTCATTTCAAATTCAAGGTAATTTTCGCAATTGTAATCACAATTTTTGGGCATAATTATCTGCAAAAATGTGCCAAATTTTTTTTCGGTCGTTGTAGCCGAAATGGCTGAAAATTTTGCTCAATGACCGACAAAACAAAAACGGAGTTTGATATTTAATATTTTTTGTGCAGGTGCAAGATATTGACTGGGAAAAAGTTGAAGAAAATTCCCTCACATTTCGCCAGAAACTCGTAGGCACAGATGACAATGGCGAAGTCCAACATGTTATTAGTCCGTATACTCAAAGGTACGTTAGATATTGCAAGTCATCATATTATCGTATTCTAATTGGCAAACTGCGATTTAATTCTCACAATACTTCTGTCGATAAGAGAGAAATGATTTTGATGTAAATTTAATTTTGGTTGTGAGTTTTGGTATAAGCTTTGTGAATTTTGATTTGCCAGATGCGGTATGGGATTGTAAAGATGTTTAAGAGAAGTTTTTGGTTGATTGCTATGTAAGTTAAAGAAATAGTAGTGCATAAAGATTAAGTATTTAATACTAGCCAGATCGTACGCATATTTTCAAAATAACAATCACAACAACAAATAGTTTATATATGAACAATTGAACATTTGTGCCTAAGTCACTGAAGCAGAAGCAAGCCATCCCTTTTACAGCCAGTAAGCCATTTACAATGACGTAAGAACGAGTTGATTTAGCGGTAGGCTTTAAAGCAACTTTTTGCAGAGTGTTGAAGCCATACGTAAGACGTGATTATGAATCAAAGCCGGCAAGATTAAAATTGTTGGAAGAAATTGTTGCTCATTATCACAGGTACCAAGTTAATTTTTGTTCGAGTTTTTTATTCATACGGCGTAAATTCTTTCCTTTATGCGGATATTCTTAGTGCGTAATGTAGTTTACAATTATGCACTACGTTAACCATAGTTATATTTTCTACAAGAAGGTTTTAAACTCGGAAACTAGATGGTATTGACCTCATGTGTGCGTACACTGTTTGTTAGGATGTTTCATTTTTTCATCAATTTCGAGAAAAGCTTAGTTTGGGCGATTTTATGACGGGGTTTTGGGTACAAGTAACGAATCGAGCGTTTTTTTTCGATTATGACGTCATTCACCGGTGGCACCGGCCGTTTGAAGTTTATGACGTCATATGAGGCGCCGAAATTAGCATATCTCGCGAACGGGTCGGGTTAGGAACCTCATATTGGTGTCAAACGACGCAGAATAGCCGGTTTCCTATCTGCTCTTAATACATTTCATACGTCTATCTGCTACTACAAACCGATAAATCAAGAAAAACCGTGTTTTTTAGAAAAATTTGAAATTTTTAACACTACACAGCAATTGCTACAGTTTTTGGTTAGTTGTAAGGATCTAGAAGTTTTTTTTTTTATGGCTCAGAATCTTAGTTTTTGAGTTATGTTTCCGATCTTGTTTTGCAGACTTCTTTACTTACACCAGATTTTATTTAGCTCAAGTATCCAGCTCTTTCATGCTTAAGATACCGGTATTTTTAACATTTTTTATTACCGAAGTTCTAATTCACCTAAGAGATGATGGCTGACTAGCGTACCTCTTCCAAATCTTATAACAAACAATTAGTAAGAGAACAATTTTTAATAGTAGATAACATTAAAACATAAAGCATAACACATCAAACAAAGACGGCAATGTGATTTTTAAAACCGCATTATTTTTGCAAATATTCCATTGCACATAAATATGCTCTAATCTTCACATCGACTAAACCACTTGCAGCATTGTCACTAATTTTACTCTGTACAATTGATCTCAATTTACCAATTCTTCGTTCAGTGGAACGGTTGTTGTTATCAATTGTTTTCCAAAAATTGGGACTAACTGAAGTCATGGTGATGCAGGGTGCATTTTTACTTGCGGAAGTGAAAAAATGACGAAGACGGGAGGTCCGATCTTGCAAAAGAGCTCGAGTATTGACCACATCTGGAAACGAAGCAGTTTTTACAGCTTCCATGCAGTATGGTGGCACTTCAGAGAACACACTGAGGGAAACGTTTTTAGGTGAAAGCCAATGAACAGCATGATCCAAAAAATACTTGAAAACAACATCAGCAATTTCTCTATCAATTTCTTGGTAGGAATTCAACAAATCTCTCTGAAAGAGAGTTAACTGTGGTCCTTCAGCAGCTTGTGGTTTCAAATGCATCATTATGAAAGATGGAACATACATAGAAACAATGTAAGAAACCAATCGTTTTAGAGTCGTTTGCTGGTGGCGGTTTAGTTTATCATAGTAAAACAGCAGAAGTCGCAAATAGCCATTTGCGGTTGTTATCCACCTTGAACGACTAATAGATTCTTGCCGATAAGCAAGAAAATTGATAAGATTTTCCGGCACATCCATAATTAAATAGCTTGCCAGAGTCAGCATCACCATTTGGTCACTGCGAAACTTGTCATCTGTTTTATGATCGGATTTTAATTGGCTAAACCATTCCACTTTTGACTTTATATGAAGAGAAGCAATTTGAGTGGTTCGGATGTCAAGTCTTTGTCTTGAAAGAAGATCTTTCATGTTTGGCTTGCCAATATTGTGTATCAGATTCAAAAGTGCATCACCTTCTAGCGAAGATGGACCCTTTGTAATTCCCTAAAGAGATTGAATGACATGCGACAAATATATCTCGTTCACATGGAACAAACACTCGAGTGTGTGAATGCCATGTCCTACCTTTTCTTGAAAGTACTTTTCTAAACGGACATTTACCCCTGACTTCTTGCCAGTATTAACAGCTGTAGTATCTGCCATTACCGATACAATCTTGTTTATGTAACCGCCACAAATTTGATCTACAATGGTTGCAAATATAGCTTCTCCAGTAACAGACGATGTTTTTGGAAAAGATTTAACACCCATAACATGCTCCGACTTGATGGTTTGATTGGAACCTACACCTTGACCTAGAAAAACGTACCTATCAACTTTATTGACTACTCGACCATCATAGCAAAGCTGTAGAGCTTCAGCTCTGTTCAAGGCAGCTTCACACTCTTCAAGGGCAGTAAATCTGAATTTCTGGCGCTTGCGAAATACAGTAGAAGCTGAAGCAGCAACAGCATCTTTTCCTACAACAGAAAGAATAGCATCCGACTGTTGACGAACAGATAACATGCGCTTGTCTGCACGCACGCAACTCTCATCCTTTAAGTGCAACGATTTTCGTTTTATGGATTTTTTTTTCACCAACCGGTATATCTACTTGCGAATACTCTTTAGCATCGCCCTTATCTTCAGTTGGATCAGCATCATCGGGATCAACTGTAATATTAAATGTTGTAGCCAAAGATGAGGAAGTACAAGGTTCATCATCCTCCGAGCTGTTCTTGGGTTTATGAGCTAACCGTTTTAAAAACTACTTTGTGTGAGTTAAGTCTTTACTGGCAGAAATCATCATTCTACGTTCACCTCGTTGATCCTTCAAGAAAGATGCTTCCTTTTCAGGTACACGATCTTCGAATGGGCAAGGGCACAGCACTTTTGTTTGATGGATCTTTGGATGATCGCTAATTTTACATTTGCACCTGCTCAAATCAAACAACTCAAATAACCATTTTTCACCTGATAAATCCTTTTCTTTAGTCTTTCTAACTCTTTTTAGAGCAAGGGTATACTTTTTAATGAGTTCCTTTAGTTTAGTTTCAACTCTTTTTGTGGAAATAATTGGAAGACTGGCTTTCCCCCACAACCCAATCACATCACTGATCAGTTGATTCTTGACGTCAGTAAAGTTTGGTAATTGCAGCAAAAATTTTGGATTGCTTTCGGATTCAGATCTCCTCAAAAAGTTATAATAACCTAAGACTTCTGCTGCTAACGGTAAACGGTCACCTTTCAAATCCTCGTCTAATTTTTGGGTACTGGCTGCTTCGTGCCTAGTAACTGGCATTTTGGAAACTTTAGCTCATATTATATGTCACTCGAAAACTGATGTAGCAATTGATTGCGACCGAAATAATGAAATGTTCTATAATTTTATTATGTCGTAGTAACTAACATATTGTCCGCTAACAAAACTTATTGGGCAAGCTAATTGAACAAGTTTCAGAGCTGCCAATTGCGATAAAAAGACCAATATTTTGCTAAAAAAACGGTTTTTCTTGATTTATCGGTTTGTAGTAGCAGATAGACGTATGAAATGTATTAAGAGCAGATAGGAAACCGGCTATTCTGCGTCGTTTGACACCAATATGAGGTTCCTAACCCGATCCGTTCGCGAGATATGCTAATTTCGGCGCCTCATATGACGTCATAAACTTCAAACGGCCGGTGCCACCGGTGAATGACGTCATAATCGAAAAAAAACGCTCGATTCGTTACTTGTACCCAAAACCCCGTCATAAAATCGCCCAAACTAAGCTTTTCTCGAAATTGATGAAAAAATTAAACATCCTACTGTTTGTACAGTTCTTATGTATTAATGCTTGATTTTAGTACGCATTTGGGTACACATCTATTCCGTTCGTACTGAAGTTGATTCTCAGTGTATTTACGTACAGTTGAAATAAAATTTTGTGGAAAAAGTAAACTTATGTCCATTACGCTAGCTGGAAAGCATGAGAAAGACTCGATCTACAAAAAGTCAATTTAAGTTCATCAGTTTGACCTTTCGTATTACCTTTTAAAAAGCTGATAACATCCGGTTCAGATCTGACTCATCATGGCAACCCAACAGTTCAGCTCCAATCGATTACTGCTATGTGCGACCCCGTCATATTCCAACCATCAATGCCATGTGCAGACACTTCTTCTGGCCCGGTGTAGATCTGTCAGAGAGCCTGCAGTACCCTGACTTCAGTGTAGTTGCTCTTTATAAGTAAGTATTTGATGCTATGTTAATGAGTCAAAATTGTATTGTCGCTGAAATTGGAATTTTGCTTGAAATGAGAAATTGGTGTTCTACCAGCTTTTACTACTTTTCGATTGTAGGACGAACTAGTCCAATCTGTGATTTCGCGCAAAACCTTTAAGCATCGACCAGTAATTTATAGATGTTGCTATCGATTGCCATCAAATTTCAAAGTTTATTTTGATGATAATGTACTACCGGTACTGAATTTTACTTAGCTTCAGTATGTATTATGTACGAGTAAAACAAAACGTAGCTCTTTAAATTAACTTGAATTGGAAACTACAGTATTTAAACTACTCCATTTTTATATTTATTAAGGTTTTTATATTTTGTGCAATCAAAATAGCTTTCTATTAATCAGTAAACACTCACTGACGATACCAGAAGTAGCACAGTCAAAACCAGAGACATTGTGATTTTTTGTCCTATTCCGACGTGGTAAGGAATTAAATCTTTATATGAAGTTCAAAAGATAATAACTTTAAATCGGTTTTAGGAAAATGATTGTTGGCTTTGGTTTCCTTGTGCCTGATGTAGCTTTCAACGAGGCATATATTTCGTTTTTATTGGTCCATCCTGACTGGCAGCGGGCCGGCATTGGCTCGTTTATGCTCTACCATCTTATTCAGGTCAGCAACTAAATACGTTGTTATGGTTTTTGGCACATTTACTCAATGTGCGATACAAAAGTAGGAGAGCTCAGTCTAAGAGCAGCAAAATTACGCACGAGTCTTATTTAAATCTTAGGGTGGTAAATTAACAAATTCACTGCCGTAAGTTGGCAGACTCTATTATTAGCTCATCAGCTGTAGGCGTTAATGACCAATTAAATACTGTAAAGTTCTCCAGTAACTGTTTCCCGTAAAGCTTTAATAAAGGAAGAAAAAAAATAAAGACCTATTTAAGTTTTATTTCGTTTTTGTTTACGCTTTGAAGGACGAAGGTAAGGCTGGGGTTAGCATTAAAATTTAACGCAAGTAAGCAACCTAGATTTTTCGCTATATTTGTCGGTCACTAACCTAAGTTTTTGTTCAATGACCGAAAGAAAATTCGTAAATTCGATCAAAACTAGATGAGAGTTTGCCAGCAAATCCAGTGAACGACCGACGCGTAGCTAGTGCTGTGACGCTCAAAAGTACTTTTTGTCTACCGTAAAATCAGCAATTATTCAAAAATATCTGATTATGGAACCTCCAGAAAAGTAGAGTCAAAATATTTGTCAGTTAAATGTCTTCTGATATCATAAAACACTGGCACCCTAGCTTGGGCCGTTCAAAAAAATTGATTTTTGGGGGTCCCCGGGGGGTGGCACCCCCAAACTACGCCAAAATATTTGTCTGTTAAATCTCAGCTGATATCAAAAAACACTGGCACCCTAAGTTGATCCGTAAAAAAAATTGAATTTGGGGAAGTCCTCGAGGGGGTGGCACCCCCAAACTATGTCAAAATATTTGTCTGTTAAATATCTGTTGATATCAAAACAAACTGGCACCCTAAGTTGAGCCGCATGAAAACTT
Organism: Trididemnum nubilum; assembly: GCA_963965965.1. Taxonomy (NCBI): domain Eukaryota; kingdom Metazoa; phylum Chordata; class Ascidiacea; order Aplousobranchia; family Didemnidae; genus Trididemnum; species Trididemnum nubilum. Next base: position 19,643,630 of record OZ014482.1, on the reverse strand, counting down.
GATTTTTGGGGGGTCCCGGGGGGGATGACACCCCTAAACTATGTCAAAATATTTGTGTGTTAAATATCTGCTGATATCAAAACAGACTGGCACCCTAAGTTGAGCCGTTCAAAAACTTGATTTTTGGGGGGTCCCCGGGGGGGTGGCACCCCCAAACTATGTCAAAATATTTGTCTATCAAATCTCTGCTGATATCATAAAGCAATGGCACCCTAAGTTAAGCCGTTCAAAAAATTGATTTTTGGGGGTCCCCGGGGGGATGGCCCCCCCGAAGTATGTCAAAATATTTGTCTGTTAAATATCTACTGATACTGTATCACAAAAACTTGCACTCTAGCTTGAGCCGTTTAAAAAATTGATTTTTTGGGGGGGTTCCCGGTGAAGTTGCCCCAAAAAATTTTGGGAGAAAAAAATTGCGTTTGCAGCTCAACAACTTTACATAAAAATTAGATTTCGATGTTCTGTGGTTTAGGAGAAGAAGAGCGTACAACATTTAGGAAGAAAAAAACTTCATCGCGACCAAAAGTGGGTTGGTTGGGATGAAAGGGTATCTTAAGACATACAACCATAGGTGGGCACAAGTCCGTTAATCCGTTAATAACGAAGCTAACTTTTTCACTAACTCGTTAATCCGTTAAAAAGTTTTTTCATGTTAACGGACTAAATTAACTTCCGTTAAGTGCTGTTAACGGACTAAAGTAACTTCCGTTAAGGTTTTTATCGTTAATATCTTGCAGCTTCGTTGTGAATTTGAACTTGTTTTTATCTTGAAATTAGATTAGACTGTAAAATATAACTTTGAAAACACAAAAAGACCACCATAGCAATAAATATTTCCTTAAAATCAGCTCGACAGCGTCAATACGTGTTCTAGAAGCGAGTAAATAAAACGAAATGTAAATTACACGCAAAATGTTAACGGATTAGCGGACTTTACTAACTTCCGTTAATTAAAGCTGAAAACAACGGATTAACGTTAACGGAGGTGTGAAGTTTGTTAACGGACTAGTGGTTAACGAAGCTAACGTTTTGCATTAACTTGCCCACCTATGCATACAACCATATGAAATATTTTTTGCCATACTCGAGCCGTTTTTGACTGAGACCGCTTTTTACGCCAAACTTGAGGGGCGGTTTTCGGGTTCTTAAACCAAAGTCACGTGACCTATTGCCTTGAAATTTGGTACAAACATAGCTCATTAATCTCAAACTGCTGTCAAAATTTCATGTAGCTTGACCCAACCGTTCTCGAGTTATAAGCAAAAGTCTGAAATTTCGCACTTGTTAGTTGGAAAATGCCCGAGTAAAAACAAAGGAACACGCGACGTGAGTGTCGGTCGTTCCGATAACCGCAAAAAATTGCAGAATTTTGCATTCAAGACTAACAGCTAAAACCATGCTTGCAATAACCAAAATAAATGAAATGACCAAAAAATTACGTCCAAATTTGGATTTTTGACCGAAATTTAAGAACGCAAGTAAATATGATTTTGTAGCAAAATTATATTTGTCCTAACTGTCGATTGAGTCGCCGAACATTGTTCTTAAGTTTTTAGGAAAACTTCTTGATATTTCAGACGTGCATGGGGAAGGATTTAACACTCCACGTATCTGCTTCCAATTCAGCAATGCTCCTATACCAACGCTTCGGATTCAAGCCGGAAAAGTTTGAAGCAGATTTTTACGACAAATATTTACCTGTGGATACGCATGATTGCACTCATGCTTTCTTCATGCGTTTGCAACGATGACGTCATCAATACCTGGCCTTGCCTTGAGCAGTTTCTGCAAAAAATGATGCGTAACGAAAATCCAACGTTTCATCATTAGCTTTGATTCCATCTTCCATCCATATCGTTGTATGTTTTGATGAAAAGATCAATACCCGAATTGTGTGTGCCTTGAAATTTTTCTTGTGAGCCATTAGTAAAATGTGGGATTGACAAAGCCGCTGTTAATTTGACAAGTTGCGTGTCTTAAGAATTAAAATCCTGTATTTTATGTACGCCTTTAGTATTTTGTGTTGTGGATTTGTCTTCGCTGCAATATCAGTTATTGCAGCGAAGACAAATCCACAACACAAAATACTAAAGGCGTACATAAAATACAGGATTTTAATTCTTAAGACACGCAACTTGTCAAATTAACAGCGGCTTTGTCAATCCCACATTTTACTAATGGCTCAATAACTGATATTGCCAACTTACTTTTACATTGAAAAGAATGCAGAAAACAATAAAAATGGCTTTTTGTAAAGTGGTGATTGTATTTGCTACGAAGAAGAGTTTTCCAGAAAGTTACTGTTTGTGTTTTCGATACAATCACTCTTGGAAGTAAAAACGAGCTTTTGGCTGGCTTTGGTCGTAAATAGCCTATTAAGCTCTTATAGTTCCACTAAAAACTACGAATCAAATAGAGCAGCTCTTAAGTTTAAGCAAAAAGGCAATGCAGAGGGAAGCTGATATACAGTGGAAACGTGATTTCTGTTCGCCTACCGTTTACGATTTTATAACGTTTCACAAAATTAATAAAACTGACTTCGTTCACTTTACAGCTTTTATAACGCATTGAAATTGTACGCGATGACGTCACTGCTAGTCGTTTCTTCACTCTCAGAGGTGACAATTAGACAAAAATAAGCTGAGGCTTGCGCAGCTTTTTTGGCTTGTCCAAATCTTTCGTAATACTCGCTGTATTTCGCCAAAGCGTGTAACGAGTTTGCGCGGCCCATCTCATTGCGCCCGGGCAGCTCAGCATTTTTTGAAGAAATGTCGCAGCGGTGGTGAGCCGTTGGCAACACTGTGTCCGATTTGACTGGCCCAACGTTTGAACTTCAGATCTCCCGCTCCAGAGACGAACGCGTTCCCGCTCGAACAACTGGCCGGTTTTGTTTTTTTTTTTGGCTAGTTGAGAAATATAAAAATGTGTTTATTGGATAGCAAGTATTGCACTACTGAACATATCATATAATTCACATCTTGCATTGTAGGATACTGCGGTCAGTGTAGACTACAGAGTCATGGAAGGCTATACTATATGCTTAAGTAGAACGTAACATCGCAAGCGACAGTGGCGTCGTTAGGGGGGGGGGGGTCGGCCCGCCCCGGACGTCACCATTTTGGGGTGACACCATTTTATGATGTGAAACCATAACTCCAGGAGTTAGCGATGGAGACTTTTATTTCAATTCATTGGGTCTCCATCCACATTCTCAGCCAAAACCCATTGAATTTTCGGCGAAGACCTTTTTTTTGGTCTTCGCATACTTTTGGGCCGAAAACCCACCGAATTTTTGGCGCAGACTTTTTTTTTGGTTTTCACTAACTCACTAACTTTTGACATAATTTTCATAAAGTGTTTCCCAGCCAAAAGGGTGCATCACACATACCGGTAAACGCCAGGCACTCTCGTCCCGGATGTCACCATCCATAGCAACGCCTCTAGCTAGCGATATCTGGGGACTTCGCTACAGTATCCAACTTTTACTGAACTTCATATAGCTTTTAAATAGCGACCCAATTGCGTTAAATGAATTTGTAAATATGTGGTCGTTGATAGTCAGATGAATAATTTAAATGCGCCTCTTTCAAATTTCGTTTTACTAACTTTAACAGCTTTACGGTTATTCGCTTTCCATATTCATATGTCTGGAAAAGTTGAAATAATGAAGTACCGCCAATCATATATTGTAATTGTAATTACATTTTATTCACCAAGTTGCCTTGGCTAGAAGACAGTGAAGGGACCTTTCGGTCTTCGAGTCAAGCTGCCACCTGTCTACCACAAACTGTGGAGGCTTCACAACCTCCCTTTAATTGCTGAGCGTCAAGCAGGAAAGCTGTGAATACCAATTTTTATAGTCTTTGGTTTACCCAGTGAGGGAATCGAACGCTAGTCTACCGTTTCAGTAGCAGGCGCTCTATCCACTCGACTAACCGTATAACTGCACAGCCAAAGCCATTTACACCATCCTTAATCTAGTTTACATTGTACTAGATCAGTGATTCTTCGTGGGTAAAATACCTGTCTTTATTATTGGACTGCAGAAGTGTACTTATTATGTTTCGGCAATTTGCGTTTAATTAGTTCAGATAGAAGTTTTTAGATCGGCGTTTTTTTTTTCAAAGAATTTTCTAATCAAAACAGCAATTAAAACTGTCTGGCGATGTTACGTTAAACACTTATTTAAACAAGAAGTATTGTGTATCCATAAGGTTTTGAAACATGCGTCTTCAGTCGCTCGTCAGTACCGCCCAGCCAAACAGTAGTGGTCTTAGGAATGTGCAAATGCACAGGGGCCCCCCACTTCTGGGGGGCCCCCCATTTGACCTATCGCGCGCAGAAAAATTTGATTATGAAAAACTATAGCAAATTATGATGAAAAGTTTATGCATTTGTTTTAAGTGTCATTACATAATACCCCCTCCCTCAAGATGCACTTGTTCCAAGTGTTATTACACATATCCCCCTTTCCAAGACATTATTACTTTTAACTTTTAAGTCAGATTTAGTAAACAGATAATAAAAATTTACTGGTAAAGTCAACTTACTACTCTTTTTTTTTTGCTTGCTGCTGTTAGGCTACTGAGGTCATATGCGTAACCAGGGGGGGCCCAGGGGCCCCCCCCAATTGAAATGCTACCCATGATAAAAATGTCACAAAAATGACTGTTGTTTCTTCAGCTTCTTTAGCATCTTTGCATACAACACTACACCCGTACAGCAGTAATTAACAATTGTATTGAGCAGGGGGCCCTGGCCCTCTCAATTTAATTTTTACCAACCAATTTAAATGGGGTCCCTACAATAATAATTAAAAGGGCCCCCAACAACAATATTGATCCAGGGGCCAGGGCCCCTTAATTTAATTTTTGCCAACCAATTTTAAGGGGCCCCCTACAAGAATATTTATATGGCCCTCTAATTTATATGGGCCCCCAACAATAATACTGTTTCAGGGGGCCATGGCTCATTCAATTTAATGTTGCCAACCAATTTAAACGTATAACCCGAGTGAAATTAAGCGTTTCTATCCTAAAAGTTGCTAACTGAGGTTCTCATCTAACCTTTTTATGAATGTAATGCAATAACCAGGGACAGATTTAACACATGGCCCAGTGCCAGGGGCCCCGCACTCAGATGAGACTTTTTTGGTCTTCACCTGTATTTGGCGCGAAAATATTGCAAAAATCTCAAAGTGCCAGGGGCCCAACTCAATGTAAATCCGACTCGGGCAATAACATGGTTTGTAGGCATAACTATCTATTGTACATTTTTCAATTACAATTCACCTCCACCTCGCTAGCTTTTATGCAACAAAGTACTTTTGAAAAAAATTGGCTTCAGTAAGGGGAATTCTCATTGAACAAATTTTTGAATTGAGAGAGCCTGGGCCCCTGGCCGTATATGTACTCCTATAACTGGTTGTTTTCTATACAAAACAATAATCTATAAAAAAAATAATCGACTGAATTGTTATCTACAGCTAAAATATTGCAGGAGGGAATGTACTTTACTTCCCCCTACCTGGGCGAAATCACTAATAAAATTTAACCAAAAAATGCAAGATTTTAAACGTGTTTTGGACTTAAATTGCAAGCAAAAGGAGGACTAAACAACTTAATTTTTTCAATTGGCTTTCAAATTTTAAAAATCTAGTACTTTCAAATGGCTCTGAAAATGTGCAAAATGTGATCCAATGGTATTAAAACTACTTTTTTTCCAAAAAATTACGAAAAATCGTCCAGCGGCTGGGGGCTTCGCCCCCAGACCCCCATAACCTCGGGCGGCTGGAGGCTCCGCCCCCAGACCCCCATCTGTGATACATTTGAATTACAGTACACTTCTTTACTTAAGCACGTCTCCCAATTTACACATTTTTGCATTTTAACTAGGCTATTGGTTTAAGCTCTCACCTTGAACAAGTTCCTAGTTACATGCCTACACAAGGCCACGACTTCTGATCTTCCATTTTACGATATCTTTGCCCCACCAAAAAATTCCTCTTTCGAAGTTTCTGATGACGTTATTGCATGTGATTTGTGGTTTTGCCCCCCCCCCCCCCCCCCCCAATCAAAAATCCTGGCTACGCCTATGACTCAGGTAGTCGTTTTTCCACTTGTTTGTTTTTTTCAACTGCTTTCAGCAACTGGCAGTAATAGGTTTTTGACTAACGTATACAGTATATCATATGCTAAGCAGTATAAAGCATTCAAACATTATTGTTAAGTACTCAAACATATTCTGTAATAACACAAGCATACTGAAAGCAATTGCTGAAAGTTTACGTTAATTTACTGCAATTATTTGAGTTGATAATCCAGATGAGAGGAACTTATGAACAAACATTTGATTTAATTAGGGCTGCAATTGCATTGGTCTTCTGGTCTTGTTATTTATGAAATGCATTGTTGCGCTTAATTGCAAGTGCAGATAAAACATGTTAAAGTAGTGTGTAAAGAAAAGGGTCCCCCATTTAATTTGCACAGGGGCCCCCCCTTTCCTAAGGCCACCACTGCTGCCAAATATTAATTCGAACTTCCAACGTCAGTGATACCACAACCAAAAGCAGGTTTTTGTCCGTGTCCAGCGTCCAGGGATTACTAGATAACATCGGGATGCGAAGGCTTTCAGCGATTGCTTTTTTCTTACGACAGTAGAAGGGCTATCGCTCAGAGGCGAGTGATTAAGTAAACAACTACCGTACAAAGCTGCAGCTATGGGGCGCCGTTTGGAAAAATATTATTTACTTTGTAACACCTTTTTTTTAGCTTATTTACTATGAAATTTGTCCGATATGTATGCATAGGACAAAATACAATCTAAGTTGGAACAAAAGCAGCCCACAAAACATATCGTAAATTTCCGATATATGTCGGAAGTTTCCGTTGTATAATATATACGTCAAAATACACTTTACGTTGGAACAAAAAACGCCTACAAAATATGTCGGAAATGTTCGATATGGTTCATACGAGCCAAGTCGGAAATCTAGCAGAGGTATCACCTGACTTTCGTGACATAATCTCGTGAGCAAAACAAATAACGGGAAACCTGAAGTCTAGAACACAGAGGTAACCGCAAGCATGCTAACGATGCCAAGTCTGCCAGAGCTTCCACAACAGCAGAACATCGTCGACATGCTTGTGGGTACCTTTCCATTTGTTTTGCTCACAAGATTATGTCACGAAAATCACGTGATACCTCTGCTAGATTTCTGACTTGGCTCATATGAACCATTTCGAAAATTTTCGACATATTTTGAAGGCGTTTTTTGTTCCAACTTAGAGCGTAATTTGTCGTATACTTCCAATTTGTATAGGAAACTTACGATATAATTTGTGGGCTTTCTTTGTTCCAACTTAGAGTGTGTTTTGTCGTATGTCGATATATCGGACAAGTTTCATTTTAATTGGCTTAAAAAAGCGGTGTTACAAAACAAAATAATATTTTTCCAAACAGCGCTCCATATGCAGCGTCTTTCTAAAGTCAAGTTTGGCAAGCGCACGTGTACCGATGCAGCTGTAAACAAGGATGGCAGTACGGTACGGTACGTTCAGAATTTGCGTACTACGTACCTCGCACCTTGAACCTTACCAGCGTACCGTACTTCAGTTCAATTTTTGAAGCGTACCGTACCCGTACCATTACAAAAAAGGCGTACCGTACCAGCGTACCGTACTTCTTTGCAAAAATTGATGCGTACCCTACCTACGTACCGTACTGCCATCCTTGGTTGTAAGAATGCGGTTAGTTTGATTAATGGTAGATTTTCTATATATGGTGTAGTGTAGTCAGAGTTCTCTTCTGGTAGATTTTCTATATATGGTGTAGTGTAGTCAGAGTTCTCTTCTGGTACAATACTATCAGTAGCATACGCAGGATTTTGAAAAGGAAGGGGCCAGAAAACTTGAGAAGAACAAAGATCTGAATCAGAAATTGTTCCACTCAAATTTGGTCCAATTTTTGCCCAAAATTAGGTGAAGAGAAAAAAAAAGGTCTTCACTCAAATTTGGTCCGATTTTTGCCCAAAATTAGGTGAAGAGCAAAAAAAAAAAAAGGTCTTCACTCAAATTTGGTCCGACTTTTCGCCCAAAATTAGGTGAAGTGCAAAAAGAAAAACAAAAAAGGTCTTCACTCATATTTCGTCCGATTTTCCGCCCAAATCTGAATACTGGCCTGGAAATAACGTACAGAACACACCCTTTGTGTGATCAAACCTTATGCACAACTTCCTAAGGGGGGGCCAATGCCTCAATTTTGCTTACTTTTTCATGCAATTTTACAATCCTTGCGATCCAAAGGGGGGGCCATGGCACAATGCCCCCCCTTCCTAAATACGCCCCTGAGTACTATAATAGTTCAGAACAATATAATTACGGTAGAGGGGTTATTTGTAACGTGAAAGTGTGCTCCGTATGGTATAAAAAGCTGTTGAGTGAATAGCAGTAGTCTAAACTTTTCGCTTGCTCTGAATCCATTACCGTAGGTTGCAGTTGCACAGAGTACTGCGAGGTCTACAATACATTTTGCAGAAACAGTTTAGGCTCAACAACAAAGTCTGAAGTTGCCTAGATACCTGCCATTATTTGAAATTACCGACTTTTGAAAAAAACTGATATCGAGAGTAGGACCACAAAAGTTAGAAATTTAGTGGTAAAATTCTAAAAACTAATTTTAGATTTGATAAGCTTATCAATGTCAGTTTTTATTTCAGCTTATTCAAGTCCTACCTTCATTGCTGTCTTTTAAATTTGAACAAATAAGCATTTTAATTGTGATCTAAACATATATGCTGTTGCAATGTAATCGTAACGTTAATATCAATACCGGCATAGTTTAATATTTTAAGTAGTGTTTAGTATTTGTTATTATTTCAATGGTAATTACTACTTAGAGGTGGAGTCGAGGACACAAGGCTCGAGGCCAAGGCCAAGGACACCAAAAAAATCCGAGGCCAAGGCCAAGGACAGCCTTTCCAAGGACAGACACTCTCGAGGCCAAGGACAGGAATGCTCGAGGCCAAGGCCAAGGACCAAGGACACAAGCGCAAGTGCTCTCCAAAAAAAAAAAACTTCACAAAAATTTTTCAGGCGATCTCCAAAAAAAAAGGTCTTCAGAAAAAATTTTCAATCGCTCTCCACGAAGCGCTCCACAAAATTTTAACAATTCAAAAAATACTGCTCTCCTAGAGCCGAGGACAGGCCAATTTTCGAGGACTTGAGGCCTCGAGGCCAAGGCCAAGGACTTGACCTTCGAGGCCAAGGCCAAGGACTTCAAAATGTGCACCTCTGGTAATTACATGCTGTGCCCCATTATGCGAGTCTGGTTATCGATCTGTGCAGTCAAATCAAAATAACCAGCAATGTTTCAATTGCAAAAGGATGAGGAGCATCATCAAAAACGGATATTTTTTTTATGTTCGCCAAGCCAGTGGTATCGATACCCGGGGGTGGGGGGGAATATCCCCCCCAATAATTTGACTATGGTCAGCATTTGAGTGCTGGATGATCTTTGGTCTTTTTTTTTTAGTCTTAACTTGATTTCGGGGACAAAAACTCTTCAAGAAAACCTTTTTTATGGTCTTCACTTGATTTCGGGGACAAAAACTCGTTTCGGTGAAGATCTTTTTTTTTTTTATCTTTACTTGGTTTGCTCAAAAGCGTGTTGAACGTTTGCCATATTTTATTCACGTGAAAAACTAGTGATCGAGCTTCATTTACCCAATGTTTAAAATAGGAAAAAATTGGGGTAAATTTGCAAATTATCCCCCCAATGCTCACCATACCACTGCAGTGGTGGAAATGTTTTTATTTCCGTTCGGCAACTGATTCTAGCTGAAAAGAAAGAGTACTGAGCTTCCTACAGCAAAAGATGCTTGTGGAAGCCAACGAAGTTTCCTTTGCTAGCAATGAGCAAGATTTCTGCACCCCTAAAGATGCTGTTGAAGTTGATTGGTTTTACAACTTTTTTTGGCAAAATGAAGTCGATAATCTCAACGAAATATTGCTCAAGGATGCCAATGTAACGTACTTCAACAATGGTTATATTGGCTGCAGTATTAGTCGGCGAAGAAAATGCACAGGTTGCGAAGTTCTTTTGCTGGCTGATAGCCAAAGACAGGAACAAAATAAGGAATATATTCCTAAAGACTATTATGTCTTTTTTTGACGATACTAATCGACGTCTCTCTGCCATAACTGAGCTGTGCTACGCTGTTACACAACTTTGGCTGAGCAAGCTTACAATGCTGTTTTATCAGATAGTAAAATTCGAATCAAATTTTTGGCATCTGATAAACAGCGATGTGTTTTTACTCAAGCGCTGTTGCGTCTTTCGACTTCATCAGCTGCTGTCCTTAACAAGCGTTGTTCCCAAAGCCATGAAAACCACGCACTGATTTTCCAAACCGCTTTCAATTGCTTTGCAAAGAATGAACTAAAAAGTTTCAGCTGAAGAAAATCAGAGCCACCAGCAAAAATGCAGCGAACTTCAAGAAATCTTTGCAACGAGCAAAGTTGTAAGCATTCACATGCTAAAACTTTTGACAGTTAATTTTGAAAGTGCTCTTATGAAAGCTTATTTTTTGTGGTGTGACATTAGATGTTTTTTGAAATCAGTATTAGCTTATCCTAGAGTTGAATTTTGCTAATAGCTACAGTGTTGAGTAAAATTTTGTGACTACTATTGAATGTTGAATGTTTTTATTTCATTTATATGTAAAATGTACTACTGTTTCATACCGTACGCACAGTATTGTGTGCTTTTCTCTCACTTGTTTTTTTCTGTGTTATAGTGACTCTTTTTTTCTGAAGGTCTGCGATTAATATTAAGTTTGTCGCAAAAGAATGAACTTAAGCATGCTATTTTAATCTAAATGTACTGTCTAACTAATAAAAGTTTTTATGACTTGTATGCGAAGTATCATTATCTGTTATAGTTTTGATATATTTGCCTAATTTTTTTTGAATAATTTTGCATCTAAAGTCTTTTAATTGAAAGATTTTTTAGTGTTTTCACAACCGACTACTATTGTTTTACTAGTAAAATTCAAATTATCGCACAAAGCGGCGAAACTGCAGACGAGCTAAGAGCTTTTCTGATGTCAAGCGCGAAAAAAGTCTTTGCATCCCGATGTTGTTTAGATATCCCTGCCAGCGTCCCGCTTTTACATTTGGGACAATGCTGTGGATGAGGCATGAATTTTGCATAATTGCAAAGATGACAGCGAAGTAGACTTCTGTTGAGCTAACAAGCTCATTTTTGGTAATACGCTCAGTTTCACTTTTTCGTCGTAGTTGAATTTACATGATCACGAGCCGCTACTAGTGGTCGTCATAATTGACATCGACGCTCTCAAAATTGGAGAACAAGTTAAGAATAAAATGAGGCTAAAAATTGGCAAAAAATTAAGAACAGCCAGCCTCAACTCAAAATTTACTGGTTCTAATAAAAAAGTGTAATTGAGTGCGTAAACTTAAAGGTTTTTCAGGGCCCTTCTAGATCCGGGTACGATGATTTTCCCCACTCGTAACCCTGACTGCAAGTAAGTAGAAGCAACATTGCGCCCTCAACAGACAACAGTCTTTCCAACATTTATTGTATAATGTTATTCAGGTATTAAATAAGCAAGTTTCGACTTGCTGTCATTCGTCGGCGCAGACTTTTAAATTAGTTATACGCCGTTTCCGAACAATAGGCAAAGCTACTCGGGTTCTCATCGACAAAATAGTAACCTCTGTGTCGCAAACCGTTTCAAGTGGCTTGTTGACCTACACTGTATTGCCTTCATCTTGGACGTTTCGAATCGACGACATTCAAATTATGATTGTTATTTTGAAACGGCTGATTTTCGGCCGAGAATAGTTGCTTATCGTCAAATCAAGGTCAAATTGCGCTGTCTTTTTTGGGAAATTCAAAACCTAACAGTGGTACTGTAAACTTGAAAGCAATGTTTAGTGCTAGATAACGCTCTGAGTCTTGAGAAACGAACTCAGTTGCAGGATTAGTTTTCTACAAACAACGTTAGCAAGAGTACCAGGAGCCGAACGTGATTTTCGTAGAGTGAGAGTTTTCAAAAAAGTGTTAAATTTGCTTGTGTATTGTTGTTTGTTCATAAGCTCGGTAACGTGTAATGAAAAATCACACCAATCAAACATTTTAATTAACTTCCTTATTTTAAATACTATCAAAATTTTTAATTAACCTACATCGTCGTACAAAGTCTCCTCACAGTTTCCTTGTCATGTTTTTTGTTTAGTATTACAGCTCTTTGTCTTGAACACTGTATAATTGTAAGTCTTGTACCAGAAAATCATAGAGTTGAAGAAATGGAGTCATCAACGTCTGGCGAAGGTGATGATATGTTGTACGCTGGGAATGCGTCGAATGGTGTTGGTTTCTGCGCAAGTCGGCAAAAGCCTTCCTTTCTCATCTTCTGCATTTTCCCTAGTTTGGCCGTGCTGATTAATTTGATTATTTTGGCGGCCGTTTTAAGAAAATCTCAAAAATTGATGCGACAAAGCCACGTTTACGTCCATGTTAGTTCAACTTTAATTGGAAACGTTCTATTCTCAGTGCTGGCTCTGTTTCAGGTACTGTATCGCTGTAACTTATTACTGTTAGTACTGTACGTAGATCAGTGGCGTAACACGTAGGCGTAGCCAGGGGGGCTGGGGGCCCGGGCCCCCTCAATTCTATTTTGCCAGCCAATTTAAATGTATAACCCAGGTGAAATTAAGGGTTTTTGTCCTAAAAGTAGCTACCTCAGGCCAGAAGCGTACGCAGGATTTTGAAAAAGGGAGGCCAGAAAATTTGAGAAGAACATAGATAAGCATGAAAATTTGTTCACCCAAAATCAGTCCCATTTTCCTGTCGAAAATTAGGTGAAGACCAAAAAAAAAAGTCTTCACTCAAATTTAGTCCAATTTTTTGACCCGAAATTGGGTGCAGGCCAAAACCAAAGGTCTTCTACTCTTTGTGTGCTCAAAGCTTCTGCCCAGCTTACAAAGGGGGGGGACCATGCCGCAATTTTGCTTACTATTCTATGCTAATTATACTATCCTGGCGACCCAAAGGGGGGGCCATGGCCCAATGGCCCCCCCTAAATACGCCCCTGCCTCAAGCCCTCATCTAACCGTTTTATGAACGTAATGCCATTACCACGGCCAGATTTACCATTGGCACAGTGCCAGGGCCCCGTGCTCAGATGGTAAGACTTTTTTGGTCTTCACCGGTATTTGGCAGGAAGATGTTGCGAAAATCCCCAAAAGTACCATGGGCCGAGCTAATGTAAATCCGGCCCGGCAATAGCATGGTTAGTAAGCGTCAGTGGCGGATTTAGGGGGGGGATGCATCCCCCCCCACCAGCCTAAAAGTAACGATTTCGGCCGAAAAATCAGCCTCTATTTGGAATAATTCGGCTCCATTTGGGGATGCATCCCCCCCCACCAGTCACAACCTAACGATTTCGGCAGAAAAATCACTCTCAATTTCGGTGAAGACCTTTTTTTTTTTTTTTTTTTTTTGGAGACCACCTGATTTTGGGCGAAAAAAACCTTCGAATTTGAGATTTCGGCCGAAAATTCAGTCTCAAAATCGGCGAAGACATCCGAATTTTTGAGGTTTTGTGCTTAAAATCCCCCCCCACCAAAATTTTCTAGATCCGCCACTGGTAAGCGTAACCATCTTTTGTACCATTTTTCAATGACAATATACCCCACCTCACCAGTTTTTATCAACAAAATACTTTAACAAGAAATTAGCTGGGAAAAATGCTCATTGAACAAATTATTAAATTTCAATTGAGGAGGCCTGGGCCTCCTGGCCGTACATGCACTTCTATAACTGGTTAATTTCATAACGAAAACAAAAATCTCTAAGGAAAATCTTCAAGTTGATCTCTATTTACTTCTAAAATATTGCAGGAGGTAATGCACCTTACTTCCCCCTACCTGGGCGAAATCACTTACAATGAAAAGATAACACCAAAAAGCGAGATTTTAAACATGTTTTGGACTTAAATTGCAAGTAAAAAGAAGATTGAGCAATTTAATTTTTTTAATTGGCTTTCCAATGTAAAAAATTTAGTGCTTTCGAATGGCTCTAAACATATGCGAAATGTGATCCAATGGCATTAAAATAATTTTTCCCGCAAAGTTGCTAATAATCGCCCTGCGGCTGAGGGTTTCGCCCCCAGGCCCCCCAAAACTCCGGGGGCTGGGGGCTCCGCCACCAAACCACAGTGTGCGATACGTTTGAGTTGCACTAGCTCACCCAACACGTCTCTCAAGTTGGACACTTTGCACTTTTCAACGATTAGTTTAAACTCTCGTAGCAAAATCCTGGTTAAGTGCCAACAGACCACGGCTTCTGATATTCCTTTCTACGATATCTTTGCCCCAAAAAGTTCCTCTATTGAAAATTTCTGATGACGTCGTTGCATGTGATTTGTGGTTTGCCCCCCCCCCCCCCAATCAAAAATTCTGGATACTCCTATCGCGTAACAAAGCTACTCCTGACTATAATCATAGATGAGAGCTCTGCTGAAAAATGATACTTTTTCCTACCCCCACCCAAAAATAGAATAATATTGCTGCAGTTTTGCGGACTATGAAAAAAGATTGTATGTGTGAGCTATGCGGTTGCTGTGTGTTGACTATGAAAAAAGCCTTTTGTAGCAGATATTTTCTTGTAGAGACTAATTAGGCACTGATTGAAATACAGGCCTTGAAGTGCATAATTTAAGTTTGCTGTTTACAGTGTTGCTTTTACTTATGTACAGGCGCGCAAACAGGATTTTGCTAATGGAGGGCTTGACCTCAAAATTAAATTTTTTTGTTCGAAAAATGACCCGTTTAAGTGGCGTGGCGAGTAAACCGGTACAACTAAGCATATCAAAAACACGACCTCAGAAAGAAGTTTTTTCAGGGGGTACGCAGACTGATGATTAAGATTGTGTTCCACCGGAAATTAGGTGAAGACCAATGAAAAGTCTTCGCCGAATTTTGATTAGGTTTGGTCTGAATGCAGATTTGGATTAAAGTTTCTTAGTGTCTTGGCTAAGGGGGCTGAAGCCTCTTCCCTTGTTGCGCGAACTGTTTATGTATTCTGCAGCTCAATAAAAATTGCGTCAATCATTCAATAACTTTATATTTCAGCTTCTTAGTTTGTACTTCAACTTCGGGGGTTACCCCAACAGTCCCGACCCTGCCAGAAGGGGAATGGTGAATAAGCACGCCACCCAGTGGTGGTCATTTCGTAAAGCATTTTTATGTGGAATGTTTGTCATAATGTGCGGAAACATTAGTAAGTTTTCTATTAACTATTAAGCTGTATTTTTTTGGATTTTATTAAGCAGTAATATGCACGTAGTTTTTTCAAAACCAGAGCTAATCCCGATTTGATGATAAATCATATTAAAATTTCTGATCCGTCAATCAATTTTAATTCTCTTTTGCGCTTTCGAAGTTCTTTTTTGACGACCTTGTATAATTGTACATCATTCTTTTGTTTTTTTGAAAAGTATTTTCAAAATAAACGTCGCTTATAATGTTGACTGAGAACAAAATCAAACGATTTTAAAAAGACTTGATTGAGTCATTGCAAACGCAGATATCAATTATAATTTGTTGACAAACTTGTGAAAATAATGCAATGCAATATCGAGCAATTGGCACTTGAGTGAAAACTTTGCTTTGAAGAACCAACACAAGGGATTATATGGTCTAAATTAGCCTGCACCGCTACTCATCGTAAGACCATGAGACTTGAAATTAGCAATGTGGAAGCGTGGATAAGTCATTTGCTTACGCTTTCAGGGATTCCAGCTTGTAGAATATCAATATCACTTGCCAACGCTTTTTTTAAATTTTCACTTTAAAAATTGTTTTGATCGGTAATATTTTGTGCTGTAATAGAATCTTTGAGCGGAATCTAAACTGCTAACGTTATCACCTTTTCATGCATGAAAGAGCCGAACAGCGCAATTCGGTTTGCTTTTTCCCCAAGAATCTCCAAAGTAAAGATGATGCCCAAACGTTAAAATATTTCTTCACAAATTCAAATTGCACAATATGTACCGTAATAAAAACAAATCACCTTTCGTTATAAAATTTACAAACAAAAAATGAAGCACAATCATCTAATTCACAATTTTTGGTGCAAATGTTCAAAAAAGTGAAAGTGGAAAGCGATTCGTTTTCTGCGCTTTCATTTCCATAAAAATACCGCTTCCACATCCCTTCTTGAAACCCTTCAAAAAGATTATATATGCTTTGTCTTCTTTCCAAAGTTAATTTAAATGAAATCTTTCATTATACTCGCTATTATACGCCGAAGCGTGTAACGAATTAGTGCTGCCTATCTCCGCGTCATTGCGCCCGGGCAACACCGCTTCTTTTGTTTAAATGTCGCAGCGGTGGCGAGCCGTTGGCAACAGTGAGTTCGATTTGACCGGCCCGAGATTTGAATCTCACACCTCCTGCACCAGAGAAGAACGCGTTATCAATCGACCAACAGGCCGGTTTCCAATTTAATTGTTATCGATAATTAGCTATGGATGTTCAGGTCTTTTGATTGATAGCATCAGACATAATACATGCTCCACGTTAAGGACAGCTGCTGGGCATCGGTTTCCTGGAAAAGAAAACGGGAAGATGTGGAAGAAACGGTAACATGTGGATGGGAATAACAATGCTACGACAGAAAATGATTTTTTAGTTTACTGAACCGTTGTAAAGAACTAACACTAAATTTTCCAATGATCAAGTGACGTTGATAAGTATACACGCCGTTTATAATCGTTGGTGGTTGCGAAACGAACGTGAGTTGAATCTCATCTGTAGTCTTTTTTGCAACGACCTGCATACGACTATTTCAGTCTATGATGTAGACTAACTTTTAAAAATGAATCTTAAAGAGATACAAAATTCACGTCACTAGTAATCGTTGTATTACCTCGTAAGTATTTGTAAAATCTGCAGATTTTTTTTGTGATTTGTACTTGTGCATTAATCTGGAAGCTCTTTTGTGTTTCAGTTTTTTGACTCGAAAACAGCGTGCTAATTTTTCTATTGCGGTTTTATGGGTCATACCTTTGATATACGTTGTGCTTCCTCTCACCGGTTGGAATTGTACTCAGACATGTCAGTGTTTGAGTGAGTGCTTTCCATCCAACCATACCTTCATTCCTTCAGATTTTACTTGCTCCAGAGTTTTTCCTCCTTTGTCCAACTCCTGGCTTTCACTCGTGGTCGTGTCTTGGCTTTGTGGTGTCATTATGACAATTTGGATGTTGCGAAGGTGAATTTTTTTGGATATTAAGGATTTGAAAACTTCCATCAGCAAGTTCAAAGTTTTTTATCCCGTTTCTTTTTTTGATTGCTGATCAAATTTGGATGCAAAATTGCGCCTGCACAATTTTGCCATATGTACTTCCATTAGGAAAGAATTTGTTAATTCTATGACCATAAAAATTAACTACTGCATTTTGGATTCATTTTTCTGCCGTTTGGTTGAATATTAAGTCCTACACCATAGGTGTAGCCAGGGGGGGGCATGCTACCAATGATAAAAACGTCACAAAAAAGACTATTGTTTTTTCAGTTTCTTTTAGCATCTTCGCGTACTACAGTGCTTGCGTACAACAGTGATTAACAATACTATTGATCTAGGGGTCCCAGACCCCCTCAATTTAATTTTTACCAACCAATTTAAAAATGCCCCATACAGTAATATTTAAATGGCCCACAATTTAAATGGGCCCCCAAGAATAACACTGATCCAGGGGGCCCGGGCTCCCTTTAATTTGATTTTTGCAAACCAATTTGAAAATGCCCCCTGCAAAAATATTTAAATGGGCCCCCCAACAAATAATATTGTTTCAGGGGGCCCGGGCCCCGGGCCCCATCAATTTAATGTTTGCCAACCACTTTAAACGTGTAACCCGAGTGAAATTAAGGGTTTTTATCCCAAAAGTTGCAAACTCAGGCCCTCATCTAACCTTTTTATGAGTGTAATGCATTAACCATTAACCAGGGACGGATTTAACATACGGCTCAGTGCCAGGGGGCCCCTCATTCAGGTAGACTTTTTTTGGTCTTCAGCTGTATTTGGTAGAAAAATATTGCAAAAATCCCAGAGTGCCAGGGGCTCAGCTCAATGTAAATCCAGTTCGGGCGATAACATGGTTTGTAGCCATACCTATGTATTGTACATTTTTCAATAACAATTCACCTCCACCTCGCCAGTTTTTATGCAACAAAGTACTTTTGAAAAATATCAGCTGCAGTAAGGGGAATGCTCATTGAACAAATTTTTGAATTGAAAGGGCCTGGGCCCCTTGGCCGTATATGTACTCCTATAACTGGTTGTTTTCATGACAAAACAATAATCTCTATGGAAAATTTTGGAGTGGATTGTTATTTACTGCTAAAATATTGCAGGAGGCAATGCACTTTACTTCCCTCTACCTGGACCAAATCACTTACAAAATTTAACCCCAAAATGCAAGATTTTAAGCGTGTTTTGGGTTTAAATTGCAAGCAGAAGAAGGACTGAACAGCTTAATTTTTTCCATTGGCTTTCAAATGTTAAAAATCTAGTACTTTCAAATGGCTTTGAATACGTGCGAAATGTGACCCAATGGTATTAAAATGGCTTTTTTTTCCAAAAAATGACGAAAAGTCGCCCACCGGCTGGGGGCTCCACCTCCAGACCCCCGTCTGTGATACGTTTGAATTAATACAGTACACTTCTTTACTCAACCACGTCTCCCAATTTAGACATTTTCGCATTTTTTAACTATTGGTAGAAGCCCTCTTTCTTGAACGAGTACCTAGTTACGTGCCAACATCCAGGCCACCACTTCTGATCTTTCGTTCTACGATATCTTTGCCCACCACAAAAAATTCCTCTTCCGAAGTTTCTGATGACGTCATTACATGTGATTTGTGGTTTGGGCCCCCCCAACCAAAAATCCTGGCTACGCCTATGTCCTACACAAAATGCATTTTGGAATCCCAATGTAATGGAAATCTTCCGTTTGATTTAGAGAGCATAGTGTTTTTGCACAGTTAAAAAATTTTTCTTTTATTTTAGATCAATCAGGCAGGTGACAAAAATGTGGTCTCGTTCTTCCATTTCAAAAAGTTTTGATAAACAAAATTATGGAAACATACGGCTCTCTGAAGAAGCGGAACGAAAAAACTCTATCGACTCTATAATACTGAACCGAAATTCAGAGCCAAACACAAATAATGATTTTGAAATCGAAACTGAAGTTTTAAACGCAACTGAGTCTAGTGCTAGATCTGATTCAACTGCTGAGAAAATAAACGTCGATCCTTTGTCTACAGTCACCTCAGAAAATGATATCAGTGGATCCAAAGTGGAGCCAAGATGTTACACAGCTGGAAAAAGTGGAAGCTTTTACTCATCAAAGCAAAAAAAATTAAAAAACTCCTGCAGCGGAACTGACCATAAACCTTCTGTCGTTAGTTCTCATCGCCGCATGAGGGAGCGCTTGCGCAATACCAAGGCTTCGACTTCGAGCCTTCGTTACGTCATTTATCTTACAATTTCGTTTGTTCTTTGTACAGCTCCCACTATGGGCTTGCTGAGTGTTGACATTTTAAGCCCCAATTTAACGCTCAATATGGTGTTAATAAACTCGTTTTTAGTATGCCCGTTTGTGTATTGTTACTTGTGCCCCTTTATTTTGGTGAAGTGTCTTCCAGGTGTTAAAAATTCTCTTTCCGATCTCATTTTAAGTGTTTATTCAACCTCGAAATGAAACGTTATTTCAAAAGCTCCCTAATTCAGTCTTAAATTTGATCGATTGCTCAATAGCGCTTTGTTAAAAGAAAAACATTATTTTTGTAAAAACAAACAGAAATAAGGCTTCTTTTGTTGAACACGTTTAGCTGGTGTAAATGCAAACAAAGTTTTATTTTAACGCTTGTATTGTAACTTATTGTTAAGCAAACCCACTGCCTTAACAAGGACAATTACAAAATTAAGGCTGGTTCAGCCCTCTTGTTCATTGCGTAATATCACTAATATGTCTGTGGAATTATTTTATATAGGAAACAGATGTGTTTTTGAGCAATGCTGTTTCGAATTAAATTTTCAAACTTGAAGTTGCTGGTGGAACAATTATTTAAATCAACAATTTTACGAGTGCAGCTTTTCAAAGTAGCAGTTATGTCAAATTGAGGCAGCCAGAATCAAATTGAACGATTGCAAATTAAGAACGTATGTTGCAGCACTGCATTTTCAGCTGCTCCGGCAACAGAACTGCGGACAGTTTAAACAGGTGAAACTGTTTGGTATCACTGTCGTAACTGCAGCCTTAGATGAGTTTCCATTCGAGCTGTAACGCGTTCGTCTCTAGAACGGGAGATCATAGGTTTAAATTTTGGGCCGGACACAGTGTTGCCAACGGCTTGCCACCGCTGCGACATTTCTTCGAAAGGAGTTGTGTTGTCCATGTGCAATGACGCGGAGATGGGCCCTGCAAACTCGTTACACGCTTTGGCGTAATACAGCGAGTATAATAAAAGATTTGATATATTTTACGGAAACATGGGGTAGACAGGTGGCAGCTTGACTCAAAGACCGTAAGGTCCCTTCGCTGTCTCCTGGCCGAGCAATTTGGTGAATGAATATGTAATTACAATAATTTAAATCAGGTATTATTGATGGGGTTGAAGAATGTCACACCATCAATTATAATAATAAGAAAAACAATTCTTTGATAAAATTTTGTGGTGAAAAAACTCTTATTTTAGCTCTAACTGTTTTTTCGTAGTTGAAAACAACTGCAGTTGTGTAATACAACAGTATAAACGCAGCAAAGTAAATTTTTCTTTTTGATTAGTTTTATCGTATTTTAAAAGCACTGTTGCACAACTCGTATTGTTGAACTTTCGTAAGATAAAGCAATCTTTGTGTTTAAAATAAATGTTTTCTTTGCCTTAATCCTCCTCAATTATGATGGTGTCACAGATATAAAGTGAATAAGTGTCGATGCTTGGAGACGGATAGCTTTTAGGAAACTTTCTTAGGCGACTCTTTTTTTCGTCTAACAATGTGATCTGAGACAAGATTTCTATTGGATCGTTGAATCACATAAAACATAGGCATAGTAATAGTTTTAATGATTTGCAGTAGCTTTGCTCTAGTAGAAACAGCGGTTTTTGGAAGAGTAGCTTATTGTAGTTAATTGAACGTCGGATTTGTGATTAAGAGGTTGCTAGCTCCTAATTTGATTCTCAAACTAGCAATGGGTAGTTAACTAACTATGTTTTTGGACATAATTTTCAGTTGCGGCCAAAAAGGCTACCAGTTGACAAAAATATTGCTGCTTAAATTGATAAGAAATGTTTTGCTATGATAAAATCAGGAAAATCCCTGCCTGGGTGAAATCGTTGGCAGATGCAAAGCACCTCGTCCATACGCATGAAATAAAATGAAAGCAGTTGAGTAGAATTTGCTTTGTCAAATTTCAAAGACATAAATCATTTCAAATTCAAAAAATAATTCACGGCATTGGTCTACATTTGCTTCTGCCTACATTGAGAAATGAACTTGATTAGCCCAACATTTAGTACAAGTGGCTTGAAATTGGTCCTTGAACGGAATTTGGAGAGATAAGCTGGTGCTCAAAATAAAACCAGCTATTGAAAAATTTCTCTCAAGAGCACTAAAGTTAAGAACTGTAACCATTTCATCGTTTTTGTCGGTCTTCAAAATGTAAAAAAAAATCACAGTAGACCTCAAAAACAGACGGACTAGTTATACATTTACAAAATTGCCATTTTAGACCCAATTTATTTTAAGAATTTTGCCAAAAATATGGCACTTCACTATGCAGTCAGAAATAAGCTTTTGATGGAAATTCGCTGTTTGGTGGAGAGTGGAGACAATGTGAACGTTAGAGACAAGGACAAACGCACACCACTAATGCTTTGCTGTGCTGAAGATGATGAGAAATTTGCTGCTGGGATTGCAAGGATGCTTCTTCAGGTGTGGTTATAAGCAGTCAATTTTTTTCAATTTTAAGGCGTTTTGGAGACATTATGCTTCTATTTTTGAGTATACGAGCAATAAGCCATTTTAACATAGTTTAGGATAGCCTAGGTATCTCAGAGTTACTTTGTAAAGCTGTTGAAAGTTTTTGTTATAGCACTATACGTATAATAGAATCGTCTTTTTGCCGTTTTCGACCAAAATAATGCCCGCGTGGAAAATTGATCATATTTATCCACAATCAGTAGAACACACACATTAACATTGTGCAAGATTTTGTTGATGCTTTAAAAAGAAAAAGACCTCGTGCGAGAAAACTCGCCTCTGCTACCACACTAAAACGTCACAATGGCTTTACTGTCTATTCTGCGAAAAAATGATGGTCTCAAGAACGCAGTGAAAGAGCGTAAAGAGTTTGAGAAGAGGAGAGAACAGGAGAGCGTGAGGCACCGCAGCAGTTTATAAGTCGTTTGTACGAATTTACTAAACTTTTTGGTTTGATTTGTTTCAAGTAGTTTATATTGTTAACAAATTGTCGAACTGCCAATAAGAAACTTCGAGAAAAAACGGAGGGCTATGCAAATTAAGAAATAAAATTCAAGTACTATTATGGTGCCTGTAGCACCTTATATAACCGTAACCGCAGTTTTTCTTAAGCATAACATGCGCCTAATTTTTTGATGAAGATGCGAGGTCAAAGCCCCTAAAATTTTTAGCATTTTTCAAAAAATATTACTGATTTGAAATTTTTTTGTTTTTGTGATAAAGGACCCGTTGGGGAGGCACACTCTTTGAGAAAGCCAAGGGCAAATGCCCCCCGTTTGACAAGCCCCTCTTGGTGATGGTGTTTTGTTTCAGGCTGGTGCAAAAGTGGGTTTAGTAGACAAAGATGGTCGAAATTCGTTGATGCTTGCCGCTTTGTTTGGCCGAATGCAATTAACCGAACTCTTCCTGAAAGCTGTTGATTTTAATTTGAATAAGGTAAGTAAAGATGTATATTTAGCCATTAAAAAGACCGCTTTAATTCAAAACTTCCAAATGCATCAAGAAATGGTATAGATTGTAGTTTTGTGTTTGGAAGTTAGCGTATTTTGTAGCATATTTTGTTGGATGCGTGATGGTACAAAGACCTAAGCTGCAAGAGAAACCAAAATATGATGAAAATTTAACAGGTTTGAGTGAAAATTGGGAAAAAAGCGGTAGTTCTACAATAACTTATAAATTCTTTAAAATAACTGTTAACAAAGCAGAAGTTGGATAAAGCGGGATCCTTTCCTTATTTCGGCTCAATGTTTTACTATAAATCGAACTAAAATACTCGTATTGTTGTAATGTTTTTTGCAGAAAGATAGCTTTGATAACACGGCTCTACATTTTGCCGCACTCAAAGGAGATGTTGGAGCAACCAAAAAGCTGCTAAAGGCTTTCTCCAAGCTAGGAGGAACATTGGTAAACAGTCGGAATAGAATGGGGCAAACTGCTGCAGCTCTAGCACTAAACCAAGGACATGTTGCATGCGTGGATTTGTTCAAAAATGCTTCAGCTACTATATTGTTTAACACAAAAGTAAGCTTTTAACTTGGCACCATTAAACTTTTGTGTGTTAGCCTACTGTCTTTTTGACTATATTTTATATATGTAACTTTTGTGTGTGTGTGTGTATTGATAATATGGAAAACACATAGGTGGGCACAAATTCGTTAATCGTTACTTAATTCCTTAATAATGAAGCTAACTTTTTCATTAGCTAGTTAATTCGTTAAAAAGTTTTTTTATGTTAACGGACTAAATTAACTTGCGTTAAGCTTCATTAAATTCCGTTAAGGCACTAGCGTACGCAGGATTTTCGAAAGGAGGGGGCCAGGAAATTTGAAAATATTGAAGACCAAAAGAAAAAGAGGTCTTCACTCAGATTTACCCCGTTTTTCTGCCCCAGTTCTGGGGAAGACCAAAAGAAAAGGTCTTCACCCAGATTCAGCCCGTATTTCTGCCCAAATTCCAAACGAGGGGGGCATGACTCAATTTTGCGCACTATTCTTACATATTTATGCATTACTGGCAACCCAAAAGGGGGGGGGCATGGCACAATGTCTCCCCCTCCTAAATACGCCACTGCGTTAAGGTTTTCATCGTTAATTTTTTACACCATTCATTCATCGTACCTGTACAAACCAGTTTGCACTGGTAACACTTGTTGCGTATCAGCACGAGTTTTATCGAAAAAGCGAAGAAAGGAGCGATTTTTTGTGGCAAACAATAAGCTGCAGCTTCATAGGTCTATTAATTATCGCTGTCCTCAACTTCCAACAATTTTTTGATCGCAGCTTCGTTAGTGCATATGAAGCATATGAACCTATTTTTACCTTGGAATTAGATTAGACTGTAAAATGTAACTTCCGAAACACAAAAAGACCACCATAGCAGTAATTGTAATTGTAATTTTTTCGTTAAAACCAGCTCAATAGTGTCATTACGTGTTCTAGAAATGAGTGAATAAAAAAAATGTAAATCACATTTAAAATGCTTACGAATTAACGGACTTCATTAACTTCCGTTAATTAAAACTGAAAATAACGAGTTAACTTTAACGGAGGTATGAAGTTTTGTTAACAGATTAGTGGTTAACGAAGCAAGCGTTTTCCATTAACTTGCCCACCTCTGGGAAAACACGTAAAAACTTGCATTTGGGATTTGACCAAAATGATTTTTTGAATTTTCTAAGGTTCCAAGCATTCTCTTGATGCGTCCATGGAGTGCTGACTTGAAATACATTCAAAATCCTGAATTGATGCTCAAAGAAGCCATGGCGGACGTAACGGTTGGTGTCGATATCCACAGATCCCGATCCGATCTCAACATTCATCAGTTTCGGCGAGGAAGCCGTGTTCCGGAAGATAGGATTCTGAAAAAACGAAGAAAATCCGCCAGCAGCAGTAGACAAAGCTACCGATCTTCTTCCTGCCTGTCCTGCTCACCGATGAATCAGCATCGAAGTTTTATTTCTGGTGACTACGATACAAATAGATTTTTTCTCGCATCCAGAAAAACCCCTGGGGACTCTTCTTGGAAGGATATTGTGTCAGATCTCATGGATATACTTCGCGTCCAAGTGTCGGAGTCGTACAGAAAAACGGCCAATGTAGTGCCTCAAACCATAGAGGATGTGTTTCGACCTCCAGAACCCCCGAAAGCAAACCAACCAGACCCGGATGAAATAAACGGTAAGTAGATCATCTGTAAATCTATCGTTTTTGTCACAGCTGTGCATTTTTTTAGAACGACAAAGAGGACTGTTTTTTTGTTTTTTTTCTATTCCAACATTTTTTACACTCCGTACCAACAACGGATTAATTTAAAGTTCTTCCGGGAAGCTGTATTCAAATCAAAATCAAATCTTTCGTTATATTTGCTGTATTTCGCTGAAGCGTGTAACGAATTGGCGAGGCCCATCTCCGCGTAATTGCGCCCGTGCAGGAAGCTGTTATCATAATACAGCTGTGTTAGTGGATGATATAAAAGGGCGACGGTAGTGTGCCTAAAGACTAATATTGTAAAATTTATTTATTTCAGCGAGCTTTCGTGAGTGTAGTTCACTTTGCCTGGCAGGAACAAGAAGCAGAACACTCTAAGATCATTCAAAAATTTTTTTTTGATCTTGAGTTCTGCTTTTTGCTTATGTCTGGCGAAATGCGTTACATACGCACGAAAGCTCACAGAAATGATTAAATTGAAAAAAAAGGTATTAAAAAAAAAAAATCATAACGAAATTGTTATCAAATCGTTTGTCTTTTTTTAGAAAAACAAACGCTGTCTGGGGGCCCAGAAAACCGTCGCCGAAGCTCCACTGGACTGATGAGGACGAAACGGTCGGATGTGTACGATTCTTCTTCCTCGACCGAAAACAAACGGAAGAACAGAAGATGCTCTCTGCAGTCAACTGATGTTGCCCCACAACTGCAAAGGAGAAAAACACTCGCCAAACTCGCGTGAATAAGCGCAAAGCCGCAAAATCTTGTTCGTCTTTCAAGACGTTAAATAATTACAATATGTTCTTTTTGCCACTAGGGAGGTACCTGTATTATGAAAAACAAGTACGATGTTACATTGTAAATGTTTATCGCGGTCAGCTGTTCGGTCGTGATATTACCTAGTGATTTCTGTAACAGAAACATAACTTACCTACTCTCTAATTTGTTTGACATTCTGTCGTAAAATTGTGGAGTTTTTAACGCAAAAATAGTGTATAACACAATGAAGGAACCAGGTTCTGCTAGTTGCTTTCTTTAGAGGGTGAAATTTGCAATTTGTGCAAAACAAATACCGTCTAAAACAGGGGTCGGCAACCTTTTGATGCTGCCGGGCCAAAATCAAGCTCAATAATTGGCCGCGGGCCATAAATAAGGTTTCCACTAAATCTGGACGAAAAAATACATAAAACTGTTTTTTAGCTATTAACTAAAAACAAAACAGAAATTCAGTTATTATTAAAGCAAATTGCTCAGTGGCAAACAAATACGACATTGGAAACGGTGGCGTCGCTAAGAATGGTGACACCTGGGGCGGAGTTTCGTGGTGTCACCCTTCATAATATATAGTTGGCGGCAAAAGGTTATATTTTAAAGATAGCGGTACTACTTCAATGCTGTAAATAGCGGTGGTTATTTGGCTAGCTCAATAACTTCTCATTTTAAGATTCCAAAAATCGGAAGTATGAGCAGCACACGTCTAGTATCAGGTGCATAACCAGAAATCTGCAGTGGGGGGAGGGCTGTGTTCGGGGGTCTGAGCCCCAAACACTCAAAAAAAATTTTTTCTTTCAAAATTAGCTTACTTTTAGGCTTACTTTGATAAAAATGAATGCTCTTTAAACTGGCATCGGGGAGAACTCTGGCGGCATAGAAATTAGCAGTGCAAAAACATGATTAGATTCAGGCTCGTAGCCAACAATCTGCAATGGGGTGGCTATTTCGGGGGTCTGGGGGCAGGGCCTCCAGCGCTAAAAAATTTTGTATTTTTTTTTGCGAAAATAGCTTAATTTTAGGCCTATTTTAATGAAATTTAATGCTTTTGAAATGTGGCACAAATATTAGCTGTGCAAAAGCATGATTAAACAGGTTGTAAAAATTGGCAATGCCTATCCGGAAGGTGGCTAATTGTAAAATTTCAGTTCTCTTATTTACAAGATGGTACCAAAACCATAAAATCTTATCCTTCAATCAAGTTCACAAGGAGCAAACCATTTTGTTTATACTTAATAGAGAGAACAATTGGTGGGAGGAAAGGCGAATGAAGCGATACTTGTGCCGAAATGATTGCTAAGTAACTAATACTGAATAGCCACTCTCCCCCCCCCCCCCTTTGTTCCTGAGGGTTTTTTTTATGAAACCTATATTCAGCGTGTTTCAACAAGCGATCGAATTTGATTGCTTAGTGTTAGCGGTTTTTTAAAGTTTTACTGATTTGCAATTTATCTTTTTGACAAATTAGCACCCCATTCTAAATAAGTGTTTCAAAAGATGCTTTTGATTATTTTTTAAGTCCATTCCAGTGTGCTAAACATTTCCAATGATGTTAAACATATTCTTGTTTTCTTTTTTGTTCGATTGTTATCATAGAATGGTGACACCCGGGGCGGGCCGCCCCCCATTGGCGACGCCACGATTAGAAATCATGTAACTGCAATTCCTGCAAAAACACTCGCTCTCCATGTTTTCATAGGTCAAGATGCGAACTGGTAAGTGCTTGATGGGCGACTAAAATTATTTTTCCTTCTCCGGCGGTCTTTGACAGAATAAAACACGGAAATGCTTCCAGTCAAATCTACAGTATTGCATCATGCAATTGTTTAGAAGCGTGGTTTCAGCTCAATTAAATAGTGATCGCTAAACGTCTGTTTGCTACGCCAATCGTCATGATTACATATAGATCGCGGGCCAGATAAAATGTGTCGGCGGGCCGGATTTGGCCAGCGGGCCGCCGACCCCTGGTCTAAAAGTTTTTGATCACACATAATCGATAAAATAATATGTTCACAAAAAGGCTAGTTTTGCCTCACTTCGTGAAACACAGAATCCTTTGTGGCAGGAGACTTCTCGCTGCAGCACAACAACGGTTTTGAAATGGTTCGGCACTATTTGAGATGGCTCGAAAGTAATCGAGTCGAAGGATGCACTTGAAACGTTTTTCCACTAAATACCTTTTACGCAGAGTATTCTACTGCTTGCGATCCGGCAATAGAGTACAGTAATACAATTTTGCAACCGTGACAAGTCTTGAGCCCTCGAGGCCTAATAGAGGAGGCTAGCCGACTACACAACCCAAACCTTCGCAGTTAAGTATCAAAAGCTTATAGTATTACCATAAAAAAAAGCAGCCCACTTAGAGACCTTGTGATTGTTGCATAGAACTTTATTGAAGCAAAATTCAAATCAGAAAAAAAAACAACGAAAAAGTTGATTCTAAAAACACTAGAGAAAAATTACGAATTATTACACCAAGTACGTGATAATTATTGCATTTGATACAAACTCATATAGAGCACCAGTTAATCACCATAAACACAAGCAGCTTATTTTGAACAAAATCAACCAGGAACGAGTGGCGGTGTAAGTCGATAAGTAACAAAGCTGCAAAATACACAAACTTCGAGAAACAGAAAAAAGT
This sequence comes from Trididemnum nubilum, assembly GCA_963965965.1. NCBI lineage: Eukaryota > Metazoa > Chordata > Ascidiacea > Aplousobranchia > Didemnidae > Trididemnum > Trididemnum nubilum. Next base: position 19,614,938 of record OZ014482.1, on the reverse strand, counting down.
CATGCGAGTTCAAGCTGAACTAATTGTGTCGCGAGATTTCCAAGGGCGTTGTCCATCATTAAATCGAATGATAAACATAAAATTAAGAAAAGTACTTAGCCCTGTAGTTTAAAACTGCAATAAATACATTGAGCATTTAAAAAGACACATCGCAAAATCAAATTCGAAGTGCTGGGCTAGGAAAGTTAAAAAATTGACATAAGGAAAACACCCGATTTAAAATACACCAAACAGTAACCAAGTTTCAAAACCATAAACATTAAAAAAAACACAATCACTTCCCACAGCTAGAAAAATACCAGTCTTCTACTAAACAAAAACCATCTTTGGTGCTTTATACGTTAAAAGGACACCAGAAATGTATTTGGAGTGGAAAAATGCAACAGATCAGCCTTTCCACGTCCTTTGTTTTTCGCACATTAGAACCACAATTTGGGCCAACGCCAGAAAACTGAACAAATTAAAGAGAGAATCAACTGTCCCTAATTTCTTTTATTCAGCATCGAGTTCTTTCACTGTGTTCTAACTGTAACTTCCGCCGATGGAATAAATTTAACGGATTGAAAACAGAACAATGGCAAGAAGTACAATCGTCTCGTACAACGTATCTGGAGTCTACACTCTACAATTTAAGTAAATATTTATTTCATTGTTGACCCAATGAAAGCTAAACTAAGGGTCTTGTGGCCGACTAGCATGCTGTGAAACCTTACCAGAGTACCCGTCACAAATTACGTCAATGCCAAGCCCGGCAAAGGAAAGCTCCTAGCAAATGACGTCACTTCGGATTTGATCGACTTGATTTTCTCGACAACAATGGGATCGCAATATAACTTCTCCTTGAAGTCTTTGAATGTAGATTTAGACGGAAGACTAGATTGAATCTCAATTGCCAACAGTATACCCCTGAAAACAAAATTGAATGTGAGCATTTGAGAAACTGAGTATAGGTAAAGAGCGTGATATAGAGATCGGTGATCGAGTGGAAAGAGCGTCTGCTACTAAAACGGTAGACTCGGTTCGATTCCCGATCAGGTCAAACTAAAGACTATAAAAATTGGTATTCACAGCTTTCCTGCTTGACGTTCAGCAAATAAAGGAAGATTGTAAAGGGTCCATCGTTTGTGGTAGACAGGTGGGCAGGTGGTAGCTTGACTCGGAAGACCAAAATGTCCCTTCGCTTTTTCCAGGCCAAGATAACTTGGTGATTAAAAGGCAAAATCACAATTTGCGGACGTGTAAGGCAATTTTACCTTTATTTTTCGTATGTGAACTCATATGACAAATCAATGCAATTTCACAGGGGACATCTCGGGAACCAGTGGTATTGTGGCCCAATCCTGTTCGAGCAACAACTTTAAATAAGAAATAAAACGAGAACTTAGAAGAACCAAATTTTTTAAGATAACGACGCTTATTCATTATTTCTAAATGCCCAGAACCGAAATAGCAAACATACTTGCTTTCTGTTCTTGGCCGGTCAAATCGAACACAGGATCGCCAATCAATGGCTCGCCCCTGGTGCGACATCTCTCCGTACGCAACCTCACTCAAAGATCGGGTTTTATTGTGAAGAGATGGACCCAATCAACTCGTACGGGTTGATGAAGCAAGTATAATTGTTGAATCTTTTCTGGTTTGGCATAGCCAAGCATTAGACGCGTTTAAGGCGTTTGCCATCACGCCAGAACTTTTAAAATCGAAAATCTTGCAAGAAATACCACTGAATCGTACTAATTGTACTTGTTGGTTTAGACTCGATTAATAGCTTTAAATACAAGTACCTGTCGATAAAGTCGCAAACTTTTTCGAAGTCTGACTCTTCTAGGCCTCGTGACGTAAGAGCAGGGGAGCCGAAACGTAACCCACTAGGTCGTAGAGCGGACTTATCGCCAGGACACGTGTTCTTGTTGCAGGCAATTCCAATTGCTTCTAGAACTTTATCCGATCTGTTACCGTCGGTCCCCTGAAAAAACTGATTTTAGTCGGAAATTTACACTAATACATTACAAAAATTTGGTTGTATGATTGCACAATGTACAATTGTACACGCTATAGATTTCTTTAAAATTGTACTATCTTTGTTCGAAACTCATTTACGATAGGCTGTGGTTGTAGAAGCAAGAAAATTAACCTAAAATAAAGTAAATAAGGATAGTTGTACATTTAATACCAAAATAAACAACACATAATTTTGTGTTGGTATCTCGGAGTCTTGTAAAAGCATACTGCATCAATAGCTAGATATTCAAATAATGGTAATGAAATTAAAACTCAAAAATGCAACGGACTTTTCAAATAACGCAAATCAGTTCAACTTGAATTTACCTTAAGATAACAATTGCTAAGAAAGATGTTTTTCAACCTTAAAATGAGCCTTATTCATATCGGACTCAACTATTACCGTACCTTGTTGGCGAGATTTACGAGAAGCAGATGCGTATCGGTACCGCCTGTAACAACGTTGTAGCCCTTCTTTGTGAAACTTTCGACCAAAACTTTGGCATTGTTCAACACCTAAACAAACACGCAGATTACACAGGTCGCCAAAAGAGCTCAGATAGCATTATTGTTTTTGAAAAAGTAAATGCAAAGTGCGGACAACTTGCCCATGGTAATAGAACCAGTTGAAAATAAAAAATGGATTTAGAACCATAACAGACTTGCAGTTAAATTCATTACTTGAAAATGATTGCCAAAATAGAATAAGTAGAAATTTATTTTTGGACGGGTATAGCTCGAAAACTATACCTTCAACATCAGCCATGAATGCGGAGAGATGATTCAAAACGAGTTTAACCATAAAGCATTAACATTTAACGATAAACTTTCGGAGGGCGAATCATTTCAGGTGTGCGCAAACATTTCTCTTGCATCATCTTCGCTAGAGATTAGCCACACAAAATGATCACATGAACACAATTTTAGCTTTTTGAGAAAAATGTACGTATAAAGGAATTAAAGATAAACTCAGCTTACTTTTTTCTGGTATTCAACAAAACGTGGCGATTTGGCTTGATGTAGTGCAACAGCGACACCTGCTATCGCGTGGTTGTGTGGTCCTCCTTGTAACCCAGGAAAAACAGCTTCGTTTATCGGCTTTTCAAGGTTGTACATTACATCCGGTTTCCCAGCACAGCCCGGTTTACGCACCCCTTTTCGATAAAATATCATTCCCGAACGAGGACCCCTGAAAAGTTGGATGATATGTAAGCGATATGAAAGTGAAAAATTTTCTTTTAAGTACCGCATTACAAATTGCTGCTTCCAAACAGAAACTTTAACTTTGTGTCACCAAATGAGTTGTTCACATTCAAGTGAACTAGCTGCAATACTTTCAATCAGTGGGGAAAAAAATTTATAGCCTTTTTTATATGTCCACATTCATAGGCGTCGATTTTTTGTTGATTAAGCAAATTCCGAGAGGGCGAAATTTTTTTGCAAAGTTTGGTAAAACAAAAAATTTCACTTCAGTCTGGAATTATGCCCACAAATTCAGGTGAAGACCAAAAAAGGGTCTTCGCCGCATTCTGGTTTAATCTCAGAGCGGATTTTTGAAGTTGCTGATTATACCTTAATTTTTGAGTATCAAGTGGGCATTACTTTCAAAAAAACTTGGGGACCAGACATATTTCGCCCCTTTGAGTGTCAGTCCTGAGGGGGCGCTGCCCCTCGGCCCCCCAAAATCGACGCCAGTGTCCACATTCTACGTTCGTTTTCAATAAAAAAGGACAACAAAAAATCAAAGAACAGAACCGAAAACAGTTGCCAGAACAACTGGACAATTCAAAAGAGTACATTTATTTTTAATTTTCAGCCAATAGGGGGCTCAGCGTAAACCGACGTCTACGCTAAGTTTGCGAATAAATGTTGACCAGAAGTCATGCACAGCGTGCTCAGCATTCAAAGGGCTCTTCAAAACAAAAAGCTAGACCAAAGACGAATGCACACACTTGCGGTACCGTAACACAACGCCTACATTCAATAGCCTATCACTCGAAGATAGTTAGGTACACAAACGAGTTGCTAGTGCGTGGCATCAAACCAAACAAACTTGATTGCCGCAAAACTTGTGCAAAAGCTACAATAGCAAATGCAATATCGACCATTTGACTCAAATAGTTTTTCGGCGAATCATTGATTTTTCTATACATTTTCCTATGGAACTGCTTAGTGTTTGCAAATTACCAATTTAGGACAAAGTCATTTTGAAAAATAAAGGATATAGAGAAAGATCGCGAAGAGTTGATTAAAAGCCAAGCCGCTGTCCTGCCAACTATGACGGAATGGAAGGAAAGGGAGAAAAAATAATATCAAAACATTATAGCAAACCTATGCTAGTAGGTATATACCTTAAAGTTTTGTGGGTCGTAGTTGTAACAATATCACAGTGGTCAAATGGCGATGGGACAACACCAGCGGCCACTAAGCCGCTTATATGAGCCATATCTGCCATTAAGTAAGCTTCACTGTCATCAGCAATTTCACGCATACGTCTGCAAAAATAAGACAGCAATTCTTGATAATCTGAACTAAAAGGTCGTTATTTAGATAACTTAGCTGACTACACTAATTACATTTCTACAGAAAAACGGATGTTACCGCCCAAGCGTACTTTTTCCGCACCGTTTCTTTTTTATGCGGATACAAAAAAATATGCATGCTCATAAAATATGCCCAGTAGGTAAAAGCCGCTTTGTTTTAAGTTATTTTTCCGCATAAAAGTTCTATTCAGAAAACAACATTATTAATAAAAAAAAAAGATAAAAATCGCATAAAAAAACCGCCCTACACAACTTTTATACAGAATTGCATAGGATACTCAACTGATAAAAGAATAAAAGAATGCAGAAAAAAAAGTTATAAAAGTAAATATAGAAGTGCCACGTTGAGATGGTACTATTGGTATATGCGATACAAAAGTCTAATTTCACTTTTATTAGTGAGATGAACACAGCTGTACCAAATGACAAACTGACACAAGGCTGATTGATCAGCGAAGACTCGAAAACTTAAAACTCATCAAAATTTCTTCGTTGGCATAGCGTCAGATCATTTTATTAATTCTTAGTAGTTAAGTTTAACAGTAAACAAGCATCTCAAAAGTCAAGCATACCGGTATCTAGTTTGTGCATCACATACGATAATATAATGGTGCTATCCATGGAGAACAACGGCATGATAAACTATTGTAGCGAAAGAAACCAGAATACTTCAAAAACAACTTGATTATGAGCTATTTAAAGCTAAAAGTCTACAACACACACACACTGCAATCAATGAAAAAAGTTTGACCTACTCCTAGATGGGAAAGGGGGTTGGCTGACAATTCCGCAATTCCCATTCCTGTTAGATAAGACTTACTTGTAATCAATTAGTCGAGTATAACAACTCATTCCAGCAACTATAAGTTTTGGTTTAAACAATGAAGAATTTACTGCCAGCTGATCATAATCTATCAGTCCAGTGGCACTGTTTACCTAAAAACAAAGCATTCAAATTTAGATCTTGATTAAGCACGACAAAACTCTTAATTATTTAGTGTGGCATTTACTGCATCACAATAATATGCAAAATTGCAACTGTTATTTCACATAAAGAAGCTTTTGCAATTTTTAGGCCTAGTTAACAAAGACACTTTAGGATCAGAAACTATGCACTGCCCAATGTCCATGGCCCGGTGCTTAACATCAAATCATTAAACAACAAATATCAATTTTGAATTGAATTACTAATGACTTTAATGGCACAGCTTCAATAGAATAAGCTCTACACAACTGAACCAACCAATCGAAAATACTATAGTGATAACAGTACTGTTTCAGGTTACCACCAAACAAACATTGAAAACAACAAAGTGGCTATTTCATCCAAAAAAAAAATTATTTAAACAAAAAAAGAGAAAACTTTAGCCTGGCATTTTTTGTTTACATTTTTAAGAGTTACGTCAAAGTTTGCATCAAGTAAAAATTTGAGCTAAGGTTTGAATAAAAAAAAACAAAACTAAATCAAATATGCACAGCATCTAAGCAAAGTCACCTAAAAATACTATTGATATACACACAATTTTTGAAGGATTAAATTACATGGCTGAAATTTGCTTAAAACATTATCACTACCTCATGCAAATTCGATTGTGTGCAGCAATAACTATAACAGCGTTGAAACAAAGGCTCTGGCTATTGCATCAGATACCTTATATGGCATTGATTCAAAGAAAATTGAAGTTGCAGATACTTTCTTTTTGGCTGTCATAAACCCATGTGTTAGATGTCCTCCATCAGGCAAATCGAGTCCCATAATTCTTCCATGAGGCTGCACTATACCTAAAATACATTGGCAACAATAACAAAAAATCAAAAATTTTATATTGACAAGTTGCCAGGGCATAATACAGCAAACCTTATGCAGACTAGTTGGTTAATTTCTGTGATAGAATGTTTTGGACTTCAAAATCTTCTGATTGTGAAACCATGTTTGATTCTCGCCGAAAACAACAATTGTTTTCTTGGAAAGAGATTTTCATATTAAAGTGCTTCTATATTGCACCAAGAGAAGTCTTGTTTTACTGCACTGCTAAAAACATTCAATCTATGCTTGAAATTTAGCTACAAAAATTTAAGGCTGAAAAAAGCAGAAAGTGAACACAAAACAATCTTCTTTTTGATATCATACCACAATACAATTTTGCATCAATGTCTTGATAACCAAATCCAAAGCCAAATTGCAATAGAAATTAATCTTATATTGGAAAATAAAAAATAAAAAGAATGAGGTCAGTGCAGATACTACTATCATCTCAATTTTTAAATACCGGTACTGTATATGCTCTCATTACAGCAATATCTAACTTGAAAGACATTTAATTAATAGGAATGGAAATTGTTGCAGATATTTTGATCATTTCCACAAAATCTTTGCCAAATCAAAACCAATAAATACCAACCAGTAAAAACTGCAAAGTTAGCAGGGGAACCAGAGTAAGGCTGAACATTGACACCCCATAATTCACTGTCTAATTTAAAAGCATCCAAAGCTCTTTTTTGACATAGTTTTTCTAATTCATCTATATGCTCCGTTCCTCCATAGTATCTAAAAATATCATTCAATCACTTTAACTTTAATATTATTCAGCATCACTGGTCTATATAAATATGAAAATGAAACAAAAATGCATTTAGAGTGCTCAAAAAACATACAAGACCACATCGTAAAAAGCAAATTCAAAAAAACCTAGTATGTAGTGTTATTATATTCTGATAAGGTATATACTGTACAGTAGTAATGTTAAAATCACTTCAAAAGCTTTTCAGCAAACCATAAATTAAGTCAAATAAAGTTGATTTTAGTTTTCACCAACAAAACTAAAACATCGGCAAGACCAACTGAATACTTCAACCACAAAAGCTAGAAATAAAACAAAAATTCTAAAACATATTTATTGCTACAAATATATACTGGTATGCAGTTAATCCATGCTACTTGCATGTGTTTTGAGTTTCACAGTATATATACAATATGTACAGTTTACAATTAAAGGTAAACATAGCAAAGCCAACAAAAGCAGTATATCAGATATAAGCAAAGCACACTTTCTAACCTTACACCAGGATATCCTTCAGAGTATTTATTGTTTAAACAAGAACCAAGTGCTTGAAGTGCAGCAGCACTTGCAAAGTTTTCAGAAGCAATTAATTCCAATCCATCACGCTGTCTTTCCTTTTCTTTTCTAACTATTTCATAAATTTCTGGATCGTTTTCAGCCAGATCTTCTTGCAACCACAAAATGGGTGCAACTCCACTTTTATCACCACTAAGGTTATCTATGTTACCAGTGTCCATATGCCTACTTGAGACTAAGATCCCAAATTCTAATTGGCAGAGGCTGCTGTTACGTTATGTAAGAATAAGAAAATTGCTATCCTAGCTCAAACCCCAACCCTAAACCTAACCCAAACTCTAATCCTAATGTTAATCCTAACCCAAATTCAAAAACTAACCCAAACCCTAATCATAAAAGAGTAAATCCACTAAATGATAATAAAAATGAGTAGCATGAGCAAATGAGCGCTCAGTCTTTCAGCTCTTATTCTTTGTATGGGCATTACGTAGCGTAATACTAGCCATTTCCATTCTAATTTTAGCCTTAACGCAGTGCTGCATATTTCTGATTTCAATAAATCACTTTAAATATTTAGCTTGACTAGTACAGACTGACAGACCAAAAAGTTTTGATTTGAGGCTGGCTGTTCAGTGTTCATAACTTTTTGCCAATTTTTAGCTTTATTTGTTCTAAATTTGTTAAACTTTGAAAGCATCGATGTCAATTATGGCAACTGTGTTTGCAAAACTGTTTTACTCCCAATGCTCTGTCTGCTCGAGTAGCCTAAATGCATTTTTTGCTGTTTAGTAGTGTTTTTGCAGCATCGTAAAATTGCAAAAGCGAAAAAAGCAAGCACTTTTATTTGAATGAGAGTTAACAAAAAATTTAGTTGCCCACACTTAAAAATTTAGTTGCCCACAAATTTTTGAGGAAAGAAGATGAAAATGTGATAGTAAAGGCTTTGAAATTTGAAGTGAGTGGTAGTAGAGGAAGACCGAAACAAACGTGGAAAAAGCAGGTAGAGAATGAGATGAAAAAAAATGGACAGGGGAAAGAGGATGCATGTGATCGAACGAAATGGCGAGGCATGGTAAAGACAATGACCATTTGAAATCCGGCCAACTCCATCGACGGGGACAATACCGGATCCAACATGTGATATGACTGTATGATGACACAGTGCACAACACCACTTTAGCCTGGTACTGTAGTCTCAGAATTATTGCAATTTTGCTTGCAAATTCCAGAAAACCCCTTAAATTCAATCGTTTGAATCAGTGCAGAATTTAGTTTCTTTGTTTATTCCAAATTTATTCTTTTTTGGTCGTTCTTGAAGGGTTCTCATGTCGAAAAAATTTTTGTTCGGTTTTCTCTCCAAAATTTTGACAGATCTGAGATCTGAAAACTAACTTCACCAAATTTGAGCTTTCTACGACCTTCCATTCCCTGAGATATGACTGTATTTATATGGTAACAGTTTAGATTTCCCTTTAGAAATTTTGTCAGGTTGCCAACTACAAACTATACTTCAAAAAATTACTGCATATTTGTAACTTTCAGTAGGGCCTACTGTAGTGTTTTTGGCAGTCAGGCAGTGTTGTTGTCAAAGCTAAGTACTGTAGGACTACTGGTAAAGGATCAGAATTAAATTAGCTGCTTTAGTTTTTGAAGTAGGCGTAATTTCAAGCCAACTTTCCAAAAGTTAATTTTCAGTCACAATTCTGCACTGGCAAAATCTGAAATGGCTACACTAAAGTAAGAGGAAAATCGCTAACCTTGAACTAGGCTACCTACAATATCTTGAAAACCGCAAAACATAGAAAGTTTAAATTTGGCAAGAATGCATAAAAGGCTTTTCCCAACAATTTATTCTCTTTAACTTCAAAATTTTTGGTAATATAGTGACTAGGGCTACAAAAAAGTAATATCAGGCTACACAAAAAGTAGCCTACCGGTAATATCTAGCCTACAGGTCACTCCACGAAGTTTGGTTAAATCTTTGTTCACTCCAAATTTGCACTCAGTTGCATTGTTTACTTTTGTAACGTCACAACGTGCATACATCATATGCAGTTTTGTGAACCTTTGCAGAATGCAGATTGACTGTTATTTAACTTGACCTCGATTTTGTCTGTTTCAATTTTTCATTGAGTTTTATCGCGACGAATCGTACTTGAAGACAATTTCGTGATACAGACTTGAATTTTTGGAAACGAAAATGAACTTCTAGAAATAAAATTATCAAATTGCGTGGCAACTCTATTTAATCGCCATTCAAGCGTTGAATATTTGCGCCAAATCGAAATCGTTGCAAAACGATTGCAGCACGCATTCAACTCACTTGCAATGCTTGCAACAGAACAAGTTGAAAATGATTTGCTTGTTTGCTCAAAGTTGAAAAATAAGTTGAAATCTAAAATAATTCGAAAAATAGTTTAGAATTTTTTTCTTTTGAAGTAGAAGGTCTGAGGTTCAAATCTTAGACAGATCATACCGGATATAGAGGTCAGGTAATGCTAGTACAGTATTAGTAGACTAGTACACTGGTATAGTAGACTGGTAGTACCTTACTCGCAGTAATAGGCCTAGTAGTTTATTATTCGACAATACACGTATGTGAAAAAAGATAAAGCACACACAAGAGTAAATAAATAGTTGTAAGGGGATGTCGTTAGGTATAAGTCGTCAGCTTTATTTTAGAATCTCTGCGACTGGTGTATAAGCGTGCGCGTGCTCTTACTCCTCTCATGTGTGCACTCATTAGGGTTAGGGCTAGATCTAGGGAATAGCTTACATCAGAGAGAACGCACGTGCGCTCATCATACACGAATCGCAGAGCTGCCGAAAATATAGCGACTGCTCATACTTAATAATGACACCCGTTGTAAGGTCAGGGGCATCAAAAAAATTTCACTTTTTTGAGTCAAGGTCCCCTTCAACCAGGGTTGCCACATCCTGGAAAAGTCCTGAATTTTTTTTGCTGTCCTGGAAAATCCTTGAATTTTGTTTTAAGTCCTGGAAAATATTTAAAACATTTTCCCGTGATTTACCAGGACAGAATGTGGATTTTTTTTCACATCAATTGGTAGGTCTATCTTGTAATTTTACGAAGCCATCTGCCATTGTTGAAATAATTTGAATTGTGAAAGTCCTTTGAAAAGCTTTGTTGTATTGTTTAAAGACAGGGCTTATTTGTACACTGGTGCACAAGTACAAAATTTGACCTTATTCTCATGTTCAAAACATGTCATAACCTGTGTGATCTAAATTTTTATGAGTTTTTCAAACTTTGCAAAAGTAGATACAATTTATGTCAACATTCTCTAGCAGTTGAATCTTTATTTCATCCTAAACATGAGCAGTATTGCTATTTTTTCTTCAACCGCATTGTTAATATGTGCAACAATCTTCCGGAAACGGGAAAGTATCATAAGTGCTAAAATTTTACCTATTTTCAAACAACGTCTTCACAAATTTGATCTCCATAATATTGCCAATTTAACATACTAACTTGTTTGGTTTATAACGCTTTTTTGCTTTCTGTGTGTATTTTGCCTCACATGTGTGCTCGGATGTGAATCAAGCACCATTGTGTTGTATTTCAAATAAATAAATAAAAATCGCTATCCTAGCCCTAACTCAAACTGCAATACTAGCTCTAACCCTAACGTTAATCTCAATGAAGGGCACAGTGGCTCTACTAGCGCCGCTACTGTTTTGGCAGTGCAGCGCTGCTGTTTTTTCCGTCACCAGCAAAAAAAAAGCAGCAGCGCTTTAGCGCCCTATTGTAAGCAAATACTTGCCAGTGCCGCTACTGCGAATAAATTCCTTCTAAGACTTTTTTCGATTCACATTTTCACACGTTGCTGTTTGCAGTCTTTACTCTCCGCTTTTTTGCTCTGGTTTTGTTATCACGTCATTTTATATTAGTAGAACAAGCTATGCTATCTTTGTGACATTTTGTCGTTACTCGTATATGTATCAGCGAGTTTGATCATACGTGATCCTATTTTTTCTGAACTAAAATTCAATGAATAATGTCTTCCGGTAGCGAGCCAAATTGAACTGATAAAACCAATTTCAATAAAATTGGTTTTGAGCAGTATCTCTTTTATGAAAATGTGATAATTACAGTTCGATAAATTGTTGTAAACTTGCAGATCGCAGAGATGTTTTTTCGCTACGTTTCCTCAAAATGCTGGCATTTAGTTGGACAAATAAAGACAATTTCTTGGCTATCTGGTCAGTGGTCACAGACCACGGTATAGTTTAGGCACTGCAGGTAATAAAGTAGTAACAGGCTCAGCGGCAGAGTAGAGTGTTTCGAGAGGTACAAAAACTTTTGGGGAGATGCTTACGCAGACTGGACCAGATGCTTTTGGAATGCTTTAGCAATCTGGTTAGTAAATATTTTGCTCCAAATCCTAGGTTATCCTTTTTTGGTATAGATTTTGCCCTCAAATTCGGGAGTGAAGACCAAAGAAATAAAAAAAAGGTCTTCATCGCAAAATCATAGGTTACTTGATCACGTTCACTCAGTCTATCTTGCTGTTCAGTAGAAAAGCATTTGTGGTGACCTGTTTTTGGGCAAATTTTGCTGGTCCTCTTGTGCAAGTACAAAAGTTTTCTATCGCTTGGGGGGCACAAGCAGTGATTTGGGAATTTAAGCCTCGAAATGCCCCTAGTGGCGCTGGATCTGTGCCTTTTGGGGCACAATTCTCGCTTGGGAAGCACATTTCTCGCTTACGGAGAACAACCAATGATTTGGGGGGATACGGCCCCGAAAAGGCCCCCTTGGTGCCAAGCCAAGTCAACTGACCGTGACAAACTGATCGTGAACCAACAGTTTTGTAACAGTGATTTTGTCACAATGATTTCGTTACAAAGTGTGGGTTCATGCAAAATGGCTCTGGGGATAGTAAAAATATATTCAAGATCGCCCTTCTCAACCAATCAGCGTTTTTCGCGGTCAATTTGTTTGCGGTCAGTTGTCGTGGACCCCCTCGGCGCCGGGCCTAATCAGTAACATTAATGCGTAGTAAAATAAATTTTGCTGCAACAGTGAACAGTAAAACTAAAAATTAAATTTATAGTGCGCTGAGAATTGAAGTATATAATAAATCGAATCTTGTAATAAATCAGCTTGAATGACAGTTAAGTTATGGAGTTATACTTGTACAAGAAATACTTAGTGTAACGTGAATCGCAATGTGCATCATTTGGTTAGCTTGTATCTTTTCTGTATTGCGGCAACGCGAATAGCATGTTATAGCACTATAGAATATGTCATTACTATGTATCTCCTTCAAGTTCGTAAACACCACGTTCTTAAACGCTCGATCTACTTTCTTATCAAAGTTGAATAAAATCATCACAGGGGCATGAATCACCATCTATCAGTTCTACAAAACTTCAAGAAATGTTTTGTAACACGGTCAATTGATAAATTTTCCTGTTGGACCTTTACGCGAGGAATTATTTTAGTATATGAGGGCCGAGCGTGTGATTTACAGATTGACAACTTCAGAGCTATAAGAGCCAGGCAGAATTGTACAAGTTGAATACTGTGTGTCATCATGCTTTAATGTTAAAACCTTAGGTTATTTGAATCGGTAGAGATTTAAACTATTTCTTATTTCTTTAATTTTTTTGTGTAGAAAATGCGATATAAGAAATTTAAGTTCCTAGCGTAACTTCTAAGGTTAACTTGCTAAGTAATTTCCAAAGCGTTGGTTTGACCAACCAGCATTTTGAAATGCTTGCTTTTTTGAAAGAAGCATGCCAACAACCAATTGAATTGTGATTTGCTTACGTGTCTACCATTTAAGCCTGCTAAAGCCAATGATAACCTGTGCCGATTTTTTCGAAGTTTAAATAAGTAACTTTTGTAAATAAGGTTGAAATTTCACTGTTAGGTACTGCATTCAAATGCCATCGTTCTTTTTACTCTTTCTTTAAAGTAGCGGCAGCGCCCGCTTTTTAGCATGCAAGTAGCGGCAGCGCCACTACTTTCTTATTTTAGTGGTGATAAGCGGCAGCGTCGCTGCTTTTTTTGCCAAATGGCGGCCGTGGCGTTACTTTTCAAGTTGCAGATCCCCAGCTCTGGTTAATCCTAACCAACCCAAACTTAAAATTTTAACCCAAACCCTAAAAAAATTTAAAAAATAGAAGAGAATAAATGAGCACCCACTTGCCCACTCTTCTGTTCTTTGTTATCTTAATCTCTTGAAGCAGTTCTTACTTGTACGCTAGCGTGCAAATAAGCACTTCCTTGTTGAAATACCAAAATTTGCACTTTCCAGTAGCCTACAGCATGTACTGGCATAGATTATTGAATATTATTAGGTATAGAGTGAATTCTTGGAGAGTAATTTATTGTCATGCGATACTCTAGTAACAGAATTACTGCCAGAAGTGTAGCAGGCTATAGGCCCCATTGACCCGTTGACCAAAATGCACAATATACACTTCTGAACCAGTTTTTTTACAGTAGTATGGACTGTTAAAGCAATTTAAAGCCGCTTTTGAAACGCTATTTAGGGGAGGGGCTAAAATTACTCAAAAATCAAATCAGTAGCAACCAACTAAAATGGCTAAAAATAAACAATCAATTTGATCACGTGATGCAAAATACATAGGCTTGTAAAAAAATTTTACGGGGTTATCTATTCATTCACTTCAGTATTTAGTTCATTTAGTTACCAGTAAGTGCCATTACCTCGCTGAAATCTCATTTCATTAACCCATCCCCCCAAATTATCATTGTCTAGTGTTATAAAATACAGATGATTTGGATTAATGCTTGTGAGTTTTTTCGAGGTAAATGCATATTTGTACTCTTGCGTGCTATTGAGCTTTGCTTATAAAGAATAAGAGAGCAAGAGTGGGTGCTCATTTGCTCAAATACTCTTTTATTTTTCAAATTATTATCGTTAGGATCTAGGTGTAGATTTTGAGTTTGAGTTTAGGATTAATATTAAGGTTAGAGCTAGGGTTACAGTTTGGGTTAGGTTTAAGGTTGGGGTTAGTTAGGCCTAGGATTTTTTTATTATATTTCCGTGCTGGTGTTCAAATAAGCTCCGATTTTTTCAAATGATAGGATTTTATGGTTTATTGGTGAGAAATAAAGCTATGACTAAAGTTTTGTCATTAGCCATCACCCACATATTAGATGCCCATTTATGCAACCAGTATAATCATGTTTTTCCAGTGCTAATTTTTATGATTCATGTTAAATGCATTAATCTTTACCAAACTAGTTTAATCAGAGAGAAAGATTTTACTTGCAAAAAATGCATCCCTGGTGTGTTATTTGAAGATGAAGATAAAATGATAACTTTAGATGGAGACAACATAGAAGTGGTGGACAGGTTTTTTTAGCTTGGTGATGTAATCAGTATGGAAGGAGGAGCTCAGGAGTCTGTAACATCAAGAATTAGATCGGCATGGAAAAAATTTAAGAGGTTTCGAATGTTATATGCGGAAGAAGCATATCATTGAATGTTAGAGACACCGTAATCAAAAGCTATGTGAGAAATGCCCTAACTTATGGTGCTGAATGTTGGGCATTGAAAATGGAAGATGAAAGTAGGCTGAAGACCACAGAAATGAGAATGTTGCGAATGATATGTGGGAAAACCTTGAAAGATAAAATGAACAATGAGAAGATTCGTGAAATGATGGGTGTAGTGAGATTGGAAGAGTTTATGAGAGAGAAAAGGTTGCGATGGTTGGGACATGTGGAGAGAATGGATAAAGAAAGGGGTCTAGTAAAGGCACTACTCTTAGAAGTTGATGGGACAAAAAAAGGAAGACCGTAAAAGAGGTGGAAAGAAGTACTAGAATGTGACATGACTGCCAGAGGTTTGCAAAGGTTGGATGCTCAAGATCGTGTAAGATGGCGACTAGGCTGCAAAAACCAGCTGCCCCTGCATGCGGGGAACCTCTGCTGGTCTCCAGAAATAGAAGGAAGCACATTCCTGGAGCGAAATGATGATGATGAATCTTTACCAAACTAGGTCTAAAATTAAGTTATTATTGCAAAAAAATTGCCAAATCTTTGGACACTGGGTGTTTTTCCCCTAGAGACTCAGTGGCCTCCAGCACCTGGGGGCTTTGCTCCATACCCCCAAAGCAGCCCTCCCATTGCAGATTTCTGGCTATGAACCAGGCTAGTAATAGTAGTCTGTACTAGGAATGTGAGTGCGTTACATCAAAGTTTTTCTTTAATCACAAGTACTATAAAGTAAGTGCATGAAAGAGTAATAGTGAAAATTAAAATTTTTAGTCCTGTGAAAAAAAAACAAAACCTTAAGCAGTCCTGGAAAATGACCAGAAAAAGTTCTGGAATTTGATTTTGCAGTTTCTGCGGCAATCCTGTTTGACCTCTTACTAAAGTAAAAAAACTTAACACATTTGTTAACTGATAGCAGTTAGATAATGCCGAAAAATTTTGCTAAAATATGATCATTGACCAACAGAAAAGCACGATTAATTTTAGTAATTACCAGTACTTGAAACATTTCAGGTGGTGCCAATAACTTGCTGCTGCTGTGACATTTTATTTTCAAAAGAAGCTGTGTTTCCAGCACAATGATACGGTAACTTACCCAGTAGGCCTCGCAAATTTGTTATGGTAGGCTAAATGCTTCAGCATAAAACAGCAAGATGTGAGTATAAGGAATTTAGGCTATTTGAGTTTTTTTGCAATGAAGAAACAAAAGCTTAGCTTACTCAATAGGCCTACTCAGTTGCTTATCTTGTTTTTGATCTACAATAAGCCTAGCCTACAAAATACCTTAGCCTAAGTACTTGAAATTACTGGTGCTCCATTAATAAATAATCATTTAGAGTGACATTTGTCTAGCCTTTTCTTAATCTTAGTATTTTATGGTTGTCTGTGTGAAGGCTGGTATGAGCAGATGTGGGCGAAGTGCAATTCATAAATGCTAAGACAAAGAGCAAAAGCTGCATTTTAATTTTTTATTTTAACATATTGTGAAAGTTGCATTGTGGACTAATGCTTTTAAAATTTGTTGCTGATTATTATAATTGCATAGCACTTTCAATTTTTTTTTCTGTTAAAACTGTACTTTGAGCTTATATTTATAAGTTTATACTTTGAACTGATTTTCGTTTTATTTAAATCAATCTGAATCTGAAATACATTGCCAAATAGTTATCTTTTATAAATTACTAGCTCCTTTACATCTAAAATTGCAAAAATGCGGAATTTGCATTGTGTTTCATAAATTTGATTGTGGAAGTTAATGTTGCGTATTCACTTGGTAACTATATGGAAATCTGTTTTGCAATTGCAGAGTTGCGTTGTGCTCCACTGAATTAAAAAGTTCATTGCAGAAGCTGTGTTGTGCTTTAACTGAATAAAAAATTTGGCTGCAGAGTGCAGAAGTTGTGCTGCGTTTCAGAAAATAAAAAATTAAATTGTTCATCTTGCACTGTGTTTAGTGTTTAAAAACATCTTTGTGCTTTGCTGGGCTACACTTTTGGTAAAATGTTATTCATGCCCACCTTTGGGTACTAGACTCAGTTCTATTATTATAATTAAGGCAGTGGCTATTTTGGCACAAATGCTATTTTTCCACCAGTACCAAAATAGCCCTATCCATAAGTCATAACAGAAAAAATACTATTTTGACCTGTGTCACTAGGGCGTAGTGGCTTTTAATTGCCACTGGTTGCCCAAATGCTATTTTACCACCAAATGCTATTTTGATAGCCTAAATGCTATTTTGCCACCAGTGCTAAAATAGCCCTAACTCTAACCATAACAGAGGGAACATACTATTTTGCCACTAGTAGCTAAATAAACACTTCCTGTAATCTGTAATTAAACTTTTTGTACTACCAGTTAGTCTGCTAGTAAGCAGGTTGTCATTTATCAGGTTAATCCAATTGCAAGGTGGATAGTATATAATACTGTAGCATTTTCACCACAGTGCCATTGATCAAACTACTGTATAAGAATGTCTTCTAGCTTGCTTCACTCACAGGACTCAAAATCAAATTGGTTGAGGCGTTCTTTGCCAGAGCATGACCCAGAAATATACCAAATCATCAAAAAGGAAAAAGATAGACAACATAATGGATTAGAATTAATTGCTTCAGAAAATTATACAAGTGCTGCTGCTTTACAAGCTGTTGGCTCATGCCTAAACAACAAATATTCTGATGGGTACCCAGGCGAAAGGTAATTCAAAGTTGCTTAAAAATTTCCACAGTAAAAAAAACATAGTTCATGGTGCTCCATTTTTAAGTCTCAGCTTGTTGTTTCAGTTGTGTAAATGAAAGATAACGTTTAAAGTAGTCAATGAATGTTTAAGTACAATAATCAACCAAGTATTTGGCTCATTTAGTAGTACTATTTTCCTTGGTGCTGTTTGCGACTTCTTGAAATGTTATCGATATCTGGTATCAAACTTTAAGGCTTAAGCTTTTATTCACTGTCACCTGTAATAATTTTCAATGCAAATGTTATGATTATTATTTGCCTGCCTTAACATAGTTGTGACTGCTTTACTAGTTTTGCCGCGTTTTTGTTTTGGAATGTTTGAGATAATTCTTTTCCAGTATGTTCCACGATTTTCCACAGTCACTGCCTTGCTTGGTTGTTTACCATTTTTAAATTGCTATATTTGGACTTGAAGTTTGTGACATCAAAATTAGATTGCAATTTGTTGTCATATTCTCATAAAATTTTTCTGTTGTGATGTAGTAACAATTTTTCTGTGGCATTTGAGAGCTTTTGCTTTAGTATAAAAAGGTAGGTTTTTCTATTCTAATGATTTCGGGATTTAAATACAGTAAGTCCTCGGGTTACGACGGTCCCGACTTTGCTGTTTCGAGGTTACGAATGCACTCCATAAAAATATAAATGATAATACAGTACTGTAATATCGAAGCCCTTAAACTGGATCATTGTGATCAAGAAATACAGTGCTTTGGGCTCATTGGTTTTCGTCATTTGCATCGTAAATGATGTGAACAATTGCAAACTATTACGATTATGAACAAATAATCACTAAGCTTCAGTATGTGAATGATATGTATAGAGTAATTTATGTATAATGTTCTGACTTGCACTGAAATTTGGGTTACACCGCATCTCAAGAACAGAACAACATCGTAAGTCGAGGACTCCCTGTAACTCTATCGTCAGGGATTTTAGTTTAGTAGGCAGTTTAGCTGAGATTGTGTGTCTGTGATTGGCTTGGGTAGACATACTGTGCGATCTGAATTGGTTGATTGCGATCAGTTTTAGTGAAACGATTTTGCTCTTAGAAATTTGTTTTGTTTTCAATCTTAAGTAGAAAGTTCAAGATTGGTGTGCTGCTTTCTACAATTCAAGAAGCTAAAGGAACTACCAACTGCCATTTTCAATTCGTCAATTAACATCTTAGTTGTTCTCTGGTTAAAGTCTATGTGGACTATTTTAGAGATTAAAGGTTGTACTCTAACCAAGTATTCAATCTCGCGACATTCACTCGTGTGATGACTAATGAAACGCTTTTGTACTGGTACTGCCTGCTATAATTTGATACACATCAGTCATCTCTATTTATCGTTTTTAGATTATGTTATGGAACTGAAAACATTGATGATCTTGAAAGGCTCTGCCAAAAAAGAGCTTTAAATGCTTTCAATTTGCAACCTGATGAGTGGGGAGTTAATGTTCAAACTTATTCGGGATCTCCTGCTAACTTTGCTGTCTTTTCGGGTAGGTTTTCTGTAATTGTAAATTTTATCTATGCCATAATGTGCAATACCTTAACAAGATTGTTTTGTCGTTTTAGGACTCTGTGTGCCCTAGATTCATGCTCTAATCTTATTTTTACAGAGGTGTTGTGGTGGTGGCAAGTAGTAGACAACATATTTTAGTTCTCTCCGTTTCAACACCAAGTTATCCAAAATCTTGATACATCACTAGATAATTCAGAAATTTATCAACAAAATGCAAATGGGGTTACCATCTAATGAATATTTCAAATCTTTAATGAACCCAGCCAAGTTCTTCTACAATGCAAACTTGCTACTTTTTTTGCTCTCAAGAGTTATTTTTGTTTTGAAGTAATTCATTTCTCTTCTGAGAAACCTTTTGCCATTTTGAAAACACAGATTTTGATTTCGTTTTTAATATGTGTTTGTTTTTGAAAAAGTCCTGAATAGGGTAGTACAAACAAGAATTTCGAATCCTTGAGATTCGAATCTCCGGAGAAACAAATCAACAAATTTCAAAATGCATTTATAATTGAATTTGAAAAAAATCTTTTAAAGCAACCCAAAATGCAAAGAGTGGTGCGTATTATGCAATTTCAAGCAACCTAACTGTGTATGTCTAGTCGCATTTCATTGATAGTGCATTGCACTCAAGCAAGTGTGCACGCACGCAAGAAGTGACAGCTGTCTAACTTAGTCAGGATTGTGTTTTTTGAATTTTTGCGATAAAACTGTATTGTCACCATTTGCAATGAGTTATTTTAGAATAGAATTCTAAATTCAAAATGTCTATTCTTAATTATTCTAGAATACTGCATTATTCTACTTTGTACAACTGTAGTTCTGAATAGGTATCAAAATATAAGACAACTTGTAAAAAAGGGTGTATGTGAACTGCTGTACTGTGTAGTTTACATGATTAATCAGTACCAGTATTTTAGTATGCTATTACGCTTTGTAGGTATACTGAAGCCTCATGACAGAATAATGGGCTTAGATTTCATGGATGGTGGGCACTTTACTCATGGCTACATGACGTCCCAGAAGAAAATATCTGCCACATCAAAGTTTTTTGAAACTATGCCTTACAAGGTTCATTATACTATATTATTTTAAATTTTAAATTGTTCCTAATTCAAAGCCACACCAAATAATATAGGAAAAAAATAAAAGCAGCTTTGATTGGAAGCTGCACAAAATCAGTTAATCTGTTAAAATTGAGCTGCTCCAACAAGGAATTTTTTGCTGCAAATTTCTTATCCAAATTTTTTTATTTTTTACCATAAAACCTTCTAGTCTGATACAAAAAAATACGAGTCAACTTGATTGTTGATTTTTCCCTCCTATTTTTCCGTGTTTCATTTGTGCAAAAAAAAAATCAACAACAGCAAAATTTACCCTCATTTATATAGCATACAGTGGTTGAAGCTTTTTTTGGTAATAGTATTGTTTTTTGAAATGGTTGTGTTTCAAGCAAGTAATTCATGAAGTTTTATTAGAGGATATTTATGCTGGGCATTATTCATTTCAGGTTGATCCAAACACTGGACTAATTGACTATGACCAACTTGCTGAGAATGCTCTTCTTTTTAAGCCAAAACTGATTGTGGCTGGAATTTGTTGTTATTCTCGTCTTATTGATTACAAGTAAATTTTGTGAAAAAT
The DNA here is from genome assembly GCA_963965965.1 of Trididemnum nubilum. Lineage (NCBI taxonomy): Eukaryota > Metazoa > Chordata > Ascidiacea > Aplousobranchia > Didemnidae > Trididemnum > Trididemnum nubilum. The sequence continues at coordinate 19,593,934 of OZ014482.1, read as the reverse complement.
TAACCAAATTTTATGAAATATCAATAATCGTTTGTAGCTATTGTGTCTATCAAGCCTATGATGCAAAACTTAATTTTTTTATTATTTGTTACAGCCCTGGATGATGGACTGATTGTATATACTATACAGAGGTGGGCACTTGCGGCGCAATTACTTTACTTGCGATAGCGCTTGTGCTGCAATTATTTTTAAATGCTTGCGCTGCAAGTATTTTAGCTATTTTGAGCGCAATCGTGCCAGTGCAATTCAAATACGATTAGGAATGATTGTTTATCAATCAAACGTGGTTAAAGTTGAGAAAAAACATTGACGATGTAGACAGGCGTAGCCAGGATTTTTGATTGGAGGTGAGGGCCAAACCTCAAATCACACGCAATGACGTCATCATTAATTTTCGAAAAGAGGGACTTTTTAAGGGACAAAGATACTGTAGAATGGCGGATCAGAAGCTGGGGCCTTGGTTGGCATGTAGCCTGAATTTTGCTAAATGGAAAGGAAGTGAACTAAAAGGTAAAAAGGTTTTCAGACGTGCCTAAATTGGGAGACGTGATGAGCTAATTAGTTTAATTAAAACATATAACAAACAGGGGTCTGGGGGCCGGCCGCTGGACGATTTTTTGTAATTTTTTTGGAAAAAAATAGCTATTTTAATGCCTTTTGAATCACATTTTGCACGTTTTTGGAGCCATTTGATCAACTAAATATTTTATATTTGAAAGCGAATTGAAAAAATCAAACTGGTGAGTCTTCCCTTTACTTACAGATCAAGTCCAAAACACATTTAAATAAGTGACTTGGCTCTGGTGGAAAAAGCAAGGTACACTGACTCCTGCAATAGGTACAGGGTGTCCATAAAGTCCGTGTGCACTTTAAAAAATTTATAACTTTATTTTTATTTGTGATAGAAATAATCTGTAAAAATGTTTAGAAAGTTTTATGTATCTAGTTTTAAGTACAGCTATTGAATAATTCTTCACTACAAAATTTGTAACAATTCTTAGATAAGCAAATTCTGCGTGTTAGACAGTTTCTAAATCAGGAATTTCCAAACAGATGGACTGGAAGGAGAGGACCATTTTGTTAGCCTCCACGTTCGCCAGATTTGACTCCATAAGGTTTTTTTTTATGGGGACATGTGAAAACAATTCTGTATGCAACCAAACCTAGTTATTTGACAGCTAAAATAACTAATGTGATTTCAGGCATTACTATAAATCAGTTGGGAAATGTTTTTAGTGAATTGCAAAATCGTGTTACTCTTTGTATTGAAATGATGGAGAACATGTGGAAACTTCAATAAAATTTCAATAAAACCTTCAAAAATATCGATTTTCTTCTTTCAAATCCTTTTTACAAATTATTTCTATTGCAAATACAATTAAAGTTATAATTTTTTTAAAGTGCACACGGACTTTATGGACACCCTGTATATTTTTTAAAGTAAATAATCATTTAAGTATTTGCTTTGGAGATAAAATAACCAGTTTTGGGAGTACATCTACGACTAGGGGGCCCAGGCCTCCTCAGTTCAAATTCAATAATTTGTTCAATAAGCATTTTCCCTAGCTAATTTTTTTTTTGTCGAAAGTATTTTATCGTGTAAAACTGGCGAGGTGAAGGTAGAATTTTATTTGAAATTTGTGCAATAGAAGGTTACTAAGCAGTCAATAGTCATGTTATTGCGTTCACAAAATGATTAAATGAGGGCCTAAGGTTAAAACTTTTACGACAAAAACACTGAATTTCTCCCGGGTTACGAAATTAAATTGGATGGCAAATTTTTTATTTGAGGGCGGCCAGGCCACATGGTCGTCAATATTAATATTAGTCTGTTGTACATGTATACCAGTGCTCCCACTTTTTTTCGGCAAATTTTTTTTTTCACTTTTTTTTGCCGATTTTTTTTCGGCGAATCGGCGATTTGTTGGAGCAAGAGCAAATAAGTTTTGGCAGTATAGTAACGTAGCTTTAGAAAATTTGACGAATTTGTGGAAACATGACATTTGGTGTACTTCAATACTGGATTGAAACAAACTTCAGGGCACATAAACGTCTTTTTAAAGCTTTGGGCACAATTGTTTAAAGAAAATTTGGGCACTCGCCGATTAGCCATAAAGTTAGAGGGAACACAGATGTATACTGTTGTACACGAAAATGCCAAAAGAAATCGAAACTGAAGAAACATAAGGCTGTGTTGTTATTATTTTTATCATCGGTGGCATTTCAATGGAGGGGTGGGGGCGGGCCTCTTGCCCCCACCCCCCAGTAGCATCACTAAAGGGGGACGGGGGCGGCCCGCCCCACATGTCACCATTTTGAAGTGACACCATTTTATGATACCAAACAAAAAAGAACACCGCAATATCGTTAATATCACTGAAAACGTTTAGCACACAGCATAACGGGATGGACAAAAGAATGAATTTAAGCATCTTTTGAAACATTTATTTAGAGGGTAAGGGGGGGCGCTAATTTGCCAAAAACAACTTACCAATTAGTAAAAACATCCAAAAATGCCAAAACTAAGCAATTAATTTTGATTGCTTTTTGAAACATGCTGAATATAGGTTTTATCAAAAAAAGAGCTCAGGAATTGGGAGATGGTTATTTAATATTAGTTGATTACAAATCCCTTTGACTTAAATATCGTTTCATTAGCCCTTTCGCAAATTATCTTTCCCTATTTAATATAGATGAAATGAATCACTCCTTGCGAGTTTCATTGAACTGTATAATTTTATGATTTAACAGCTTGTAAATAAGAAAATGAAATTTCACCATTCGCCACCTCCCACATAGCCATTGCTCATTTTTGCAACCAACTTTAATTATGTTTTTACACTGCTAATTTCTATGCCATGTTTTAGAAGGATTAATTTATGTCAAAATATAGACGTAAATTTCAGTTATTTTTGCTAAAGTACAAAATTTTTTAGCGCTGGGGCTCTGCCTCCAGACCCCCGTGCCTACAACGGCTGAAGGCGTTGTTCTCCAACCTCCAGTCTTCGGCAAATGGGGGATGTGCCCCAGATCCCCCAAACACCCCCCTCCATTGTACATTTTTGGCTGTGCGTCTGAATCTATTCATGTTTTTGCACTTCTAATTTCTATGCCATGTTTTGAAAGCATTAATTTTTATCAAAATAAGCTTAAACTTAAGTTATTTTTGCAAAACAATACAAATTTTTTGAGTGCAGGGGGCTCCGCCCCCAGAACCCCGAAACGCCCCTTTCATCATTGCAGATGTTTGGTTGCGTGTCTGTTACGAGACGTATGCTGCTCATGCTTCCAAGTTTTAGAATCTTACAATGAGAAGTTTTTGAGCTAGTCAAACAACAACCACTATCTACAGTAATGAAGTAGTACTGCTATCTTTCAAATATTATCTTTTGCAGATTACTGTACATTATGAAGGGTGACACCACGAAATTCTGCCTCGGTTGTCACCATCCTTAGCGACGCCACTGCATCCCCCGCCCTTGGCTACACCTATGTCTGGTAGTTTCATAAAAGCCTCGTCATAGGAAATTCCACTCGTCTACACTTGGAAACTTCTGTTGGATTTACAGCAGGGGTCTACTTTTGTTGAAACGCTTCTAAAATATTTTTTGCTGATTTTAAAAAAATTTTATTGAGCTATTTAAAAAATGGTTGTAAAATCAAATTTGAAGCAGAAAAACTATTTTTGTAATGGTCTTTCCAGAAATACACAGCTCGTTATTGAAAAATCTTAAACTTGCCGCGGGCATTAAACGCCTTACTCGCAACAGTCTGATTTTTTTACCGCAATTCAAAAACAAGAAACAACAAAAACTATTAATTACAACTTTCTTACTAGTTCAGAAAAACTTGCAAGATATTGCAAACGGGAGTGACGGCATTGGTAGCTATTATAACCAACACTAAGATGGCTCAATTACCTTAAACAAAAAACAGGATGATTTTTTAGCGTGCTCCACTCGTTAGAGAGAGATGCATATTGCCCCAGAAGCACAAAATATGTATTGAAGCTTTAAAAGGATTTCTTTGACGAGCCATTAGATAAAAGCAGTGTCTCCGAAGTCGTTTGCTTACCACCACATGAATACTTTATTAGTGGAATTTTTAACACCCCTGCTCCTTTAATTGCGGTTGTTCGCAAGATTTTCATAGTAGTTGCGCGTGAGCTTGCGGCGCAACTTTTATGACTTGCACTGCCCACCTCTGTTACTATAACTGCTACTGGTAGCCATACTTGGACAAATTTTTATGCATAAGTGTTAATATTTTTTCACAATGTTTGAGGACAAAAGCTATTACCGGTACATATTTTGTTAGGAATTTTGCTCTGAAGTTTTTTGCTCCGCAGATTTTCATGTTTTGTTTGTAGTTTTACTCCAAAGTCGATATTTATTTTGTTGCTTGCTTAGGAAAATGCGAGAAATTGCTGACACCAACGATGCTTATTTGATGGGTGATATAGCACATATTGCTGGACTTGTGGCTGCTGGTGTGATACCTTCTCCCTTTCAATACTGTGATGTTGTGACCTCTACAACTCACAAATCTTTGAGGTACCGATAACTCTAAAAGTATAAGCGAATATTTACGGTTGTGTTGGGTATAGTATTTTTCTTAAAAATAGTTAGTGCAATGAATGTTAGGAATTAGGATAGATGTATTGTGTAAGAGCAATAGTCGAAACATTGAAGGCTTAGAAAAGCCCATTAATGTTTGACTTTTAGTTCTCAAAAACACACTGGCTATATGGCATCGTAATTGATATGTTGCATGCTGAAAGTAACATTGAAAGTCTTTTAAAACGTGCTTGAGTTAAGTTAAAATTACCTCAAGTAACATTTTGTAAGTAAGTTACAAAGTAACCTTTGATGATTAACACTGAAGTATGAAAGTCAAGACCAGCTTTTTCGGCAATGTCATGGATTTGGTACTGCATGGAAACTGAAAATAGTTTTTAGATTTTTCTTTTTCAAGTATTTTTTACAAATAGCCCAAGCCAAAAACTAACCCTATTTGGTCAAGTTTAATCTATTTTTAACATTTGTGTTTGCGTTCTGTTTCAGAGGTCCTCGTTCAGGTTTGATCTTTTATCGAAAAGGAGTTAGATGCAGTAAGAAGAATCTAAAATACAATCTGGATCAGCAAATTAACGAATCTGTATTCCCTGGTTTACAGAGTGGGCCTCATAATCATACAATAGCTGGTGTTGCTGTTGCATTAGCAGAGGCAAAAACCCCGCAGTTTCTCGAATATCAATCGCAGGTATGGTCAATTGGTCATATACGTAGAAGCTCAGAATTTATCAAACTAGAATTGCATGTAAGCTTAAATTTTCGATACAAAATATTGTTCTTATTTAGCTAGATGCATACCACCAGCATGTCCATTAGATATATGATACCATGCTTGAACACTTAAACAGTCTGTTTTGCTTATACTCTTCCAGGGACTACATTTTAATATATTCTTATTCAAATCGAAAGTGTTGAAAGAGATGATACATGACTTGCTTTCCCCTGTCACACAAATAGATACTGGAATTGCTTTTCATATTATACAGATATAGTGCGACACTTGTATTGAGACTATAAACTGACTTGCTATTATGGTATGATACAATAGTAGCAAGGCATTTTCGCTTCCAAACTTATAAAATAACTTGACAATCAGTTACTATAAAGGCATTTTCTAGGCTACTTAGCTGGCTACCTGGTTGGTCAGCCGAAAAGAACTTCGATTTGATAACGGGCGACTGAAATTAGAATTACCCATAATTTACGTTTTAAATTCTGCTTCAGCCTGATAAAGCATTTAATGCTTCTGTGATATTCAGGTACTGAAGAATGCTAAAGTTCTTTCTAATGGGATGATTAAAAAAGGCTACGACGTTGTCACGGGTGGAACTGACACCCATCTAGTGTTGATCGATTTGAGAAGCAAAGTATGTTTCTAAATCTTTTTTTTGTTTTCGACGCAAATCCATATTACTTTATAGCTGAATATCATTTACTTTGTTATTTTGCTTCACACAAGTACTCAAAGCAATGTACCATTCAGTTTTGTTTTTTTTACAACCTAAAATTTCAATATTATAGTACTGTAGTCTTAGTTATGTTTTGTTTGGTTTTTTCTTAACTTACAGACACCAGCCTATGACATTTTCTTGGAAAGTGTCATAGCTTAGTCGGTTTTGCTCTTAGCACTATATGATACGGTCCCACCTTTCATGCTTGTGCATTGTGCAATTACGTTTTTTTATTGATGTAGGGCACGGATGGGAAACGGGTTGAGAAAGTATTGGATGCGATCAAAATATCGTGCAACAAGTTCACCTGTCCGGGAGAAAAGACGCAAGCTCAGTCAGGAGATAATTTTCACCATGATCCTAGTGGTTTGAGAATCGGCTCTCCTGCTCTCACTTCCCGCGGTTTTACTTCGGAAGATTTTGAAAGAGTTTGCGAGTTTTTAGATGAGTAAGTGCTGTGCAATTATAATATTGCATTTTTAATCTAAATCTCTGCACAATAGCTTTATGTTGTGCAGTAACGTAGACAGAGGAAGGCATTGTGCCACGGTCCCCTCTTTGGGTATTTGAAAACCCTATATTGCATAAATTTCGCCACTGAAAATCAGCGATGCCCCCTCCCTTTTTGGAAGCGGACCAGCAAGCAACGCAAGCGGTCTCGACTGACGGAACATAAATACGACCAAAACTGTCGAAAATACCGGTTCCTATGAGGTGAAGACTTTCTTGTCGTCACATTAATTTTGGAGCTCCCCTCATCTCGAAATCCTGTCTACGCCGCAGTTGTCTATGCATTTTGTTAGCATTGCAACAACTTGACCAAATCAAGTTTTAACGTTGGCTCAAGCAAAATTTTTTGTTACAGGGGTGTTCAATTGACTATCGAAATCCAACAATCTTTCAAAGAAAAAGCGACTTTTGAAGAATTCGCGGAAAAGCTAACTACTGATCCGTCGATCAAAACAAAAATTGGCTCTATCAGAACCAGAGTTATTGATTTCGTTAAGAACTTTCCCATGCCTGGATTAGAAGAACTGTAACTATTGGTTGTATGTACAATTGTACGGTGCTAACCAGAGGTGGAGTCCTCGAAGACGTCCTTGGCCTCAAGGACTCATTTTAAAGTTCTTGGCCTTGGCCTCGAAGCCTCCAAGTCCTCAAAAATGCCCTGTCCTCGGCCGAGGACAGCATTATTTTTTGATTTGTTGAAAATAGGCCAAGGTCATGAACTTTTTTCTTCTTCGTTTGAAATTTTGCGGAAAGTTTGCGATTTTCTGTGCGAAGACCTTGTTTTTGGAAAAAACTTGCGCGTTGTGTCTTTGGCCTTGGCCTCGAGAGGATCTGTCCTCGGAAAGTCGGTCCTTGGCCTAGGCCTCGGATTTTTTTGTGTCCTTGGCCTTGAGCCTTGTTTCCTCGACTCCACCTCCGGTTCTAATTGGTGATGCTTATATTCGAGGTGGGCAAACAAGCAGTAATGTGGGTGTAGACTTGAAAATGACTGCAAAGTGTCATTTCCTTTGTTCCAATAATTAGTGTTCTTTTTTATTTTAATTTTTGTGACGCAATCAAATCAAAAAGGTATTAAATTGTAATGTTGTTGCAATATCCAAATTATGAACTAACTTGGCAAATTATTTTTGCTTTTATTTGTTAACGCAGTTTATTTACGAAAACCTAAGTTCAAGTCTGAAAAATTTGTGCAATGCATATTTTTACTATTATTTTTTGCCGTTTTTGATAGGATACGACAGTGCATTACGTGTCTTTGCTGCAAAATCAAAGGCTTTGAAATCAGTGTCACAGCTTTCCTACTTGACTAATGTGTATGGTAGACAGGTGGGCTACTATCACCTGGAAATGACCAAAAGGTCTCTATCTTTCTCTCTGGGCCATGAACTTTGCAAATACCTGAAGTAGCCTTAACTTACCTACTTTATCTCGAATTGTTCACAATTGAACGTGATAAATATTGTTTAAAATGCTAACGTTACTAATCTAATTTATCGTTTTTTTTAGTAAATAGTGAAATACTGTTTTTGGCTGATATTGAATGACGGAAACAGTGTTTTATTTTTAGTGCATTTTTGTACTTTTTTGAAGTTCGTGTTACAGTAGCCCATTCTCTTATTCCTTGGATTTTGCATCTTACAACCTTTGGCGATCTTTGTGCGACATTTTTGTTAAAAACTGGTTAAATAAGGAATAGTTAGCTAAAAAGATACTAAAATACGTATTCGTTCCAGATCGCTAAAAAACAAATTTTACATGTAATTGGAACTACATATTATTTGATCTCTATGTAGTGTTTCTGTACAGCTATGCAATGTCTTTTTGAAGTACAAGTCTACAGTACACATCTTGCTGTGTTTTATTTCAGAGTGCTTTTTACAACTTGTACTGAAAATTTTTGACTAATGTACATATTAGGCAATAATTCCGACCGAAATTTAATTTTGCCAATATGGCACTTCTTGTATTCAAGAAGAAACTTGAATAACTTCGAAAGCAAGTACGTCTTTCCAAAGAATAATTTGCTCAGTACGCTGCACAGTAGCCAAACCTCCGCAAGAACTTTGGTACTATACATATTTTTAGACAAGAAAGAGGACAGAATCAGCAGAAAACGAAAAGTATGTAATAGTTCCAGTTGCTGCTTTCAAGCAAAGCGTCCACGAACAATCAACTCAGAATGCAATTTACAAAACCATAGCAAGTCTGTAGCTTTTGAAGTCTGTGCTCCCTCAACACTTGTTCATTATGATGTAGAAACTGACCCAGCTGTCCTCCTTTCGGATCCCAATTCTACTCACACCAAATCTACGAAGACTTCCGAATTTTTGAAAGCGTTTGGGTCTATTTTAACTCAACCGACACCAATAGCTAAAGAACAAGGACCAACTGATTTTATACAGGCTTTTGGGTCAATAGTGCCTCCAAAACCTGTCGCAAAAGATCGCCAAGTACAAAGTGACTATGTGAAGGCTTTTGGGTCTGTTTCTTCTAAAGTAGTACCAACAGCTGAAGAAAAACTCTCAATTAATTTAGCGAACACTACTGAGACTGCATTAGGTCAGCAACGACCTACTGCTAAAGAGCGACAACAATCAAGTAGGGGAATTCACATACCCAAGCGTTACAGAAGAGCTATACATGTGTGCCAGGCTATATTGCAACAATTGAAACGGCATAGCATGGTATATCTGCTTAAAACGCATTGCAAAATTGAACAGAATCACAAGAACGTGGAACTAACCACCGTTGCTGTTGACGAAATCAAAGAAGATTTGGTCTGCTCGTTACGTCTTTATTCTTCAGTCAATGAGGTTAGTTTATCAGTGCTTTTTTGCTGTACAGACTGTGGTGTTTGCTTGTTATCTTCGACATTGTGGTTGATTGTGATTGTCTTGTAAGCTGTCGCCGATCACGTCGAGGTAAATTGTTAGAAAATTATCTCAATTGCCTAGTATTGATGTTCGACACATCCACTATTGTCGTTCGTTATTGGTAGTATGTGAAACAAGATTTGCAAAAAAAAATAATAGTAAAGATACCTGCAGCGTGGTATTTTACCTAAAAGAATCGAAGATATGCTGGCTTGGTTTGGCACATAGGCTTAGCCTACGCTATTGCGAGTTCTTCGATTTGGGTTTTCCAACAAGTAAAAAATATACAAAAATCGACTGTTTCTATTTTTTATCGTGTTGTTGCTTATCTAACAAAAGTCGTAATTTGTATTTTTGTGATGAAGCAGCTCTGAGTTCTTTTAGAACACTTACATAATCTTACATTCATTTAAATAAGACACCCCTGATGATCCCGATTACGTGTGAAACAGATCGTAGAGTTTTAATTTTTGACGTGTACTATGTTATAACCTTGGATTTAAATATTTTGCAGGTGTTTTTGTTTTTGCGTTCAGTCATAAAGCTGTGCTTTCGACAAGATCTGGTTTGGGGAAGTAGGAACAATGAGTCAGCATTTTTCAAAAACTTAAAAACTTTCTTATATTGTCGCCGTTTTGATAAAATATCTGTGACGGATTTTTGCTTGGGAATTTCATTCGACTCCATAACATGGCTCAAAGGTAATTACTTTCTCGAAATATTTTTTATCTAATTTTAAAGGGCACAAACACAACCAACAAATTATAAAATAGAGTGGCCGTGAAAATAATCTAACGAATTTGTTGCAGTTTTAATGTCCTAATCGCGCATCTGCTACATTTTTCAGAAATATTGTACATCGTTTTGGGTGTCAAAGGAACTACCATGTAATTGAGAAGGAATAGTGTAAAGCGTACCAGGAGTTGATGGAGTGGCAAACGGGTGGGCTGGTGGCAGCTCCCGTGACCAAAGCACCTTGGTAAACGACAAAGATTCAATTCCCCTCCAGCACAATTTTGCCCTTAACTGGCATTCTTGATCATTAAGTTTTATACTGTGGTTCCACTTAATTGCAACTACAAGCTTTAACAACCAGTATTTTATTTTGCAGGTCCACATGCTAAAGAATCATTTTCAAAGTTTTTAAAGTGGATGCTTTTAGATTTTGTATTTGAAATCATCAGGAGATTTTTTTATGTTACCGAACATGCTAAAACAGGCCACAAGTGAGTGCCAAGTCAGTATAGGTGAAAAAGAGTTCAAAGAGCGTTCAGAATTGTAATTAGTTGTTATTGTGATCCAAAATTGGTATATTTTATTGTAATCTCAACTAAACCACGGCTTTAGGTAGCAGAGTTCAAAGTCACGTGTTTTTCTTGTTTGTTAAAGCCCGTTTCTGTATTTGCTAAATTATTTGTGTTTGTAGGTTGTATTACTACAGAAAGGACGTTTGGGCTCGAGTAGTGTCTTGCGCTTCGGAACTTATGGTTGCCAAAAAAATTTGGATGCCCTCGGCCATGCACACAGCACCTGCGCAATATAAAGTTCGGTTTTGTCCTAAACAAAATGGAGTTAGAGTTATAATGAAGAAGATAAAGAACAAAAATGCTGAATTGGTAGAATCAGTTTTTTCTTAGTTGCATTAGGAGGTATTCAATGCGTTCTGATAGAATGTTATTGCGTGCTATCTGAACTAAACCTCTGGTAATTAGAAGTCTTGGCGTGATAGGTTTTGAAGTAATTGTTACTACTTTGTTAAGACTGCAAAATGACCTTTTAACCTTTGAGTCAAGATGCCACTAGTGTACCACACGCGGTAAAGGCTTTACATTGTCCCTTTTATTGCTGAACGTCATCCAGGAAAGCTGTAAATACCAATTTTTATAATTTTGTGTTGGATCAAAGAGGGAATCGAAACCAAATCTTTCGTGTCAGTAGCAGACGCTCTATCCGAATGACTACTCATCAATTAACGTTTAACTACTTCAATAGATGCTCTGGCAATTGCCTAAATTAGTGACTTGCTCAAAATGTTTAGATGTCGTCGTGCGATATTTTGAGGATATTGCGATGCATTTGCACAATATACCCTTCCATTCTTGGGTGTTCCGTATTAAATGCAGACCAAATTCATGCTAGATGGAGAGATTTTTGGCGAGCTTGCCAAAAGAAATGCATTTATTCAAAAATACCCTTCCCCCTTTTTTTCGTGAAAGTAAGATGTAACTATAGATAAAATGCTTCTGTTACTTTTTTTAGCCCGCAAGATTGAGATATACGATTCCCGCAATTGCTATTACTGCAAGGACTTGATGTAAATATTTAGGTTTATTTATAAGCTGGATATGACCTATATACAGGGTTGGCCAAAAAAAATTACACCCTTAGACAAAGTGCCATAACTTTTTTTTGCATAGAGATAACAATTTAAAATTTTCACCATTTTTTTTACAACGATTTATTGCGTTATTGCGTAGCTGTTTAAAATTTTTCAATGAAATTCCAAGAAGTTATAAAATGACGTCCATTTAAACATTGAAGACTGCAATCTCTTTTCACAAAGTGCGTTCAAAGGTTTTTTAGCAGGTAACGTAACTTTTTTTTTAATTGGCCTTTCTATACTCATTGTGACGTAACAATGCCTGAATGCTAACAAATTGATCTCGTGTGCGGTTGGTGATTGCAGAAAACGGAAAACACATCGAAAAATATTGAACGAATGAACAATCGCTTACTATTTGTGCCGTGTTAATTTTCATGCAATTGCAGTTTGTGATACTCACTATTTAAACACTTGTAATTTTGTTATTTTATGGAAATTTTTAATAAAATTGTACACATCTACGCTATATATTGTCGTAAAGAAATGGTAAAAATTTTTAAATGTTATCTCATTCCAAAAAAAAGTTATGACACTTTGTCCAAGGGTGCAATTTTTTTTTTGGCCAACCCTATATATGTATATTGCCGTTTTTTTACAGAGCTTGATTTTTTGTTCAAAACACGTTGCATCATTTCACTCGGTATTCTGTAATGTGTATTAAACAGAAAGAGTGTGGGGTTCTGGCCCAATTCAGTTATAGATAACTTTTACTAAGGCAAACTCTCCAGCTAGAATTGTGCGGAAGTTGCGGGGCCATTGTAATTCTGCAATTCGTTCATTCATTCAAGAGCAAAGCTTCGGCGTCAGTAAGAGTGAGGGAAACGAGTAAATAAATTTTTACTTCATTCGAGTTCGTGAGTAATCTGACCAACCGGCCAGCTGGTCGAACGGTAACTCGTACGTCTCTGGAGTGGGAGTTCTGCGGTTCGAATCTCGGGCCGGTTTAATCAAACATAGTGTTGCCAACGGCTCGCGACCGCTGCGGCAATTCTTCGAAAGGAGCTGTGTTGCCCGAGGGCAATGACGCGGAAATGAGCCCCACAAACTTTTTACACGCTTCGGCGTAATAGAGTGAGTATAATGAAAGAGTTGATTTGATTAACCGGACCTTAATTTTTGAATTGTAGATTGACCTCGATGCTTGCTTCGATTCTATTCCGGTCGAATTTTTGTTACAAATACTCCGTAATATATTAAGCAGGTAAACTTTGTAATATAGTAAAACGTAATACATTTGTTTTCCTATAACGACCGACCTACGGACAGTGTACTCTCCATGAACTCTGCAGTGATATGCTAGATCAAAACGTCCGGCGCCAAACCGACCGCGGCCAAAAGTCACAGACCACATTAGTGCATGATGATATTGAATTCCGAAATTGTTCTAACCAAATTCCCTTGTTTTTTAGAGCTTCCAAGGTGTCAGTTGACCATGTAATCAAGCCAAAGGTACGTCAGCAGTAGTTGCGGCTCAATTTTTGTGTGTCTCTACTATTTCAGTGTCAATAAGTTGTAGTAGATAGGGTATTTTATAGATAGCTTTTACAAACTTTTACCCTTTCCAATTTTAAGTTGTTTTTTTTTTATTCACTAACGTCGAAAAACGTTACTGCTGTAGAGATACCAGCATTGGCTTGTGTAAATGATAAAAATAAACTAAACTTGATTAATATTTTTTATTGCAGAAATACGCGAAAGTATCAGCTTGCTCAGACATAATCTATAACACAATAAAAAGTTCTCTCAGGAATGTTCATTTGGATGTTTTGGGAAAAGTAAGCAAGCAGAATTGTGGTTTTGTGTTTGAAGCACTTGGAAGAAAAACGATTATTCAGCAGCAATAAAAAAAGAGCTTCTAATAAGGCAAAAATGGTATTGTTGCATTACGGAAAGAAACAATTAAATTTATACGGCCTCTAGAAGTTATTTCAATTTTTTTTCTCAAGGACTAGAAATTATGTAAAGGAAACTTTGGTGAAGTTATGTAAAAAAAAATTGTATAAGCAAAAAATGGTACATTTTCAAGAACAATGAACTAAAAAATTAATGATATGATATAGAGTATAGACAGTACAGTATCCAGGTTTTTAAGGTTTTGGATGCTGTCTATAGCTAATCAAAAATTCATACATTTGTAATCGACTATCAAAGTTACCTGCTTCTGTCTGATTTTGCGCATTTACAGGCGTACATCAAAACGCAAGGCATTCCTCAAGGCTGGAATCTATCTTCAATGCTATGCAATATATTCTACGGTGATTTAGAGACAAAGTACTTGAGAGAATTTATGAAATCTAAAGGTGAATACTTAATAGTTACCACTTTTTTTGTGAATCCAAAATTACCCAACCTGCTTTACACCAACTACAGTGCATTTTCGCTTGGCAAAGCGTTAGGAAATCGACTCTAAGATCCTGAGTTTGATTCCCATCCCGTTGCCAATTTGTGCCAGTTCAGCAGTGTGCTTATAGTTTTCTACAGTGTCTTTAATATGCAGTAATACTATGTTCGTTGCTCATCCTGCATTTAAAAAATTGCAACCTTTCCCTTACAACTTCAATATTATTACAACTGATTAAAGGCGAAAAAATCTTTATTTTTTGAAATCTGAGTGGGATCCGCTTAAAGTTTAAAAGGTTGTGTTGACGATTGTAATTCGGTACTTTTGAGCTGTTCTTCATAATCCAAAACGCATTAAGAATACCCCGTTAATTTGCTTTTTTATATATTTTTTCAAATTTCAGAAAACATCGTTAGTTTGCTGATGAGATTTACGGATGATTACCTTTTTGTATCAACGGAAAAAGAAGAAGCTTTGAAATTTGTCAAGTCAGACTTTATTTATTTTTCATTTTTAAACAAAAAAAAAACTACTCGCATCTCATTTCTGTAACTTTTTGCTCAAAATTATTTGATAAAAATTGAAGAATACGTTTGTCAAATTTCTCCGAAAGTTACGTTTTTTTTCCTTTAAATCACGCATTTTCAGCCATAATATAGTATTTGTAATGTTTAACTGATATCTGAACCTCCATGTATGCTTTCCACTTGTTTACTTTTTAGGATTTTTTGGTTCTTCGAAAATTAAAAAAAAAAGAAGAAACCGAGAAGAAAGACTATCTGTTTGTAGTTTAATATTTTTATTTGTAGTTTATTAATTTATTCAAGAGATGATAAACTAGCTAGGAGCAAAAAATGATGAAATTTGTTTTCAATTTTAGAAACGGCTACATATCCATTTCAAATAAGGCATTTCTGGTCAGCCTAAAACCCAGCAATAGTTATCATTTTTGTTTCTAAATGGAAAAATATCTTTTATCTGTTTTAATGTTGCTCTTGATAGGGTAATGGAAAATGGCTTTGTCGAGTACGGAGCGAAAATTAATTGGACGAAAACTTGCTGCAATTTTTCGATAAACGACGAAAGTTCGAGCAGTGGTAAGGGAATAAATGTAAATTTTTTTTCTTTTTTTATTCCCTTAAAGCGACAGTGGGGAAAACCTCATCCAAACTGACACCATCTTAGGCTTTTTAATATTTTGCCTATTACGCTCTTACAGCTTATATGACCGAAAGAAATACCAGACCATCTTGGAACCAAAATTGTTTGATTTTGTGATCTATTTACTTTTTACGTATTGGTTTAATGAAGACTATTTTTCATGAAAAACATTTTTTTAGCTCATCAAATACGGGTAGTGAGCGGAGAAGAGACTTTTTCATGGTTTGGTTTATTGTTTCCGACTTCTGGGCCCATTTATCACACGCCAAAGTTGAGCCGTCAAGATAGTAGAGGTAAATGATTAATTTTTTAATTTTTGGTTAAACCTTTCACATATTTTCACGAAAATTAAAATAATGCATTTTGTTGGAAAACATCGCCATTTCACAGATAAAAAGAAGAGCCACAACGGTGGTACACATATTATTAGACGTTTTGACTTACGACCTTATCAATATCATTCAAATAGAATACGATTGATGTCTTAGAGTGTTAAGGTCAGAACGTCTTTAATAAATGCATATCATCGTTTTGGCTATGTTTTCGTAGCGAAGTTCGTAAAGTTTCTTTTTTTTTTTTGTCTAATATTAACGAAGAGTTTCCCATTTTTTATTTAAAGCGATAAAACATAGCCAAATTTCGAACAGAAGTTGCTCGGTTATCCTATAAGTATGTTGAGTGTTGACGCAGTAATGTAACTTGAATGTCAGCACTTAACAGGCATAATACTAACAAGTTCTGTGTCATTTAGGAAATTCCGATTGTGGAGTGTCTCTTGACCTGTTTCGCTATGCTGGTCCACAAGATATTCGGAACAGCATCACCGTTAACCCTTCTGGTTATAATTACCTCGCTGTGCAATCAGTCAGCAGAAGTTTGCGGCTTAGAGTCCGAAGCGTTTGCTTTGATATAAAGGTACTGCAGTGGAGTCTCAGTTGTAATTTTGTGATTAAATCTTTATTTACCAAGTTGCCTTGACCAGGAGACAGCAAAAAAACCTTTCAGTCTTCCAAATCAAGCTGTTAATTCAAGTACATGTCTGTGTCTACCATACACGATGGAGACTTCATACTTTCCCTTTTATCGCCAAACGTCAAGCAGGGTAATAGTGAATACCAAGTTCTATATGGTCTTTGGTTTGACCAGACCAGGAATGGAACAGGACATTTCAACAGCAGACACTTCACCCACTCCAACACAATTTTCCAAAGATAAAAATCATTACTTGCTCATCGTTATTTTTGGATTAAAATTATAGTTTGAACGCTAGCATGAACAATGCGCAATTATTACCCAACACCGCATTTCCAGGCGTTAAGTTTGAGTTTCGACCTGTTCCGATATACTAGTCTGCGTTTAGTGGCGTGTTCCGCTCAAGCCACATAAGCACAATACGAAAAGAATGAATATTGATCACATTTTTTAGGTTTTAACTGTACTGTTTTTTTTGAAAGTTAATGAAGATCCGTACTGTTATAGCAAAATAAACGATAGATTATTGAGAACAGAAACACTAATTTCAACTTCAATATTTCTAGGTAAATTCTTGTTCAAGAATAATGCGCAGTATCTACGAATTGGCTGTACTTACAGCCTGCCAGTGGCTTATTCACAACCAAGCTAAACCAAAAGGTTCACGTGCCATTTGCCCCGGTGTAATCAAGTTGATGGTTTCGAGATTTGCTACCGTTATGCTTGCGACTATGAGAAAAAAATTACCAGGTAAAATTGATATTCTTGTTGGTTTGCTATCAAAGTTTTGTTTCCATCATTTTAGAGCGTTTTCAATTGAACAATTTTTTTCTGAAGCCCTGCTTTCAATTGATGTGCTATATACTGCCACTGAGAGGTTTGATTGCTAAGTTATGGAGTTTGGAATTAAAATTGCATTTATGGACCCCACGATAGCCGAGAATATCTCGGTTCTATAGACAAAATATTCTCCTTGGTATCACGGTACAAGTTACTTTGTAGCACTTGAACTAGTTTTGTTTTTTTTTTATTTAAGATTTTGGCATTGAATTCTGTCTATAGAGATCTAGCTTTAGCGAGCGAAAATATCTTGCAGTAATCTAGTTTCTATAATAGTTTGAACTAAGGAATGGTTTAAGTATGTAAACGTTTGAACTTTCTCAACCCCTTTTTTTTTTTCAGATCAAAAGTTTCCCAATCGTGCATTGACTTCATGGGTCTTTTTCAAAGCATTCTACAATAAATTATCGCGTTATCCAGTGGCTGATTATGGAAAAATTCGTGAACGTCTGTTTGATGGTATGCGTGAACAAGCAGCCAAGTTGTCCAAAGATCGAAATTGGCAATACAATAAATCCTACTTGCGTTCTGCGACCGCAACGTTTCCCAAAGAATTGATTTCAGTTCAATTGCGATGAAAGAATGAATGGAAAAATTTATCAGCTAAAATGCTTTGGTATACTCGGAGATTTGGAGACCCTGGTATAAACGAAAGGCGGTGAAAGACTGTTGGTAAAACCTAAACTGCTCTATATAGAAGACTTGTAAGAGACACATTTACGAGTTTTTGGTTTGATGAAACCTCTACCACATATTTTGGTCGTGGTTTTGATTTGGAAACTAGACTACGTACTTCAGCTCAGGGTTGTCCAAAGCCCGGCCCTCTGGCCATTTGTGAAGCGCAATTAAATTTTATCTGGTCTGCTCACAGTCTTCAGGTTTCAATTTTCACACACATACGGCTAACAAATAATTCCAATGAAGTTCAATTTTGTTCCGTAAATAAAGTAAAGGTGTTTGTCATTCGCATTCAACTATTTCTCTGCTAAAGACGTATCCGAGCACGCCGAACGGCGTGTAAAGCTGGCCCTTGTGATTGCGGCGTTTTTGTTTATCCCATAATATTCAATAAAGTTTTTAAAACGTTTTTAAGCGTCGAAAATTATTTAACTCTTTACTGACCGGCTTTAAAACTGATCCTACAGTGTTTAAATACCTGCAAAAACAAGGTTAAAAGAAAAGCTGACATATCATTTTTGGAAAAATGCATTTTTATACTCTAACACCTAAGTTTATTAGGTTTGAATTATGCAATACTATAGCACAACACCAGCGTCGAACCGTTTCATAACGAAAGCCTCTACTTCACTTTGAAGTTGCTCAACACCGGAAACAAATCAAATTATTGGATCAAAAGATAACAATTTTACAGAATGGTTTGCAAACAAAGGCTGAAACTTTAACATGGATTGGCATAGTAAGATTTATAAAAGCTAGCGGATCACGAGAGTTTGTATCTATAATGGAAAGTCACCACAAGAAACTGTGTAATAGGATGTTTCATTTTTTCATCAATTTCGAGAAAAGCTTAGTTTGGGCGATTTTATGACGGGGTTTTGGGTACAAGTAACGAATCGAGCGTTTTTTTCGATTATGACGTCATTCACCGGTGGCACCGGCCGTTTGAAGTTTATGACGTCATATGAGGCGCCGAAATTAGCATATCTCGCGAACGGGTCGGGTTAGGAACCTCATATTGGTGTCAAACGACGCAGAATAGCCGGTTTCCTATCTGCTCTTAATACATTTCATACGTCTATCTGCTACCACAAACCGATAAATCAAGAAAAACCGTGTTTTTTAGAAAAATTTGAAATTTTTAACACTACACAGCAATTGCTACAGTTTTTGGTTAGTTGTAAGGATCTAGAAGTTTTTTTTTATATGGCTCAGAATCTTAGTTTTTGAGTTATGTTTCCGATCTTGTTTTGCAAACTTCTTTACTTACACCAGATTTTATTTAGCTCAAGTATCCAGCTCTTTCATGCTTAAGATACCGGTATTTTTAACATTTTTTATTACCGAAGTTCTAATTCACCTAAGAGATGATGGCTGACTAGCGTACCTCTTCCAAATCTTATAACAAACAATTAGTAAGAGAACAATTTTTAATAGTAGATAACATTAAAACATAAAGCATAACACATCAAACAAAGACGGCAATGTGATTTTTAAAACCGCATTATTTTTGCAAATATTCCATTGCACATAAATATGCTCTAATCTTCACATCGACTAAACCACTTGCAGCATTGTCACTAATTTTACTCTGTACAATTGATCTCAATTTACCAATTCTTCGTTCAGTGGAACGGTTGTTGTTATCAATTGTTTTCCAAGAATTGGGACTAACTGAAGTCATGGTGATGCAGGGTGCATTTTTACTTGCGGAAGTGAAAAAATGACGACGACGGGAGGTCCGATCTTGCAAAAGAGCTCGAGTATTGACCACATCTGGAAACGAAGCAGTTTTTACAGCTTCCATGCAGTATGGTGGCACTTCAGAGAACACACTGAGGGAAACGTTATTAGGTGAAAGCCAATGAACAGCATGATCCAAAAAATACTTGAAAACAACATCAGCAATTTCTCTATCAATTTCTTGGTAGGAATTCAACAAATCTCTCTGAAAGAGAGTTAACTGTGGTCCTTCAGCAGCTTGTGGTTTCAAATGCATCATTATGAAAGATGGAACATACACAGAAACAATGTAAGAAATCAATCGTTTCAGAGTCGTTTGCTGGTGGCGGTTTAGTTTGTCACAGTAAAACAGCAGAAGTCGCAAATAGCCATTTGCGGTTGTTATCCACCTTGAACGACTAATAGATTTTTGCCGATAAGCAAGAAAATTGATAAGATTTTCCGGCACATCCATAATTAAATAGCTTGCCAGAGTTAGCATCACCATTTGGTCACTGCGAAACTTGTCATCTGTTTTATGATCGGATTTTAATTGGCTAAACCATTCCACTTCTGACTTTATATGAAGAGAAGCAATTTGAGTGGTTCGGATGTCAAGTCTTTGTCTTGAAAGAAGATCTTTCATGTTTGGCTTGCCAATATTATGTATCAGATTCATAAGTGCATCACCTTCTAGCGAAGATGGACGCTTTGTAATTCCCTCAAGAGATTGAATGACATGCGACAAATATATCTCGTTCACATGGAACTAACACTCGAGTGTGTTAATGCCATGCCCTACCTTTTTTTGAAAGTACTTTTCTAAACGGACATTTACCCCTGACTTCTTGCCAGTATTAACAGCTGTAGTATCTGCCATTATCGATACAATCTTGTTTATGTAACCGCCACAAATTTGATCTACAATGGTTGCAAATATAGCTTCTCCAGTAACAGACGATGTTTTTGGAAAAGATTTAACACCCATAACATGCTCCGACTTGATGGTTTGATTGGAACCTACACCTTGACCTAGAAAAACGTACCTATCAACTTTATTGACTACTCGACCATCATAGCAAAGCTGTAGAGCTTCAGCTCTGTTCAAGGCAGCTTCACACTCTTCAAGGGCAGTTAATCTGAATTTCTGGCGCTTGCGAAATACAGTAGAAGCTGAAGCAGCAACAGCATTTTTTCCTACAACAGAAAGAATAGCATCCGACTGTTGACGAACAGATAACATGCGCTTGTCTGCACGCACGCAACTCTCATCCTTTAAGTGCAACGATTTTCGTTTTATGGATTTTTTTTCACCAACCGGTATATCTACTGGCGAATACTCTTTAGCATCGCCCTTATCTTCAGTTGGATCAGCATCATCGGGATCAACTGTAATATTAAATGTTGTAGCCAAAGATGAGGAAGAACAAGGTTCATCATCCTCCGAGCTGTTCTTGGGTTTATGAGCTAACCGTTTTAAAAACTGCTTTGTGTGAGTTAAGTCTTTACTGGCGGAAATCATCATTCTACGTTCACCTCGTTGATCCTTCAAGAAAGATGCTTCCTTTTCAGGTACACGATCTTCGAATGGGCAAGGGCACAGCACTTTTGTTTGATGGATCTTTGGATGATCGCTAATTTTACATTTGCACCTGCTCAAATCAAACAACTCAAATAACCATTTTCACCTGATAAATCCTTTTCTTTAGTCTTTCTAACTCTTTTTAGAGCAAGGGTATACTTTTTAATGAGTTCCTTTAGTTTAGTTTCAACTCTTTTTGTGGAAATAATTGGAAGACTGGCTTTCCCCCACAACCCAATCACATCACTGATCAGTTGATTCTTGACGTCAGTAAAGTTTGGTAATTGCAGCAAAAATTTTGGATTGTTTTCGGATTCAGATCTCCTCAAAAAGTTATAATTACCTAAGACTTCTGCTGCTAACGGCAAACGGTCACCTTTCAAATCCTCGTCTAATTTTTGGGTACTGGCTGCTTCGTGCCTAGTAACTGGCATTTTGGAAACTTTAGCTCATATTATATGTCACTCGAAAACTGATTTAGCAATTGATTGCGACCGAAATAATGAAATGTTCTATAATTTTATTATGTCGTAGTAACTAACATATTGTCCGCTAACAAAACTTATTGGGCAAGCTAATTGAATAAGTTTCAGAGCTGCCAATTGCGATAAAAAGACCAATATTTTGCTAAAAAAACGGTTTTTCTTGATTTATCGGTTTGTAGTAGCAGATAGACGTATGAAATGTATTAAGAGCAGATAGGAAACCGGCTATTCTGCGTCGTTTGACACCAATATGAGGTTCCTAACCCGACCCGTTCGCGAGATATGCTAATTTCGGCGCCTCATATGACGTCATAAACTTCAAACGGCCGGTGCCACCGGTGAATGACGTCATAATCGAAAAAAACGCTCGATTCGTTACTTGTACCCAAAACCCCGTCAAAAAATCGCCCAAACTAAGCTTTTCTCGAAATTGATGAAAAAATGAAACATCCGACATCTTTACAGCAAATACAAGTCCGGTTTGTTTCTTGCAAAATCAAATAACTTAAACATCAATCTTACTGACGAAGAATTGGCTGCTATCAAATCTTACGCAATAACCAAGTTATATGCAAACCAGACTAAGGGAATGGAGTTGTGGTAGTCAATAAAAAAAAAAATGTTGCTATAATGAATGTAATTTTGAATGATCAGTGAAAATTTATGAAAATGGATTCCGATTACAGTCTGTCTAATCTCACACACTTTTCAAAGTTTTTTGGCTCGATTGAAAAAGAAAAAAGCGCTCAGCCCAGAAGACTATTAGATAATAAGGCCCACATCAACAACAATACCTACATTATGTGGACTACCAAAAATTACACAGTGTGTAATCTTGAATTGGATATGCATAATTTAACTGGTAATCCTAGTGCTATTACTAATTTATCAGACCATTCCCTCACAGAACAGGAAATTTCAGTTTTAAATAAGGGTCTCAAGTATGACATTCTCCCACGCATTTTGATTTTTTATCCACACAATCCACTTCTGAGACACTTTACCTCGACACATGATCGTTTTTGAATTGGAAAGAAAGAATTGAATTAAAGCGAATGTTGATGAATCTTTACAGCAAATACAAGTCCGGTTTGTTTCTTGCAAAATCAAATAACTTAAACATCAATCTTACTGACGAAGAATTGGCTGCTATCAAATCTTACGCAATAACCAAGTTATATGCAAACCAGACTAAGGGAATGGAGTTGTGGTAGTCAATAAAAAAAAAAAATGTTGCTATAATGAATGTAATTTTGAATGATCAGTGAAAATTTATGAAAATGGATTCCGATTACAGTCTGTCTAATCTCACACACTTTCAAAGTTTTTTGGCTCGATTGAAAAAGAAAAAAGCGCTCAGCCCAGAAGGCTATTAGATAATAAGGCCCACATCAACAACAATATCTACATTATGTGGACTACCAAAAATTCATAAGGATAGCAACCCCATGAGACCAATTTTAAGCTCTCTCGGTCCCTACAATCATCAATGTGCAGCTTATCAGAGATCCTCACACCGTTTCGTCAACACACATCAGTCGAAAAAGATACCTTCAATTTTTTAAATGACATCAGTGGCTTATCTATTTATAACAAAGTAATGGCATGCCTTGATGTTAAAAGTCTTTTTACTAACATCCCAGTTCAATTTACAATCAATTTAATATTAGTCCAAATCTATGTGCTAGATGTTAAAACTTTTCACGGACTAACCAAATCCCCGCTAAAAAAGTTATTGGTTTGGTTATGCACTGGAACCATGTTTCAATTCAACAACCAAATATACGAACAGTCGAACATATTTGAGGTGTTGGCATGGGCTCACCGATCGCTCCTTGCATGGCTGACATTTGCATGAACTGGGTTTTGAATCAAGCATCGAATAACGTGAATTTAAATCAACCTACAATTTTACGTCGCTATGTCGATGATCTGTTTGTATATTCATTAAGGAAGGGCAGCTCAATGATTTTTTCAACACAATCGAAATGCAATTCACGCAAACATTAAATTTACTAAAGAGCTAGAACATGAAAATCAACTGGCTTATTTGGATGTTTTGTTGACTAGGAATAATGACTCTATTAAAACCACTATTTATCGCAAGAAAACCAACACTGGTTTTTATGTCAAATGGTCTAGTCTGTGTCCAGTTAAATACAAGGGCAATTTAGTGGTTTGTTTACTTGAACGAGCTTATCGCATTTGTAATTCGGAAATGTCTATGCATTTTGAATTTCAATTGATTTCTTCTATGTTGCCGGTACTTAATAACGGATATCCGCGACGTTATATAGATTAACAAATCCGAAAATTTATGAACAACATACATCTCACACAATCTTCTTGTAATAGTTCCCATTCTCAGTCCATTTCTCAATTACATAAACTTTTTCGAATTTTTTTTTTCAAACTTCCTTATATCGGAAAACCTTCTGTTCACCTTGAAAAAGAACTTAAACATTTTTTTCGGAAGAAATTGCAGGACAAAATGTAACTTACCATAATACATGTGACAAATAAACTTGGACAATTTTTGATCATAAGGAAAAGCAATCGTTATTATTACGTAGTAATGTTGTCTATCGTCTTAAATGTTTATGTGGAAGTTGCTATATTGGTCAAACTAGAAGAAACATGATATACAGAATGGAAGAGCACAACCCTGAAGCTAAATTTAGTTACAAAACGAATGTTACAAAACATTTACTAGATAATCCGAAGCATACCATTGAGTTTGAGCACCCTGAGGTTTTAGCATAAGCTTCAAATTTGAAAGAGCTATTGACCAAAGAAACTATTTTGATTCAACTGCATAAGCCAGACATTTACGTTGATGACTCTTCTCTGCCTCTCTATGTTTTCAATAACTGATTTTTATTGCTTATTGTTTTATCATACTTCCTTCTTTCTGGTCTTCTATTATTATCGCAATTTTGCCGAATATTTTAATATTTGATGCTGTAGTACCGTGTATTGGTATAATTTTTTTTTTCAACACTTTCGTTTTGATGTTTCGGTGTTCTCATTGGCTAAATTACGAAAGTTTTCTGATTTTTTTGTTTATAACGTCACTTGGTTTTTGACATTTATCAGAATTACCAGTTTGCTGAAATAATTCTTAATATCGCATTTTGCATTTTATTGAACGGTGAAAGGTGCTAAAAATTTTTGCAGTAACATTTGAAATTCTTTTATGTCGATTGTTAGCAGAGGTGGAGTCGAGGACACAAGGCTCGAGGCCAAGGCCAAGGACACAAAAAAAACCCGAGTCCAAGGACAGCCTTTCCGAGGACAGACACTCTCGAGGCTAAGGACAGGAATGCTCGAGGCCAAGGACACAAGCGCAAATGCTCTCCAAAAAAAAAAAAAGGTCTTCACAAAAATTTTTCAAGCGATCTCAAAAAAACAAAAAAAAAGGTCTTCACAAAAATTTTTCAAGCGCTCCACAAAATTTTAACGATTCAAAAAATACTGCTGTCCTCGAGCCGAGGACAGGCCAATTTTCGAGGACTTGAGGCCTCGAGGCCAAGGACTTCAAAATGTGTCCTCGAGGCCAAGGACGTCCTCGAGGACTCCATCTCTGATTGTTAGCTTAACTGGCCTTGGTTGTCAGTCCGTGGATGTTGCTTTCAAGAAACGACAGATCAAGGTAGGATTTTTTTGATTGAATGAAATTTAATTGGGGTTCAATATTCCAACCCTTTTGGATCTTTTGGAAATTTTTAGTGCCGGTAATTTAGAATTCGGTTTAAAGTTTACTTTTACAGTTTCAGTAACTAGCGTGGTTGATAACGTAAATGTTGGGTATGCCTGCATTACTTCGGGGATATATGTGGATCAAATAGTGTATCTGATAGTTGGGGTACACTGGCTAATTACAAGCAGTACTACATTAAGTTAGTAGAGAGATACACAGTAATTTGAAGGAGAGCTGGTTGGTAATACCTTATCAATTTATGAGTGACTGCCCGGGTTCTGCAATTTTGGTTTGACTTTCATACTGTCTTAGTGTCTTCAATGAAATTGGGTTAAATAATACGGTTTCTGGGTGTACTTTGACAGTTGAAGGGATGAGTGTCGCTTCGTTAGGTTTAATATGCCATTATTAATGCAATGCTTACTACCATGGTTTGGTCACATTCTTGAAAGCAATAAATGTCTTCACACTGTAGAACTCTATTGCGGTAATTTCGGAATTTTTGCCTGTTTTAAACTTAACTTTGCAGGTTACATATTACTCTAATTTTTCTTGTGCATTATTACTGAGTGACAATGACTTAGGTAATTAGTGGAAACCTCTCTTTTTAAATAAATGTTTACGACAGCTTTGGCTTTTTTATTCTTAGTAAAGCTGTTTTATTTGTAAGGACTATTTCGTTAGAAAAAATTAAAGTTAAAGGGGGGAGGTGCTAAAGCATCTAGCTGGGGTTATGTGCAAAAGACAGAATCATCTATAAGATGCCTTCAGCAATTTTCAGTTTCTACAATTTGTTTTTCTCAAACATTTAATTTCAAAGTTTAAGATATCTCCACAACAGTACTGCCAGTTATAACCGAATTTGATTGGAATTGAAATATCCTATGTAATATATAAAACTATTTCTGTTGCAATACTAATTCAATGCTGAAGCTTTGAATTCTGATGCTTTCAAATCAGTTGTGAGAGATACCTTACATATTATCCCAAAAAGATAAAATTTAAACTGGCAACACGGTTCGGGAGATCTCTAAGACTTTGAAATGAAATACCTCAGAAATGATAAAGTCGTAGAAAGCTGAAATTTGGTAATGATGTAAGTGCAAATGACAGTGCTGTCGTTACGGGGGGCCAAGGGAGGCCGTGCCCCACTAACGGCTGCTTGTACGACAAGACAACAGCCAATGCTGGAAAAAGGAGTAATTACGTTCAAACATAATTCCCCCTAGAAGTTTTCTCAATTCTTTGCGTAATTGCTGAAACCAACTCCTTTACATAAATCTGGCGCAATATTTCGTCTTATTAACGCGTCTTTACGGATGTGTTGCGGAAGAGATATGCAAAATTGCTACCGGTACTTCGTAAGTGATTATGACGTGAAGCGATACGTAAAAACATTTTTTTCCAAGACCAGCTGTTCTGATTTTTAGAGCACGTTTAAGATTTTGAGGTCGCAGGCAGTGGCGCAACCAGAGTGAAGGGGCTTAAGCACCATTAGCCAAGTCACTAAACAACTTTAACCTTAAAATACGAGCGTTTAAACGTGTTTTAGGCTTCACCTGAAGTAAGGGGGGGGGGCTGAATGTGCTAAGCAATTTAATTCTTTGAAATGACTTCCAAATTTTAGCAATTTAGTTATTTATATGGCTTCAAAAAGTGCAAAATGTGATTAAAATGGCGTTAAAATTGCTATTTTTCGCTGCAAAATTGCCCAGCGGCTGGGGCCTCCACCTCAGGCCCCCGTCCACAGTCACTAAATATTTATTGACTATGTCCGTCTGTAATACGCTTGAGTTGCATTAGTTTGTTCAGTACGTGGGCTAAATCAGGCAGTTTTTATACAAAAAAACTTTTTAGTTTACCTCTCAGCAAAATCCTGGTTGCACATCTGGTAGCATTCACTGCTGTAGACAGATTTTCAAGCGAATATGGGCTGCAGACGAAACGAGCTAAGAAACGCTGCCGGCCTTATTTTGCAATTGCGCATAATTGAAGCCGTACAAGATCTGATGATCAGTTTTTGGATGCAAATTTTAGTGCCCCTCACTTTGTTTGCTCTGGCGACGGCACTGGCAAATGATATGTGCGAATGATTCTTTATCTTTTGCACGAATCACTAGCTGAATGCTTCAACCACTTTAGAAAATAACGAAATGAAACATTTAAAGTTCAAGTGTAATAGTGGCTTTTCATAGTTTTAATGCTATTTTATGTTCGCAGCAACATCGACGAATTGCTCGATATCGACATACTTTTGGAATACTACTATGGAGCGCGAAATGTAAAATCAGCTAAATCTGCAAGATATAATTCTATCTACATGCTTGTTGTGTTAACATATAAATAACGTGCATGTTTCGGTTCTTTTGTTTGTGCACAATCATTCTATTTGAATAAGCTATTGGATTAACAATGATATTGAGTAGCTTATGTGATCTGCTATTGGGCTGAGTTCTGATTTACTACTCGTCTTTTGGGAACTCAGAGAACTATTTGGATTAGCCAGAACTACTTTTGCTTGCCACCGGTTTATCTTTTGTGTGGACCTTACTTCGTAAGTGTAACCTATCATTTGTTTGCTACCGGTAATCTATTATCTATTGCATTGATTGGAGGCTAATGTCTATCTATAATTGTGCATTTCGCTATTGGTATACTTTAAACCATTATGTAAACTAATTAACTGCGTATCCAAACTATTTGCATTTTACGGTAATTATTTTGCTGATTCTTAATCTGCCTGAATTTGGATAATTTGCCGTTCTAAACTATATATTGCATAACTTTGTGTATCGGATTATTGCATAACTTTGTGTATCGGATTATTGGATTTTTTATTGCTTGTACTAATTTTGTGTTTATTTTTATGAGGAATTATAAAACTCGAATAAGACTCCAATAAATTCATTTGCAACCCTGGGATTGGAATGTTGTCCGGAACAGTGCAATATAATTAAAGTCTTTCTGAAATTGTCCCAAAATATGCATAAAAAAACGTCGATTGCAATTTTACAATAAGTCACCTCTTGCGGTTTGTAAATGTAGATATCGCTAAATCTGCAAAAAAAGCAGTGTTGCGAACTTGCAATTTTACAATCCGCACGTTACGTGCGTAATGTGATGTAGATAAAGTATTCATGTAGACATAGGCATAGCCAGGATTTTTGATTGGGGGGGCCCAAACCACAAATCACATGCAATGACGTCATCAGAACTTTTCAAAAAAGGAACTTTTTGTGGGGCAAAGATATCTTATATGGAAGATCTGAAGCCGTAGCCTGATGGCACTTAACCAGGATTTTGATAAAGGGAGAGGGCGAAAACTAATAGTTAAAAAGTGTAAATGTCTAACTTTGGAGACGTGTTCAGTAAGCTAGTGTACTCAAACGTATCACAAACGGGGGTCTGGGGGCGGAGCCCCCAGCCGCCGGTGGCTTTGGGGGTGTGGGGGCAAAGCCCTAGCCGCTGGGCGATTTTTGTAAGTTTTTGGAAAAAAAGCTATTTAAATCCCATTGGATCACATTTCGAACGAGTTCAGAGGCATTTCAAAGAACTAGATTTTTAACATTTCAAAGCCAATCGAAAAAATTTAGTTGTTCAATCCTCCTTTTGCAATTAAATCCCAAAACACGTTTAGAATCTTGCATTATGTTGTAAAATTTTAATTGAAAGTGATTTGGTCTATAGGGGGAAGTAAGGCGCATTGCCTCCTGCAATACTTTAGCAGTAAATAATAATCCTCTCGAAGATTTTCTTAAGAGATTTTTGTTTAGTCATGAAGTTTACCAGTTATAGAAGTATATGTACGGTCTGATGGCCCAGGCCCCTTCAATTGAAATTTAGTAGTTTGTTCAATGAGCATTTTCCCTAGCTATTTTTTTAAAAGTATTTTGTGTGTAAAAACTGGCGAGGTGTTCAATGGTGGAAAATGGTGCAATAGATTGTTACGCTTACTAAACATGTTATTCCCGGGCCGGATTTACATTGCGCACGGCCCCTGGCACTTAGGGGATTTTTGCAACATCTTCCTGCAAAATATAAATGAAGACCAAAAAAAGTCCTACTATCTGAGGGCAGGGCCCTGGCACTGAGCCATATGGCAAATACGACGCTGGTTACTGTATTACGTTCACAAAAAGTTTAGATGAGGGCCTGAGGTAGCAACTTCTAGGACAAAAACTCTTGATTTCACCCTGGTTATACGTTTAAATTGGTTGGAAAAAATTTAATTAAGGGAGTGCACCGGGCCCTCTGGTCGTCAATATTATTTATTGTTAATTGCTGTTGTAAGCGTGTACTGTTGTACGCAAAGATGCTAAAAGAAACTGAAAATGAAGAAACAAGGCTTTTTTGACAAATTTTTGTCATTTGTGGCATTTTGATTAAGGGTCCCTTCGGCCACCCCTGGCTACGCCAATGATTTTGAGACAAAATCGTTCCCCTGATAAGTTCTTTCACAAAAAAAAAACATTTAAATCAAAATTAAAATAACTTATTTTCCAAAACGAGGAGGACTCGAGTCAAGTCACTTGACAGTTTTTTGAAACGTCCCAGAATTGCATGACATGATTATGACGTGGAAATGTGGTCCTTGTTATTATTGCTTACTTTCGTACGCTTAAATCCTAGATTAAAAAAACTGCAATTCCGGACAGGGACAACATACTGGCTATGCTCTCTTTATCTTTATCATTGGTAGTATTTCAATTGGGGGGTTGCATTACCGCCTGTGTTATAGCATTAAGTTTATAATAACGTTAAACGAGGGCCATGAGTGGCAACTTTTTGGTCAAAACTCTTAGATTTCTCACAGCTAGGTTTTGCATATAAATTGTTAAAAATTTGAATTAAGAGGCCCGGGGACCTTGGTCATTAGTCAGGAGACCTGGGGCTCCCTGGTTGCCAGTTAGAGACCCGGGGGGCCTTGGTTGTCGGTTAGGAGCCCCGGGCCCCCTGGTCGTTAATTAAGAGCTCTCTGGTCGTGAGTTAGGGGCCCCTGGTCGTCAGTTAAGGACTCCAGGGCCCCCTGGTTGTGGGTCAGGGGCCCCAGGGCCCCTTGGTTGTTAATTAGGAGCCCCAGGTCGTCAGTTAGGGGCCCCGAAACCCTCTTGTTAGTTGGGGGCCCTGGGGCCCCTGGTTGTCGGTTAGGGGGCCCGGGGCCCCTGGTTGTTGGTTATAGGGGCCCCGGGTACTCCTGGTTGTTAGTTAGGGGCCCTGGGGCTCCCTGGTCGTGAGTTAGGGGCCTCGGGGACCCTTGTCGTCAGTTAGGGACTCCGGGGCCCCTTGGTTGTTGGTTAGGGACCCCGGAAACCCTGGCTGTCAGTTAGGCACTACAGAGCCCCCTGATTGTTGGTTCCAGGCCCCCCTGGTTGTCGGTTTGGGGCCCCGGAGCCCCCTCGTCGGTTAGGGGCCCCAGAGCCCCCTGTTTGTGAGTCAGTGGCCCTGGGGTCCCTGGTAATCAGTTAATAGCCCCAAGGTCCTCTGTTTGTCAATTAGGGGCTCCCTGGTTGTTGGTTAGGGGCCCGGGGCCCCCTAGTTGTCAGTTAGGGAGCCCCCTGGTAGTTGGTTAGGGGCCCAGGGGTTCCCTGGTTTTCAGTTATGGTCCCCCTGGTTTTCAGTTGGGGGTTTCGGGGCCCCTTGGTTGTCGGTTAAGGGCCCCAGAGCCCCTTAGTTGTTAGTAAGGGCCCCCTGGTTGTTAGTTAGAGGCCCCGGGACTCCCTTGTTGTCATTTATATTATTGCTAATTACTGAAAAAAAAAACTGCAACTAAACATCGCTAGGCTATGTTGCCATAATTTTTTGTCGTTAGTGGTATTTTGATTGGGGAGGGGCAGACCCCCTGCCCCCCCCTCCCTGGCTACGCTTATGCATGTAGATAATATAGCATTCTGTCAGGTTATCATCGTTACTAGAGCTTGGCGTATCGCCTTTTTTTCTAAATAATGTACAAATTCACCAATTTGTTCTACTATGTTTATGATTGGTTTTCATCATTTTTACGCGAACGGACAATGTCAGTAAAGGTTAATGATTCATATTCCGAAGTGCATGTGCTTAAATCGGGGGTGGCTCAAGGCTCAGTTCTTGGGCCGGTGTTATTTAATGTTTATATTCGCTCATTTTACAAATTTATTGAACGCGAAGGTTTTGAGATTAAAGGCTTTGCAGATGACCACCAAATATACGCATCATTTGCACCTACTTACCAATATCAGTTTTTGGTAACTAAACTTAACTGTATTTTTGCAAGTGTTGATTTATGGATGTCTAAATTTTTTCTCAAGTTGAATCCACTAAAAAGCCAAATTATTGTATTTTGTAATGATGCTCTTAAACGACAGCTATACATCAATGGCTATTTCTTAGGAAATTCCTGTATACGTTTTTGTGATACTGTGAGAAATTTAGGTTTTACGCTTGATTCTCGTTTAACATTAGAACAACAAGTTAAAGAATGTGTTTCGTCTGTATTCGCATCTATCAAAAGTATTGCTCGTATAAAACATCTTCTTACAAGAAATGAGGTAACCATCTTAGTATCCTCACTTATTCTTTCAAAGCTTGACTATTGTAATTCTTTGTATTATGATGTTACTTGCTCTCTTACAAAACAATTGCAATATGCACAAAATTGCGCAGCAAGACTGATTTACAACAAGAGAAAATATGACCATGTCTCTGAGTTACTGACTGAACTACACTGGCTTCCGATAAAGTATAGAATTTTGTATAAAATGTATTTGCTGACGTATAAATGCATTTACCCCACTTCATTTGCACAACCTGAAGAATTAAAATCTTTACTTTCAGTTGATTCCAAGTCCACTCGTTTTATTCGTCTTAAAGTGCAGCGCAACAACTTTAGAATAAGTAATCGTGCATTTTCAATTTATGCTCCTAAACTTTGGAATCAATTACCAACTACTTTGAAAAATGAGTTAAATATTTCAAGATTCAAAGGTGACTTAAAAACTTACTTATTTCGTGAAGCATTCAATCTATAGGTATAAGTTAGTACCGATTCTCTCCTTAATCTATAGCAATTTTGCAACACATTCAAATTTGTTATTTTTTGATTTGGGTTTTGTTATTTTCGTTTTCTGTAATAACTGTACGCATTTACTTCTCTTGCTTGTTTCTATGCTGCATGACTTATGTGTTGTCGCGTATATGACTTATGAGACGACTTCAGAGCGAAAGACCTGCTTTCACCAGGTCTAGTTGAAGTCGATAAACCTGCATTATTATAATTATTATTATGTCTGTGGCAAAATTGGTAAAGCGTTCAACAAACGATGCTTGCGTGTCAGTTTCAATTTGTATAGACGATACTTCTTTTTTTCTGCAAAACCTTGCATTGTCTTTTTTTTGTCTCGTTTTTTTTTTTTTGTGCAGAATCTTAGCGTAATTTAGCTCGGGCAGCATTACCAGCCTTAAAAATGCATAATAAACCAATCAAAAATACGCTTCCAGCCGTCACTGTTTTCAGTTCAGTTTAAAGTCACAAAGTTAGGACATTCCAGATACGCTTGGTTCAGAAGCGAAAAAACACCTAAAAAAAGAGTAGTTCAGATAGCTGGTTTTGTAGCTAATAGCGGCAGCCTAGTTACTGTACAAGTGAATTGTTTGGGTTGTGCCATTTGTTATCGTAGTGCTTGACGAAACATACTTGAGCTTGAACTTCTGTTACCGTTGGCGATTTTGCGTTAGTTTGAATTGAACTGAAACATCGAACAGCGACGGCGAGAAGAATTTTCCCAAGTGTACGGTTCTTCTTTCATTTAATTATCATATCACTTTGCTATTTCTAAGGCTAGTAATCCTTTGCCTGGGACTTATAAGTTATTCCTGATTTCTTGCCCTTTATCTGCGCCAATTTGGCGCTGTGCGCCGGACTTTTCGGGCTCAACATCCCAACGTTTTAAATTTAGTGGTGGAAGCACAGCTTATTCACCTCACTGCATTACCACTGTAATTCCAGCGGAATAATGTGTCTTAAGTCATGCGATTCGACGTCGCCCACTGAAAAAAGAAAAAAAAGACGCGAATAATGCTTAAGTTTTTGGCATCGCACAACTTTAAATTTAGACATTTTTCAAACTTACTTTGTTGACATTAAGGTTATAGAGCCACCTATTTGGTCATATATTCTGGAACGGATATTTAACGCTCTACTCGAAAACGGGTGCATTTTGTTAATATCATGGAGGAATAGGGCTCAAATTAAATTTACGTTTGTCGACACGCACTTAGGCGGCTTTTTGGAGTTTTTTTCAACATCCCAATACTCTATAATTTGTCATTATTCAAACTTATTCCGATGATATAAACTTTATAGTACCACATATTTGGCCATATATTCTGGAACGGAAATTTAACGCTCTACTCGAAAACGGGGTGCATTTTGTCAATATCGAGGGGGAATACCCTGATAGCAAACATTGTTGGGCCCCAGTTGGGTTCTATATGGGCTACCAGATGGGCCCCAAGTGGGTTACCCCACTGGGGCCCGGCTCTACGTGAACCTGGGCAAATCATAGTACCCAATTGGGCTGCCCACCTTGTTTCTGGGTAGCCCAACTGGGACCCAGTTTTATCCTATAGCGAAAATTGTTGGGCCCAAGCTGGGTTCTATATGGGCTACCAGGTGGGCTGTCGCACTGGGGCCCGGCTTTATATGAACCTGGGCAAATTATAGCACCCAGTTGGGCTGCCCATTTTATTTCCAGGTAGCCCAACTGGGACCCACTTAATCATTTAATTCGAAAGCCCAATAACTATCTGGGCTGCCTAGTTCCTATCTGTCTTTTTTATTATTGGGCTGTCCACATGCTTCGCCTAACTATTATTCTATTTTATGGATTTTATAAAGCAGTTCAGACGCATAATTTAAAAGAACTTTATTACAAAAAGGCATGTCATCACTACAGTTCGTTAGAATATGACTTTCAATAAAGTCGCTTTTATTTAGCTTTCGCCATTAACCTTTCGGAAGGTTGGGCAATCTCCTAATTATAGCGTATTCGGTCTACAAAAGATCCTGCTTAATGTTCACCATATATCAAACTAGACAGAGATCACAACCGAAGAGTTCTGTCCGAAAAGCTTATTGCTAAAGCTAAATGAAAGCGACTTTATTGAAAGTCATATTCAAATTTTGCACCAACTCCAAATTCTTCAATTACAGTTCGTCTCTTTTTCGCTTCTCTCTTAAGGCACGGATAGATCTGTTGCCATCTCTGTCGCGAGCCCCCACAAACCACTTTCCCACAGACACCTCCACCATTTTTCTGTTACACTCTTTGGTGCAAGGGCTACGTTTTGCAGCACCTGCAAAAAAGTTCAAAAACAGGATAAACCTACAAAGCACACTTCAATTTTTTGTTTAAATGTGGAGAGGGGAGAATAGAAAAATCCACAAGTGAAAGTACAGTTAGATGCCATTAGAACATTCGGAAGTGTACAGTTCTGAAAAGATAAACATAAAATGCGCACCATCATGTACAAATAATAAGCTCAACTGGTGGTGAAACATCAAACGTTAATGTTTCTACAATATTAAAAAGATACCTGTCTTCGTGAGTCGTTTTAACTACGTCTCTCGACTTCTGCCAGGTAACGCAATAAGTAAGGCGGGTATTTTAGTACAATAGAAACGTTGACTTTCAAAGTTATTGTTGTTTACTACTCGGCTCGTTTCTGTGACGGGAGCTAGTCTTCCACACCCAACAAGAAAATAGTCGCCACCATAGGTGACCAACATTCAGCAATGCGGGACGCAAGAGCATCATCGTTGAAAATGTCCAATGACATACGATGATCCGGGAGGTTGTGAACCATTTCGATCCTCACAACAAATGAAATGCAAGCCCCACCCAACACCTCCCTCGACCAAAAACGAGCGGCGATTCAATGTTGTTGGGACTTGTGTACGTGCAGTCAGATCCACAATTAAACCGGTGACCAAAAAGAAAGCTGCTTCTTATCAACTACAATAAAGCAGCACAAAGCCGGCACAACATCAAATTAATGTAGCATGAAGACATTGTCTTTAGCTAAACAAATGCAAGAAAAATACAAGAACCAACAGGCTTTAACCCTTTAGTCGCCTCTTAACAACACGCAAAGTATGTGGCGGTCTAGCTCTTCTTTTTACGCCCCTACAAGATGTGGTGTATGGTGGTGATCAACAGTCGCGCTTATATTTTTATTTGATAAAACCGAGCACTTTTCAACTACGTTATTTTACAGAAAACGGTCAAGTTTTACCGAAAGTTACTGCACTGTAGTATATGCACTACGGGTCCACGACAACAGACCGCGACAAACCGACGGCGAACCAACTGACCGCGAGCAAACTGACCGCGGACAACGCCGATTGGCTGAAAAGAGCGATCCTAAATATATTTTTACTATCCCCAGAGCCATCTTGCCCAAACCCTCACTTTGTGACGAAATCACTGTAACGAAATCAGTGACGAAATCACTGTACGCCGCTTCGCGGTCAGTTGACTTGGCTTGACGCACTACGCTACTACACCTAGCGCTCATTCAAAGTATTATTTGCAGAGGTGGAATCGAAAACACAAGGCTCGAGGCCAAGGTCAAACGACCAAGGACAGAACCCGTAAGTGATCTCCATAAAAGTTTTCGCTCCAAAAACTCTCAAATTTTCCGGAAAATTCAGGTGTTCTGCAAAAAAAAAAAGTCTTTCCTCCAAAGATTCATGGGTTCTTCAGGAAACAAAATGTCTTCAAAAATTTTTTTCGAAAGCTCTCTGGCTTTCTCCAAAATGAAACAAAATTGGTTATAACCTTGATCTACTTCCCACAAATCAAAAAATAGTGCTGTCCTCGAGTCGAGGACAGGGCATTTTCGAAGCCATGGACTTCAAATTGTGTCTTTGAGGACTCCACCTCTGATTATTCGTTTGCAATTATAAAAACAATGTACCAAAATACACCAAACTAGTAAAAAAAATAACTACATTCCAAAGGCTCGTTTACGTACAGGCGAAAACATTCGTTTAGTATTATTATGATTACTTTGTAATTAAAAATATTTTTTGCCTCTAGGTAAAGTCACCTTAAAGGAGGTAGAGCCTAAAACTTTGATGCTATTTTAAAAAAACACGTTTCTGAGATATTTCTATTTCAAGTTTCACGATCTTTCAAATTTAAATGGTTGAATGAGTTTTTTTGCCATTTCTAGCGATTAAATATCCTGGCCAAGTTAACTGACCGCGAACCAACGATTACCAGTGACCGCGTTACAAGTTGAGGGTTTGGGCAAGATGGCTCTCGGGATAATAAAATATTTCTATGATCACCCTTCTCAGTCAATTGGAGTAAGTTTGTTCGCGGTCAGTTTTTCTCGGACCCATAAGTATCGATAGCACTGGTGCCAGTTGGAAGGTTGCAAGACCGCAAATACCTATTCTCTCAGAAGCGACAACAACTAGAAGCTTAAAATTAAAGTGAATCGACTGCAACCTGCAGCATTTTTTTTCAAAATAGTATAAAAGTTTAGCATTTACCTCTTTAAAAGCATAGGTTGGGGCCTTTCAATGTTTATTTCAATTTTGCGCTGCTCAAACCATGTCTTTTAAACCAAAATCTAAGTTAAAAAGGTCTTAAAATTAAGTTATTTTAGGTAAAAAACGTAAAAATCTCTTGAGAGCTAGGAGCTTCGCCTCCAGACCTCCATCAAACTCCAGCAAATTTTGAGCTTTAACACATACTCCCACTTTTGAAATTCCTGCCTACGCCACTGCTCCTGAATTACATGTGAGGAAAATTGATCTCATTTCTAATAAACATATCATCCTTACCGTAAATTAATTCCCAAAAGATGGTGTCCTTAAAACACATCTTTCCATTTCGTCCAGACATGTTATAGCGCATAGCCAAACTGTTAGTTATCATAAAGGGCATTGCGCGTCGTACGAATTCATCAATATTGCGACCGCCAATGTCGCGCAGAACTAGAATCTGAAAAACAGAAATATTACAGTGAAATATGTTTTAAAAGAAATATTACAGTGAAATAACGATGTAAAAGAATATTTGAAACTGATTAAGCAAGCTTCGTGCTTTTAAAAGATTCTGTTAACGGGTACGGTTTGCTACGGTCTCACTTTTAGCGATAACTTACAAGGTTTTTTAAAACACTTTCGAAGCTTTGGGAAAATCGTAATTTAACCAAATTGCATCTATTAACTAGTAAAACAAAAATTATGCTTAAAAGTGGTAAATACTTGAAACGTCTCACGAAAAAAACGCACCGTTTGTGCAACTTAAGAATGATCATTCGTGGCAACGGTATAAAACAAATTGGTCTATCCGAGGCTATTTTTAATCTAGTATTCAAAATTGCGTAAAAACATTTGTGATTTTGTAAGGCTATGGCCCATAAACAGGGCATGGTATGGAACGGAAAGGAAATTTCGGTAAGGAATATTGAAGATGCCAAAATGAAATGGAAGATTTCAAGAATGGAATGGAAGTCAATCTTCCATACCAATTCCAAACTAGATTTCGTGCATTGTATCTACAGAAAAATATATACGGATGTCGGGTAGCAAAAAATAATATTGTCACAGAAATATTCAACCTCAAAATCATCGGGTATTATTTGTTGACAAATCGGGGTAGAGTAGTGTGATTGAGTATATTCATTGTGCAAATGGTGTATGTATTGCATCACAGTAAGTATAGACATTGCAATTTGCAGCATTAATGTTTTGACAGGTTTGACTTGTTTTTTGTTTGAGATTAACAATTTGCTACGTCGTAATTTTTTTTTTCTTTCATCGTCACAAAAATTCGTATTTGCTATTTCATTCTTGTTCTAGCTTAATTTTTATTTTTTAAGCTTATAGTAACTCTTTGTGGTGCCAACTTTTGGTATTTCTATTACAGTAAATGTTTTGCAGCAGGTTGGTTTGGCGAATTTTCACCGCTGGCGCGAGAGCAAACTTGTACGTTAACCATTAAACCATAAGTATTGCTGCTGTAAAATTCTTAACAAATGACTTCCTTTCGTTGTAATCGAACCCAGCGCTTTAATTTGATGTTCTTCGCATACTGTACTTTGACTCGGTTTCAAGAGTTAAAAGGCAAGCTGTTAATCACAAGCTTTAATCGGAACCGGCTTGCACGAGTGAGCGCTTTGTTTTTGTACAAAATACTGTTATGTGAGATTGTTAGTGAGAATCAGCGATTGGTAAATGTTAAAGTCTGTAGACCCTAGTTTAAGAATGACCTAAGTTTAACTCAGTATGCACCTTAATTAGAAAGCTAACTGTGTGTTTCTTGCAGAGTTTTTGTTTATTGTAACGGTAGCTAAGTTTTTGTGGATTAAAGCCTGATTTCCGTTCTAAAAATTAATGTATTCGAGATTGCAGGTCACGACAATTTAATCCACAAAGAGATAATGGACAAGCTACTGAAACCAAATAACTTAGACATATCTCCGAATGATAGTGAGGCTCCAGCAACATTCAAGTACTGGCTAGCGACCTTTGAGAAATTTCTGGAAGAGGTTGAGAAGAAAGTAGAGGAAGTGGATAAGCAAGCCTTACTCATTAACTTTTTATCACCTACTGTTTATCCTTATGTAGAGGACCACAATACTTACGACAGTGCACTAGGAGCGCTAAAAGCTGCTTATATCAAAAGGAAAAATGATATATTTGCTC
The DNA here is from genome assembly GCA_963965965.1 of Trididemnum nubilum. NCBI lineage: Eukaryota > Metazoa > Chordata > Ascidiacea > Aplousobranchia > Didemnidae > Trididemnum > Trididemnum nubilum. Next base: position 19,554,963 of record OZ014482.1, on the reverse strand, counting down.
GTCACATCTTAGCTACTCGCAAGCAACAAAATGGCGAAAACCTGGAACAATTTCTTCAAGCACTAAAAATTCTTTCGAAAGATTGCACTTTTAGAGCGGTGAGTGCTGAGCAATATCGAGAGGAACTGCTCCGAGACGCGTTCATAAATGGCTTGAGCTCTTCTACTATAAGACAGCGTTTACTAGAAAGAGATGATCTCACATTGCAAAATGCCTTTGAGCAGGCGTGTACATTATACCGAGCACATGAGCATTCAAACTCTTATGGCGGAGTGTTGTCAGTTACCGCAAGCTCTTCAAGTGAATTACCTCGAAAGGAAGTTTTGGAAGATAAGACCACAAGCACTGGCCAGACTCTGTATGCAGCATCTCATTCCAAAACTCGAAAATGTTTCTACTGCGGTGCTCCCTACCATAATCGATCTCGATGTCCTGCTAGAAATGCGGATTGTAACCGTTGTGGAAAAAAAGGCCACTTTGCAAAGGTTTGCCTGTCAAAACAAACTCCACCATCTAACGCCGCTGCATCTCTTACCGATAGTCTAATAGCCTCTACCGTCGGGGCTCCTGCTTGTCTTGATTGTGCTGTCGTGGATGTCGTCATTCAAGACGAAGCTGCCCGAGCTCTTATTGATTCCGGAGCATCTGATAGCTACTTGAATGAAGGTTTAGCTGGAAAGATAAATTTACCAAAACTGGGAACACAAGCTAAAATTGCTCTTGCGTCCTCCACAAATATTGCTGCTGTATCGGGATATGTTGAAGCTAAAGTACAGGCTTTCGACCAATCGTATCATTTACGTCTAGGAATCGTCAAAAACTTATGTGCTGACATCATTCTTGGTCAGGATTTCCTGAAGCTGCATAAATCAGCAACTTTCGAAACTGGAGGCCAACGTGATTCCATTCTAATCTGTCCCGAAAAGGTTTGCTGTGTCGCGGCGGCAAATATTGATCCTCCTCGTTTATTTCGTTTTTTGAGGAAAGACATTCACCCAATTGCTACTCCGTCCAGACGGTACAGTGAAGATGATGCAAACTTCATAAAGGCTGAAGTGCAAAAACTATTAAGTGAAGAAATTATTGAGCCTTCTACAAGTCCGTGGCGGGCTCAAGTACTCGTGACCAAAAACGACAACCATAAGCGTCGTATGGTAATAGACTACTCGCAGACTATCAACCGCTTCACTGAACTGGATGCCTATCCCCTACCAAGAATCGATGAACAAATCAATCAGTTAGCAAAATGCCGAATATTCAGCACACTTGATCTTAAAAGTGCTTATTACCAGATACCTTTGCACCCAGATGACCGGGTATTCACTGCATTTGAAGCTGCAGGACAGCTATATCAGTACCGACGTCTTCCTTTCGGAGTTACCAACGGCGTTGCTGCTTTTCAGAGAATCATCGATAAAATAATTGCCAGCAACAAGTTGAAACACACATACGCTTACATCGATAACATAACCATTGGAGGAGCGGACCAAGATGCTCATGACGAAAACCTGCGTTTGTTTCTGAAGGCTGCAAAAGAAGTTAACTTGACCTTTAACGAAAGCAAGTCGGTTGTGTCCATGTCCCAAATCAAGATTCTTGGGTATGAGGTTTCACACGGGCTCATAAGACCAGATCCCGAGCGTCTGCGCCCTCTTGTGGAGCTGCCATTACCAACAAACAACAAAGAGTTAAAGCGATGCCTTGGCATGTTCGCCTACTACGCCAGATGGATCAAGGATTACTCAGCGAAAATCAAGCCACTCACAGAAGCACGAGTATCTTTTCCTTTGACCCCAAAAGCTGAGTCGTCTTTTGAAAGCTTACGAGGAGAATTGCTGCAAGCGAGTTTAGGCTGCATCGACGCTCACGAACCTTTTACTGTGGAATGCGATGCTTCGGACTTCGCTATAGCTGCGGTTTTGAACCAAAATGGAAGGCCTGTAGCATTCATGTCTCGCACTCTTACAGCTTGTGATTGTTGATATCCCATCATCATCATATCCCATCATTGATATCCCATCATCATATCCCATCATCATATCCCATCATCATATCAGTTGATATCCCAGCAGATATCCCATCATCGAAAAAGAAGCTGCCTCAATCATCGAAGCAGTACGCAAGTGGAGTCACTACTTGTATGGACGTCCATTTACACTGATTACCGACCAACGATCACTGGCATTTATGTTCGATCAAGCTAATCGCGGAAAAATTAAAAATGCAAAAATCCAAGCGTGGCGCACTGAACTCGGCATGTTTAGCTACAAGGTAATTCATCGGCCAGGCAGCGAGAACGTCGCTCCTGACGCTTTATCCCGAGTATGTTCGGTTATTGGACAACCAGGAAACTTACGTGGCTTGCATGAATCCCTAGGCCACCCTGGCGTTTCTCGTCTATGGCACTTCGTCCGAAGTAAGAACCTGCCATTCTCAATTGATGAAGTCCGAAATGTTTGTCTCAACTGTCGAACATGCTCCGAATTGAAGCCACGTTATCAACAATCAAACACAGGACAACTGATTAAAGCAACTCAGACGTGGGAGCGTATAAGTGTTGATTTTAAAGGCCCACTACCGAGAACAGTTAAAGGAAACAAGTACTTGCTGGTGGTTGTAGATGAATTTAGCAGGTTCCCGTTTGCTTTCCCCTGTAAAGATACCACCACTGCATCAACTGTGAACGCTCTTTCCTCGTTATTCAGCTTAATGGGTTTTCCATCATACGTCCACAGCGACAGGGGAGCTTCATTTATCAGCAAAGAATTCAAAGATTACATGCACAGTAGAGGAATCGCCACTAGCAATTCTACGCCTTACCACCCCACTGGCAACTCGCAATGCGAGCGTTTCAACCAAACAATATGGAAAACGGTGTCTCTGATGTTAAAAGGGCGCCTTCTTTCTCCAATGCAATGGGAAGAAGTTTTGCCGGAGGCTCTTCATTCAGTGAGAACCTTGCTGTGTACAACAACTAACTCGACGCCACACGAGCGATTTTTTCACTTCCCACGACGATCTATGCTGGGAAGGTCGCTTCCATCATGGCTTGTGTTACCGGGACCGGTTCTACTCAAGAAGTTTGTCCGAAATAAACAAGATCCGTTTTGTGAAGAAGTGGAACTAATCGAGGCAAACCCGAATTCGGCATTAGTACGTTTTCGTGATGGCAGAGAGACGACAGTCTCTACCTCTGACCTTGCTCCAACACCTCGAGCAGCGCAAGATGATTTGCCGCAAACGGACTCTGTTTCAGACGACATTATAAACAATGCTAATGATTCTACTAATGTTGATAAAATTCCCAACCAAAGTAACAATGAACAGACTGATGTTGAATTGAGAACTGACTCTTCATCATCCGCGCAATTACGTCGGTCCACTAGACCTCGCCGCCAACCAGATCGATATGGCGATTGGCTGTATGATTGATCATAGAACAACAGTAACGTTTGGCCTGCGCGGCATAACATTGATAAAATCGATGTACTATTTATGTTGCCTATTGTTGTGTTTTTTTTTCAAGCTTAGTTTGTATTCTTTAGCTGGGGAGAATGCTGTAAAATTCTTAACAAATGACTTCCTTTCGTTGTAATCGAACCCAGCGCTTTAATTTGATGTTCTTCGCATACTGTACTTTGACTCGGTTTCAAGAGTTAAAAGGCAAGCTGTTAATCACAAGCTTTAATCGGAACCGGCTTGCACGAGTGAGCGCTTTGTTTTTGTACAAAATACTGTTATGTGAGATTGTTAGTGAGAATCAGCGATTGGTAAATGTTAAAGTCTGTAGACCCTAGTTTAAGAATGACCTAAGTTTAACTCAGTATGCACCTTAATTAGAAAGCTAACTGTGTGTTTCTTGCAGAGTTTTTGTTTATTGTAACGGTAGCTAAGTTTTTGTGGATTAAAGCCTGATTTCCGTTCTAAAAATTAATGTATTCGAGATTGCAGGTCACGACAATTGCCAGGGGGCCCGATAACCCAGCCCCTCCCCCCAATTGAAATGCTATCAATGATAAAAAGGATGACACAAAGCCTATTTTTTATTCGGTTTCTTTTAGCTTTTTCGAGTGCAACAGTACACGCGTACAACAGCAATTAGCAATAATATTAATGACCAAGGGGACCGGGTCCCCTCAATTCAAATTTTTACCAACCAATTTAAATGTACTAGCTGGGAGAAATTCAGTGGTTTTGTTCCAAAAGGTGCAATCTCAGACCCTCATCTAACAAGTCATACTCTGTATTTTCTCTAATTTAGTCGAAAACAGCACTAACTTGACCTGATATAAAACAAACATCTGGACTACAATCGCAATCATTCTTAGTTGCTTACCATAAATAGGAACACAGAAACATTTCTTTCTCATTTGATGCATGTATTGTAGCCTGGCATATGAACTTATCAGAACAAAAATCTGTAATTGTAAAAACATAGTTCATTAATATTAAAAATTGGACCAAACCCCCAATTTAAAGCAAATAGGTTTATTTTTGGTCAATCACTGAAAAAAATTGTATTTATTTTCATCGCAATGACGGAAAAGCTCATTACTAGGGCCAAATCTAGAACTAACGTAATAAAACTGACATCATAGCTTACTGAATGATAAATAGACAAACTTATGGATCCCAATAATTCGATAATGCAGTACATCTGAGATTAACCAGATCTCAAAAAACCATTGCTTTTTTCAAGGCAGAGGCTGCTGTTATGTTACATAAGAATAAGAAAATCGCTATCCTTTTCCAACCCTAAACCTTACCCAAACTCTAACATCAATCCTAACCCAAACCCAAAATCTAACCCAAACCCTAACAGCCTAATGATAATTTAAAAAATACTAAATGAGAAAATGAGCGCTCACTCTTTGCTCTCTTAATCTCTTTATGGGCGTTACGTAATGTAAAACTAGCCAACTATCTGTTCTCAAAACAAGCAATAAAAAAAAAATGCAAAAAGCAGTCGACTTACATATAATAAAAATGGTGAATTATTGATAAAACTTATCCTAGTGTTAATGAAAACCAACAGACATATCAGCTTACCTAATCTAGCAAAAGCAATCTATTACTTTTGAATAGATTTATCTGCAGTGATTAATGAAAAAAACTTCGTCTGTAGTGATTACAGCTTCAACTCATGTAGTTTCAACTTCATAAAATTATACCAGCATATTTTTGGTAAATAAACCTATAAAAAACTAAAGGTAGCAACTTATGTTTTGCAAACTAGATATTAATTCTGAAAAATGTTTTGTTAGCTTTATAGCTGTTAAAAAATAAAGTTCAAAAAGGCATTAAAATCTTCAAAAGTGTTAAGAGACTCTTGACTTCAGTTGACACTACATCTCAGATCTTGCACCGTTCAAAAATGCTCACTTGGTGTACAGTAATTTGAAACAGAATAATATTTAAGTTTTAGTGCATGTTGTGGGCAACAAATACTAAGTTTTCAAGCCTTAATTTTTGTTTTTTTAAATTGATTTAGCAAAAATTTTGATCAAAAAAGTTTTGGTGAGTTTTTTTACTTTAGATTGACATCACAATTCTTTACAAGAGATTAGTGAACTCCACCAATCACCGTTCACTACGTCGTACCAAATTTTGGTGACTTTCTTCAACTTCTTAGGAACTCTCCCAAAAGTTGTGGTTCAACTACCAATTCAACTTACCACCAAATTTTTTTGATTAAATTTTTGTTTTACGCCTCCTCAAAATGCGTTTTCAAGGCAACGCGACAAAAATCAAAAAATGGCCGTAACTTTGCAACCCCACAGGCTAGATGCAAATTTTTTTTTTCTAAAGATGCAGAATACCCAAGTTTCAATCCACTCTCAATACATTATATCAGTCTAACTGCACAATTAAAAAAAAATCAAGCAAACATCATTTTTACTAATTTTATTAAATTTTCATAGTATATCTCATTGCATAGAGGCATTATGGAATTTGTGTAGTTAACTATGGTAACTTTCGATTAGCTATTCTGTCATTATAGAGTAATTGTTGTATTAGTACATGTTATTTCATTCTCACAGTGTTCACTGATGGTATAGCTAGTACTGTAAGTGTTGAAAAGCGACAAATCATTACGACAGAAGTTAAAGTACAGACTTATTTATAATTACTGACTGTATTCTTGTTATTTTCACATCTTAATTGTTTGCGACTGTTTTAAACAGGCATAGTATTTTGGCTCTGGACAATACCATGCTTATTCTGCCTTGATATAGCAATTACTGAATAGAAATAGTATAGTATGCTCCCAAGCCAACATGCTTTTGGTAAGCAGCATACTACCATTTAGGAAAACAACCCAATTCTTTTTGCTTTAAAAATAATCAAAATTTTAATAAGAATTGGCTGCTTTTTACCTATAAAAGAAACAAAATATAGCAGCATGTGCTGCTGAGAAGTTTGCTTTCAAAGTGAAGAATTGATGGATAAAAATCAATGTTGACTTGGCATCACATGATACAACCCATGCTTTACTAAGATCTTTGAAAAACCAGGCTAACTCAAGAGTCAAAGCAGCTGTTTCTAGGAAGCTGTAAACAAATATTTGGTGTTGGGTAAGGAAAGTTTAAACTAAAAGCAATGTGTATCAAGTAACTTGGCATTAGTAGAAGATTTTTAATGCTTACAACATTAAAAGCTTAAAAAGACATCATCACAAAAAAGTGTAGAAAAAAAGAGTGAATGTTTCACAGCAAAAAAAATTTGAAGCCAAAAGTATCAACACAAGGAACAAAACTAATATTGATATGCGTAGTTTAAAAGATGTAAAGTTTGAATTGACATGCCCAAGTCAGCCAGCATCCAAGAGCAAAACATAGAGTTTCAGCAAAATTAGGGGTTACTAAAAGTGTACCAATTAAAGAGTCCGAAACAGACTGCTATTAAACTTGCTTCTGGATACAGCATTAAGACTTTTTTGTTTTACTGCATTGAAATGGTAAAATGTTTCAAGACTTACAACACATCATCAAGAGTGTTGAACATGAGTCAATTACCCTTTATTCCAATAATACCTCAATCACATACACGATAAGCTGATTTTATTTTCATCACAAAACAAGTACTAAAACCCATAATGATTTTAGATTAATTGCAAGCTGTTAATCAAGCTTATAAATTTAAAACATTTTCAGATATATCCCAATGCATAAGGTGAGTTATAAGTTGTGCAGTGTGCACAAAAAATACTTGGCGAGTGATGTGAAGCACTGTAAAATCAACATGGTGAGATCAGTGTTCCCTCTAAGTTTTCACCTTCTGCGAAAATGCCGAAAAGTGCAAACGTTCTAAACTCAATGTGAAAATGCCTAAAATTTTCTCATCTTTTTTGTCCGGTTTCAATGTGACCTCCCCCAAAAAAAAAGGTCATCGCGCTGACGTATGGCATCTTTTTCTCCGATTATATGTTGATGTCCAAAAAATAAAAAATGGTCCTTTGTCTGAGTTCTGCAACTTTTCTCTGCGCTTTGTGCGACATACCAGAGCAAGGCGTCCTGAACCGCAGCTGGCTACGGTTTTTGGCAGGAAACAAAAACGCCGATTTTGGCCGGGAGAAAAAACGCCAGAATTCGCAAAATTTCAGTGCGAAAATGCCGCAAAAATTTTGCACTTTTTTGCGCTTACAGGGAACACTGGGCGAGATATCTTTTCCTTTTCTCGGGCATAGGATACATGTTCTGTTATCGAGTAATGAAACATTGTTTGCATTTATCAGATCAATTAACTTATCAGGATTGCTTTACATGATTTGGTGCAGGACTTAGGGCCCACCCTGTATTTGTCTGCAGTGATCTCGAGTTCTGATTTACTTGCGTTTCTAAAAAAACAATCCAATGCATGGTATGCACCAGCGATACCAAAATTTTTTGATTTAACCCTGATATAGTTTTAAGTCAAAATCATAGTTTAAGCATCACCCTTTATTTTAAAAGCAGTCTTTTCAGCAGCACCTGTTGCTTTTGATTAGTGTTTTTATTTCTTATTGAAGCTTAGCATGCTAACTTTAAAAATTCATAAAGGAGTTGCACATCTTTAACTGCAAAGAAATTTGTACTGAGAAATGCAGTTCTGTCAAAGTCATTTACTTTTTTGGGCAGAGAGCAGCCAAAATTTTTATTGACATTTCAACATTTTTCAAACCCTACAGAAATAAGATGAGAAAATAACAGATTACAGCACTGATTAATAATAAGTTAAACATTACATTTCTGTCATGATTTTACGGCTTTCTAACACTTAAAATATCGGTTCTAGCTATCCTATCCGTGAACACTTGTTATCAATTATGCTACTATGACGCAATTAACATTTGTTCTAATACAAGAATTACTTTAATAGTCCAATAACAGTATAGACAATAAAAAGTTATTATACAATACCAAAAAAATTCCACAACGCCTCTATGCAAGGGGATATGTCATAGAAATTGATTTTACTTCAAAAATGGAGCAGTTAGACTGATATAATGCATTGAGAGCAGATAGAAACTTGGGTATTCTGCATCTTTAAAAAAAAATTTGCATCTAGCATGAGCGGTTGCAACGCTTTTTGTCACCTTGCAATGGAAACGTGTTTTGAGAAAGCGTAAAACAAAAATTTAACCAAAAACTTATGGAGGTAAGTTGAATTGGTACCGGCAGCTGAACCATAACTTTTGAGAGAGTTTCTACGCAATTGAAGAAAGTCATCAAAATGTGGTATGGCTTACCATTCACCTATGAGGATCACTGCACAACATTAAAAACGTCATAATTAAATCAAAGATTTAGGCACTTTTATTAATAAACTTAATCACATGACTGCTCCATTGCGCATAAGCACAACTGAACATTTAATCAGCAAAAAAATAAAAAAAAAATAAAAGTTAGAGCTTAGGTTAGGAGCCTGTTTCAATAAATCTTGCAAAGTCTATTAATAAACTTACCAATCTTTGCTTAATTAAAAGAAAATACTAGAAATAAAGATCAAAAACTAATTATTGATTACATACAAAGCAACTTAGAAATCATTTTATTCTTAATTATCTGTATTGTGTTAGTTTCAACCAGTTTTGACAAAAAAGCTATCTAATTTTGAAACAAAACAAAAACAGCTACGGCGACCTTCTCTTGTGTTTAATGATGCCAGCAATTTCATGGAGTAATTTTGTCGAAGTGCATGTATACTCTAATACTCCATTATATAGATTAGGCTAGGGTTACCTCGGGTGATTCCAAACAGGGAAAATTCCAGACAGCCTAGGGTAATTCCAGACATGAAAGTAAAACAGCAATTATTATGTTTTTGTACTACTTATATCGTTGTAGATTTTTATTGAGTAATTAATATTGCATGATCGTTTTATGTGCGATAAAACAGTTCTGCGTAATTGCTCTCAACTTTCGTTTATTGGGTTAGATATTAATTTGTCCCATATTGTAACCAAACACTTCTCAAAACCTGCATTCTATGCAAACCAACTTCGTATTAAGTTTATTTTTTCCTAATTCCAATTTTTTACTGAAAAAAGTTTAATCCATTCTTACTCCGTGTCCAAATCTGACTTTAAAAAATCCATTAGCAAATGAGTTTGGGAGTCAAACCAACTGTAAAAGAAAAATCAAATTTGGAGAATAGCTAGGGGGTAAAAAATAAAAAAAATTACATTGCTGTATTTACCAAAATTCTATGCATCAATGAGGACAAACTGCACTCAATAAATCCGTGATCTGCAGAAGAAAATCACAGACAAAATCATAAATCTGGCAATGGTGTGGTGCAAAACTAACCAAAACCCTGATTCTGTGATAATTTTAGAGTGGCTGTTAATTTAAGAAGGTTGCTGATTCAAGCGCATTTGTGGAGTAATGATATTTTTCAGTCATTCAACCAAGGTGAAGATATTGAAATGGAAATTTTAATCACCATTGCTCAGGCTTATCCATTTTAATTGACATGACCTAATGACTAAATTGCCACTACTGTGTAGCAAATGTTTGGCGGAATGTATTAAACTTTCCAAAAAAGTACCCAATTATGCTTCTTAGCATAATATTCTAGTTTAAAATTTTTATAAATCTGTTATCAAAAAGAAGCAATTTTGCACTTTTGCCTTAAATACATCGGTGTCAGGAATTACCCTTTCAAGGGTAATTCTGGACATGTCTGCTCAGATTGATTTTTTCATCCATTTCCTAAATATTTTTCTTGAACCAGGGTAAAAAAACTTAAGTCCAATGATGAAATGCACAAATGAAAGCAACAGTTTTGGAAATGATTGTAGAAGAATAAAATAAAACAAAAATAGCAGAATTTTGCCCAGATTTATTAGAGTTAACCCTACTCTATACAGCAAATTATAATATCACAAAAAGATTTACTGATAAAGCATAAAATCTGGTTTAATTTTTTGACAAAGGCTATTGTTACTTTCAGTGTTCCTACTAAGCTGATTTTTGAATTAGAATTTTTTAGGATCAAGAGCAAATAATTTTAGGCAGCATGATGCACTAGCTTCAGAAAAGTCGACAAATTAGACAAAAGATGATTTTTAATTTATCTCAACTGTCAATAAGCTAACAGATTGGCACAAAATTTAGAGTATAGAAGTGCATGGGTGTAAACTGTGATTTTACAACTTTGGGCACAATTGTTTCAAGAAAATTCCGACACTTGCTAATTATTTAGCTAAAAAATTGGAATGATCACCGGATCAATGTTCCCACTAAGCTGATTTTTTTCAGCAAATCGGCGATTTGTTGGAGCAAGTGCAAATACTTTTTAGCAATATACCAGCAGTAAACATAGCTTTAGAAAATTCGACAAATTTGTGGAAATATGACATTTCGTACACTTCAATACTGGATTGGTACAAAATTTAGGGCACAGAAACGACTTTTGAGGGCTTTGGGCACAATTGTTTAAAGAAAATTTGGGCACTTGCTGATTAGCCATAAAGTTAAAAGGAACACAGTCACCGGTTACTTTATGTTTGCTTAAAAAAAAACGAAGTGACTTGGCGCACGGAACGTGCGCGGTTAAATAAACAAAGATTCGGGTGACGTCACTCGTTTTCGGAAATTTTTACTTTGATTATTACAGTTATAGGTTTGGGTTAGGGTTTAGGTTAGGCTTAGGGTTAGGGCTAGGATTAGGGTTAAGGTTAGGGTTAGGGCTTAGGGTTAGTTTTTTGGGCTATATTACAAAATGTTTGCGCACACAGAACGTGCGCCAAGCCTTTTCCAAAAAAAAAACAATATCTTAACCCCAACCCAGATTGGAAAGTTCAGCTACACTGCGCTAGAATTTTGCACCAACCTAAAAACCACACAAGTTTTGCACTGTACAGTGGACTACCCAAAGCTGAAAGTGCGAAAAGCATGCCGAAACAGACCACAGTATAGCCAGACATTTGCTGCAAAAATTTCGGAAGAACTCCTAGCTCTGCAACTTGATCTCCAAAAAGAAAAAAGAAAGATCTTGATTCCACGAGTTTTACAAAATTTGAATGGCACTACCAATAGGTGGGCAAGTTAAAGCAAAACGTTAGCTTTGTTAACCATTAGTCTGTTAACAAACTTCACACCTCTGTTAACGTTAATTTGTTATTTTCAGCTTTAATTAATGGAAGTTAATAAAGTCCGTTAATCCATTAACATTTTGTGTGTAATTTACATTTCGTTTTTGTTATGGAACCATGTTTACAACTTTGTCTCGATTGTAATTACGTAATGCTTTGTGACGTAACTGTTAACTGCTACTGCGCTATCGTATCGTTATGTTTTCTGGACTAGAGCTGCAGTCAGCCGTAGAAAGTAAACATAGACGTAGTGAATGTGCTTTCTCGTTCGTATGACATTGCCAGTGATGTTTTGCTCTAGTCTACCGTAAAAGTGTGTTAGTAGTACCAGCATTTTGACTGTTTAAGTGCTAACACTCATTCTATTTGAATAAGATTAAGACTACCGTATGTCAAGTATTTTCAATAGCCTAGCTTATCAATAGATTCATTTCTTTGTCCTGAGTGTGTATTGAGCTTAAAGATACAACAGTTTTATTCACTCACTTCTAGAACACGTATTGACGCTGTTGAGCTGATTGCAAAGAAATATTTATAGCTATGGTGGTCTTTTTGTGTTTTGAAAGATACCTTTTACAGTCTAATCTAATTTCAAGATAAAAACAAGTTTAAATGCACAACGAAGCTGCAAGATAATAACAATAAAAACCTTAATGGAAGTCAACAGAACTTAACGGAAGTTACTTTAGTCCGTTAACAGCACTTAACGGAAGTTAATTTAGTCCGTTAACATGAAAAAACTTTTTAACGGATTAACGAGTTAATGAAAAAGTTAGCTTCGTTATGAACGGATTAACGATTAACGGACTTGTGCCCACCTATGGCATTACCTGTTACTGTCCACAAGTACCAGTAGGCTAGGCTACAGGCGTATTAGTATTACTGATATTTGCATAACGATACTGCCCATTTCTGGCTACCAATAAGCTACCTGTATACCAGATAGGCCTACTGATTTCATTGTTAGTCTGTGGTAAGCTTGCTAAGATGCTACAGTATTATAGGCTAGTCAATTGTATTGTATAGGCTAATCTGAATCCTACTGCCAAACTGCTAGATCAGAGATCCAATACCACTGTCAGACTGAAGTTTTTCTAAAATACTAGGCTAGTATTTGGTATCCTATCCATATTGCTTCTCTAAGCACAATCAAAATAATAACAAAAAACATTTTTAAGCAAGAGTTGGAAGCAATTTCTCACGAAACTACTAGTAATTCACTTGACTTAGTAACGTAGGTCTACTTCTCTAAAACTTTGGCACTCTTAGAAAATTTTGGTTTGGTTTTTTTTTTTTTTGGACCCGCCGTCACGTGACCATTTCAAATTCAAAATGTTGATTTTTTTCATTTTTTGCAAGTTTTTCATTTTAGAATTATCAACTTTCATTACTGCAATATTTTGACAAATAACACTCTCCTTGAAACTGGAAATGGTTTCCAAGATTAGTTATATTATTATTAGTGGGCTTACTTACCCAAATTAGGTTTATCTGCAACACTGTACCTGATTTGTTGGCTAACTAAAAATTTGTGCTTCCAAAAACATTGTAAGCAGGGTAACTCTAACTGTTTCATCCCAAGTAAGCGATCAAAATCCTTTCAGAAGAAGAAAAAAAACTCTAACATTGAAAAATTTAGATACAGCAACTTCAATATAAAAAGCACATCAAAATAAAAGCTATAAACGCTCAATGGGCTGCCCAAAAAAATAATGAATGGGTAGCAACTGGGTTGCCCAAATACAAATTTCAAGTGGGCAACCCAGCGACAACCCAGTCACAAAGTTTACTAAAAACAATAATAATATACACTCTAAGCATTTTTTCAAGAAAAATTACATAATAATCATTAAAAATAAACGCATAATAACAAAAATAATCGATAAAATTTTATGTGGGCATGCCCAGTTGGGGCCTAGCTAAATTAGAGTGTTTAGCCCATTCGTAACCCAGTAGCCCAGTAGCCCAGTTCAAAACACAGGTGGGGCCAAGATGGGCTTGCTATCTGGGATAAGGCTCAAATATACGCTTGTCGACACGCACTTTGAGCCTTATATCCCCACGATATTGACAAAATGCACCCCGTTTTTGAGTAAAGCGTTAAATTTCCGTTCCAGAATATACGAGAATGACCAGATAAGTGGCACGATAAACTTAATATTATCGGAACAAGCTCGAAAAAGCCGCCAAAGTGGGTGTTGACAAACGTAAATTTGAGCTCTATTCTCCCTCGATATTGACAAAATGCACCCCGTTTTCGAGTAGAGCGTTAAATTTCCGTTCCAGAATATATGGCCAAATAGGTGGTACCATAAAGTTTATACTGCATCATCGGAATAAGTTTGAATAATGACAAATTATAGAGTATTAGGATGTTGAAAAAACTCCAAAAAGCGGCCTAAGTGCGTGTCGACAAACGTAAATTTAATTTGAGCACTATTCCCAGAGGTGTAGTCCTCGGGGACGTCCTCGTGGACACATTTTCAAGTCCTTGGCCTTGGCCTCAAAGATCAAGTCCTTGGCCTTGGCCTCGAAGCCTTAGATCCTCGAAAATTACCTTGTCCTCGGCTCGAGGTCAGCACAATTTTTTTAACTGTTGAAATTTTGTTGTAAAACACTAAAAACCTCGCGGAAAATTTAGAACTCCTTTTTGGTTTTTCTTAATTGGAGCATTGGCGTAGCCAGGGGGAAGCAGGGGGACCGGCCCCGGGCCCCTCCCCAATCGAAATTTTGCCAATGACAAAAAAGCCTATTGTTTCTTCAGTTTCAATTTCTTTTTAGCCGTTTTCGCTTACAACAGTAACTAACAACAATATTGAAGACAAGGAGCCCCAGGCTCCCCTCAATTAAATTTTTGCCAACCAATTGAAATGTATAACTCGGGTGAAATTATGGATTTTTTTGAAAAAGTTGCTATCTAGGTCCTCATGTGACTTTTTTATGAATGTAATTTATTCTGTGGCGCAGTGCCAGGGCCCTGCGCTCAGATGGTGAGACTTTTTTTGATCTTCACCTATATTTGGCAGAAAAATGTTGCGAAAATTCCCAAAGTCCCAGGGGCCCAGCGCGATGTAAATCCGGCCCGGCAATAACATGGTTAGTAGGCGTAATTTTCTATCGTATCATTTTTCAATAACAATTCAGTAATTCACCTTCACCTCGCCAGGTTTTACGCACAAAATACTTAAAAAAAATTAACCATGAAAAATGCTGATTGAGCAAACCATTGAACTTCAATTGAGGGGGCCTGGGCCTCCTGGCGGAACATGTACTCCTATAACTGGTTATTATTTTCATGACAAAACAAAAATCTCTATGAAAAATCTTCGAGTGGATTATTATTTACTGCTAAAATGTAGCAAGAAACAATGCACCTTACTTCTTCCTACCTGGACCAAATCACTTACAATTAAAATTTAACGCAAGAATGCTAGATGCTAAACGTATGTTGGACTTAAATTGCAAGTAAAAGAAGCATCAAACAATTTCATCTTTTCAATTGGCTTTCAAATTTCAAAAATTTAGTGCTTTCAAATGGTTTTGAACAAGTGCGAGATGTGATTCAATGGCATTAAAAAACCTGTTTTTTCCAAAAAAATTACAAAAAATTGCCCAACGGCTGGGCAGACCCCGTCTGTGATACGTTTGAGTTAAACTACTGTAGCTTTCTCAACACGTCTCCAAAGTTAGATAGGCCTATTTGATCTTTTCAACTATTACTTTATGCCCTCTCCCTTTGCAAAATCCTGGTTAAGTGCCAACAGGCAACGATTTCAGATCTTCCTTCCTATGATATCTTTGTCCCACAAAAACTTCTCTTTTGAAAAATTTTGATGACGTCATTGCATGTGATTTGTGGTTTCGGCCTCCTCAATCAAAAATTCTGGCCACGCTTATAAATTGAAGATTGCCTGAAAAATTTTTGAAGACCTTTTTTTTGGAGAACACTTGCGGCTGTGTCCTTGGTCCTTGGCCTTGGCCTCGAGCATTCCTGTCCTTGGCCTCGAGAGGGTCTGTCCTCGGAAAGGCTGTCCTTGGCATTGGTCTGGGATTTTTTTTGTGTCCTTGGCCTTGGCCTCGAGTCTTCTGTCCTCGACTCCACCTCTGCCTATTCCTCCATGATATTAACAAAATGCACCCCGTTTTCGAGTAGAGAGTTAAATTTCCGTTCCAGAATATACGACCAAATAGCTTGCACTACAAAGTTAATGTAATCGGAATGAGTTTGAACTAAATGGGAGTTTGCCAGCAAACCCAGTGAACGACCGACGCGTAGTTAATGCTGTGACGCTCAAAAGTACTTTTTGTCTACCGTAAAATCAGCAATTATTATTCAAAAATATCTGATTATGGAATCTCTAGAAAAGTAGAGTCAAAATTTTTGTCGGTGAAATATCTCCTGATATCATAAAACACTGGCACCCCAGCATGGGCCATTCAAATAATTGATTTTTTGGGGTTCCCCGGAGGGTTGGCACTCCCAAACTATGCCAAAATATTTGTCGGTTAATTATCTGCTGATATCATAAAACAATGGCACCCTAAGTTGAACCATAGAAAAAATTGATTTTTGAGGGGTCCATTTGGGGGGGCCGGGGGGATGGCACCTATCCAAACTGTGTCAAATTATTTGTCTGTTAAATATCTCCTGATTCCTGATATCTAAACAAGCTGGCACCCTAAGTTGAGCTGTAGAAAAAATTGATTTATTAGATGTCCATTTGGGGGGTCCCCGGGGGGATGGCACCTATCCAAACTGTATCAAAATATTTTTCTGTTTAATATCTGCTGATATCATAAAACACTGGCACCCTAAGTTGAGCCATAGAAGAAATTGATTCATGAGATGTCCATTTGGGGGGGGGGGGGCGGGGGGGTGGCACCCCTAAACTATGTCAAAATATTTGTCCGTTAAATATCTGCTGATATCAAAACAAGCTGGCACCCTAAGTTGAGCCATAGAAAAAATTGATTTATGAGTTGTCCATTTGGGGGGTCCTCGGGGGGATGGCACCTATCCAAGCTATGTCAAAATATTTGTCTGTTTAATATCTGCTGATATCATAAAACACTGGCACCCTAGCTTGAGTCGTTCAAAAAATTGATTTTTGGGGGGCCATTTGGGGGGCTCCGGGGGGGCACCCCCAAACTGTGTCAAAATATTTGTCTGTTAAATATCTGCTGATATCATAAAACACTGGCACCCTAAGTTAAGCCATTGAAAAAATTGATTTTTAAAGAGTCCATTTGGAGGGGTCACCGGCAGAGTGGCACCAGAGGTGACACTCCCAAACTATGTCAAAATATTTGTCTGTTAAAAACCTACTGATTTCAAAAAAAAGTAGCACTCTAGCTTGACCCATTCAAAAAATTGATTTTTAGCAGAGGTGGAGTCGAGGACATAAGGCCCGAGGCCAAGGCCAAGGGCACAAAAAAAATCTGAGGTCAAGGACAGGAATGCTCGAGACCAAGGCCAAGAACCAAGGACACAAACGCAAGTGTTTTTCTAAGAAAAAAGGTCCTAAAAAATTTTTTTCTGTCCATTAAAAAAAAAACGATCTAGAAAAACATTTTTTAGCCGATCTACAAAATTTTAACCATTCAAAAAATAGTGCTGCCTTCGAGCCGAGGACAAGGCAATTTTTAAGAACTTGAGGCTTCGAGGCCAAGGCCTTGAAAATGTGTTCTAGAGGACGTCCTCGAGGCCAAGGACGTCCTTGAGGACTCCACCTGTGATTTTTAGGACCCCATTTTGGGGGGTTCCCAGTGGAGTTCCCCCAAAAAGAGTTCGGTAGAAAAAATTGCGTTTGCAACTCAAAAACTTTACACAAAAATAAGAGTTCGATGTTTTGTGGTTTAGATGAAGAGCGTGCAAAAATTAAGAAGAAAAGGACAAAAAAGAAAAAAAAAAGAAATAAACCTCATCGCGGCCAAAAGTGAGTAGTATCTAGTCATGCAAAACTCAAGCACGTGCCATTGCCTTTTTCTCATACATTTGGTTTAAATTTGACATTTTGTCGTTGCATTGTTGCAAGCAGCATGGTGTAGTAGTTATTGTGCTCTGCTTCCAACCATTGCCCCTGGGTTCGATTCGCACTGGGGTTGCGATTGCATGGAGTGGAAGATTACGAAGTATAAGGAATGAGGGAAAAATATACACGGAGCAGTCTTCTTTTTGCTTCTAAACCTTGCATTATAGTTAGGGTTGGGGCGGCAATGCCAGCCTGAGGGGATAGCAATTACGTGGCAGCAGCTTTTTTGCTTACGAAAGCGACAAACCGTTACGCTTGAGTGCGGCTCCGTGCGTAAGTTTTGCACGACTAGCTCCTCGTCCAAAAGTGGGTTGGTTGGGATGAAAGGGTATCTTAAGCCATACAACCATATGAAATATTTTTTGCCATACTTAAGCCGTTTTTGACTGAGACCGCTTTTTACGCCAAACTTGCAGGGCGGTTTTCGGGTTCTAAAACCGAAGTCACGTGACCCATTGCCTCGAAATTTGGTACAAACATATAACTCATTAATCTCAAACTGCTGTCAAAATTTCATGTAGCTAGACGAAACCGTTCTCGAGTTATAAGCAAAAGTCTGAAATTTCGCACTCGTTAGTTGGAAAATGGCCGAGTAAAAACAAAGGAACCCGCGACGTGCGATGCCAAAAACTTAAGCATTATTCGCGTCCTTTTTTTCTTTTTTTATTGCGCGATGTCAAATCGCGTGACTTAAGACGCATTATTCCCTGTAATTACTGTGGTACTGCATTAAGTGGGCAGATTAGCAATTACTGTAATACAGAGAATCACGAAGTACTGTGGGATAGATCTAGCTAGGCATACAGACAAACCGTAGGCTACACGTGAGCGTAGTAGGTAGAATTTTCTTAGAGTTTCAAGACTTAGAAAGAAAGATTGGTGTGAAGTGAGCCTTTGACGCAGTCTGCAGTCGACTTCACAGGTCCATTGCAATTATGTAATGAGTTGTACGGTACGTATCTGTAGCCTCCTGGTAATGGCCCACCATTGCAAATAGGGAGCCTAATGGTAGTAGGCCTGTAGGCTACCTTGCCAGAAACTACTGACTTTTTATTGGGCTTAAAGAAAGATGCTCCCAAATCATTGGCATTCTCAGAGTGGCGATTAATTGTAGAACTGAAAATCAACAAAAAGAGAAAAACCAGAAAAGGAACCAGAGCAGGTACTGATACCATGCAAAAGACAAGCCATAAAATTCCATCCATTACCAGTGACCCCTTACTTGCTCAAACCAGCAAGCTACCCCTTGCTCAAAATCGAAGTAGGCTACTGAATTCAAAAGAAGTGACTACCGTATGAATTATGATGTTTCTGATCATTTACCGGTGTTCTTTTCTGTAAATAGTTCCCCTGTTAGAAATCAAACAACGTCAGTTAAAATTAGAGATATGAAGCAATTTGATGAAGAAGCATTTTTAAATGACCTGGTGATTGCTTATTCAACATTTGAAGTTGGACCAAACAATTGCTGCACATCATCACAAGCTACCTTTCAGAATTTATTCAGATATTTCACAACATCTTAAATAAAACTGCTCCAATGAAAAACTTACGTCGCAGAGAGAAGCAATTCAAATTAAAGCCTTGGATAACCAGCACCATAAAAAATTCTATAAAAACAAAAAATAAACTTTACAGGCTAAAATTAAATAGCCCTAGGAATGTTTTAATTGCTAATAACTACAACACTTATAGAAACAAATTGACACATATAAAAGAACATGCCAAACGACTATATTACAATAAACTTATTCAGCAAAATATGCATAATTCTCTAAAAATTTGGAAAACAATCAATAAAATAGCCTACTTAACAAAGCAAATACAAGTAACAACACGATCCCAAATCAAATTTTTGATAACAATGGCGTATTACAATCAGACCTACATTTAATAAGTAACATGTTTAATGACTATTTTGCACAAGTAGGGCCATCCATGGCTAAAGACATCCCACCTGCATAGCATAATTACATAAACAACATATCAAGTGCACCATATTTATTTTATTTAAAACCTGTAAAACAAGAAATAATTCATCAATTGCAAAATTTAAATAGTTCAAAAAGTACTGCAACAAATGATATACCGGTACCGATAAAATTTATTAAAATTGCTGCACATGTTATTGCACCTATATTAACAAAATTATATAACATCTGCATATCAGAAGGGTCTTTTCCAAACATTTTAAAATTATCTCAAATAATTCCCATTCATAAAAAAGGCCCCAAAAATCTATGCTCTAATTACCGTCCAATTTCCTTGTTATCACCCTTCAGCAAAATTTTTGAGAAATGTATTTAACTATAGCTTTAAATAAAACCGGGTTTATCTTTTTATTGATTGGATAGCCTTGAAAAAGGCTTTTTTAAGGTTTAAACGCTTTCGTCTAGCTCTCTTCAGAAACCATTGCTAGAAAAAGATAGAATGAAAATAAAACAATGCGGATTGATTTATAAAAGCAGAGAAAATTGCTGATTGGTTAAATAATCATCGCTGATTGGTTGATTTGTGTCGTTTTGTTTGCGTACAGAAGTGGCACTGTTGGGAAGAAAAACAAACTTTTGTCAAGATAGATGCTGATTGGATCAAATCGTTGTGTTTCGTTTGCGTAAGAAAAACGAAACATAAATCAACCAATCAGCGATGATTATTTAACCAATCAGCGATTTTCTCTGCTTTTATTCTTACGCAAACAAAACACAACAATTTGATCCAATCAGCATCTATCTTGACGAAAGTTTGTTTTTCTTCCCAACAGCGCCACTTCTGTACGCAAACAAAACGACACAAATCAACCTATCAGCGATGATTATTTAACCAATCAGCGATTTTCTCTGCTTTTATGAATCAATCCGCATTGTTTTATTTTCATTCTATCTTTTTCTAGCAATGGTTTCTGAAGAGAGCTAGACGAAAGCGTTTAAACCTTAAAAAAGCCTTTTTCAAGGCTACCCAATCAATAAAAAGATGAACCCGGTTTTATTTAAAGCTATAGTTAAATTCTGTACCACCAATCAAGAAATGTATTTACAGCCAACTTATAGATTATTTAAACAAGAAGAAACTAATAACAAATTGTCAGTACATGGCTTTCGTTCTAACTATTCTTGCAGTATGGCTGTATCCAAAATCAGCTCTGAAATAATAAAAAATACAGATGATAAGAAAACAACTTGCTAAATATTTCTTGACCTGGCCAAGGCATTTGATACTGTTGATCATGAAATTCTATTGAATAAATTAAAGCTTTATGGCATTCGTGGAATACCACTTCAGCTGATCAGTAGTTATCTAAGCAATCGTAAAATGTTTACTGTTGTTAACAGTGTAACATCAAACAATCAAAACATAACTTGTGGTGTTCCACAAGGATCTACACTAGGTCCTCTACTCTTTACCCTGTACATTAATGATTTGCCTTTAGCTACAAATTTTGATGTAAAGTTATTTGCTGATGATACAAATTTAACTATGTCCAATTATAATGTCAAAGATTTGCAAACAAATGTGAATAATGAACTTGAAAATATTGTTGATTGGATGAGAAGTAATAAGCTTTCTCTTAATTTCACTAAAACGGAATTTTTATTGATTACAAAGGCAAAACGTCAAAAGTCCTTTGAAATAAAAATAAATGGTCATGCAATTCAGCCAAGCAGTTATGCAAAATATTTAGGTGTATACATTGATGATAAGCTGACTTGGAAAAAACATTTAAACACTGTTTGTTCCAAAATTGGAGAAGGTTGTTGGGCCTTGGCAAGGTTAAGAAATTATGTCAATCAAAAAACACTGCTGAAGGTATATCATGCAATGATACAAAGCCATATCCAATACTGCATATCAACGTGGGGTGCTGCTTCCCAAAGCATACTATATCCTCTAATAAAACTACTAAATCGTGCCTTACGAATAATCACTAGCAGCGCCTTTAATGCACATTCATCACCCTTGTTTAAGAACTTAAATTTATTAAAAATAAATGATATACATAAATTAGAAGTATGTAAACATATGCATCGAGTAAACTCAAAAGATTGTGCTGGTGTGAATCCATCTGCATATAATTCATTAGACAAAATCCACAACTATGGTACAAGAAGAAGATTAAACGGCAATTATTTTCTTAAATCAACTAATTCAAAATTTGGTAGAACTAACATTGAAATTCTTGGACTGAAACATTGGGCAAACGTGCCGAGTGATCTCAAGATATACTCTTTGCAAACGTTTACAAAACAATACAAAAGGTATTTTATCTCACACTATTAAATGCCTACAATATTTGCTAATTCATTGCTTTCGCAACTTTTGCAATTAATATGATGTAACATATTAAGATGATCCCCTTACATTTTTCTGTGAGTGTGACGTATGTGTGTTTTTGTTGAGCCTTATGACTGATTGTACATAATGCTTGCTTTTTGTTCGTTTATGTAAAACAAAAACTAACGATGATGTGCTAGAGGTGGTAGCTGACTTTGATGACCATTGTGGTCTTTTCGCTACCTCCTCGTCAAGTACTTACAAGTGAAAATTGTTTGGGTTATGTTATTTGTTATCATAGTGCTTGACGAAATATATTTGAACTTGACTTGAAAAAAAAAAAGAAGTGGTTTTTCAAATCTGAAGACCGACTTAGTGAAAGAAGCAAATGTAAGTGGTGTCTGCTTGAATTTCTGCTGTTTAAATGCTAGATCTGTCAACAACTAAACTTTGGCAATTTCAGATTTTATTCTTTCCAAAAATTTTGATGTTTGTGCAATTACTGAAACATGGCTTGCAGACCACACCTCATCAGTAGTGCTGAACGAGCTAATCCCCAAGGGCTACAAATTATTTCACTGACCACGCAGAGGCAAAAGAGGAGGTGGATTGGCTCTTAAGTATTATATTTAGAGATAATATTGCAGTCAAAGAATACTTTTCTAAAGAAAGGAATTTTTCCAGCTTTGAATTCCTAAACTGCAGTATAGCTTTGAACAACATGGTAACTTTTATTGGAATCATCTACAGACCACCACCTTCAAAATCAAATGGCTTTTCAAACTCTTCATTTTTGAAGGACTGGGAAGATTATCTTACGGTAATCATTTAATGCTTCTAAAACAGGATATTTTTTTAACTAGGGTCATAAATTTTCACTTGGAAACCTCAAATTCACCAGACGCTAAGCACTTTATTTCAGTACTGGATTCTCACGATTTTCTTCATCATGTAAACACTGCTACTCATGTATGTGGCCATATATTAGATTTTGTAGCAACTTTGGAAACTTCTTCTTTGCTATCCGGAAAACCTGCTGTACATGAGACTTTTATAGCTGACTCCATATCTGGAAAAACCTTAGACCATTTTGCTGTAATTTGCAAGCATGCTCTTTCTGTTGAATCAACCAAATGCAAAACTATTAAATACAGAATATAGAAATTTAAAGCCATTGATGTCGACATACTGAACAATACTATATCTCAGAAGCTATCATCTGTTCAACTGATTCAAGATGTAGATACACCTGACACAAGTAAATCTTTACAACAATGTTATGACTGAGGCTCTGGACACCCTAGCTCCTATTGCAGAGAAACATATTCAGATGCTCACTACTTTTCCTTAGTCTGTTGGTATAATGTTGATCTGATAAATGCTAAGAAATTATGTCGAAAACTAAAAAGACTGTGGAAGAAATCAAAATTATTATCTCACAAACTGGCTTTCAAAGAACAATGTGCTAAATTCAATAAACTGCTGTACAATTCTAAAAAATCTTTTATTCATTCCAGCATCAACAAGTATAAAAAAGACACCAAGAAACTGTATCAAATAGTTGGCAAATTCCTAAAATCTTGTTCATCAAATAAACTGTATCAATTCCTAAAATCTTGTTCATCACATAAACTGCCTCAGATCTGTCCTGCACTTGAGCTTCCAAATGTATTCGGTAATTTTTTTTCAAAACAAAATTCTTAAGTTGTATCAGTATTTAAGAACTAATCAACCTGCTGTCTGTGCTTCTGAAGAGAATGATGTGGTCTTTGATGGGGCTACTTTTGACTAGTTTAATCCTGTCACTACTGCTTATGCAAGCAACATTTTGCACTCATTAAACTCAACAAATTGCAAATTAGATCCTCTTCCTGCTGCTCTTTTGAAAATATGCTCTTCTACTGTCATTACTGCAATCACTGTCATCATCAACAACTCTCTGAAATCTTCACTAGTTCCCTTAGAATTTAAAAAAGCCATCATTTCTCCCTTATTGAAAAGCCACAATTTAGATCTGGACACTCTTGCTAATTATAGACCAATATCTCATTTATCATTTTTGTCTAAAGTATTAGAAAAAGTAGTAGCTGGGCAGTTAAATGAGCATCTAGCAATCAATAACATTCATGACAAATTTTAGTCTGCTTATAGGCCTGGTTTTTCGACAGAAACTGCTCTCATCAGAATTACTGATGATATACTATTTGCTCTGGATAATAAATAATTTACTGCTTTGATACTGATTGACATGTCAGCTGCTTTTGACACTATTGATCACAACATCTTACTTCACAGGTTATCTCATCATTTTGGTATTAACAATTCAGTGCTATCTTAGTTTCGTTTTATCTGAATAACAGAAGTCATTGTGTAGATGTAAACAGAAATATATCTTGCTCATTTCAATTGTCTTCTGGTGTACCTTAGGGATCAGTGCTTGCTCCTATACTGTTTACTCTTTACATGAAACCACTTGCCAGTATAATCTCTAACTTTGGTTTCAGTTACCACTTTTATGACGAGAATGTGCAGTTCTATGTTATCTTTGATGCTGACAAGACCTTAGATGCTAACGTACTCACAAATTGTTTGAAAGCAGTAGAGCAATGGTTATGCTGTAACAAATTAAAGCTAAATAATAGCTAAACTCAAAAAGTCAAATGTATTCTGTTTGGTCGTAGTTGTAAACAATCTAGTTCTGTTGCAAATGCATTCAGTACTGTTGATTTTCTTCTGACTTCGTCCATTTGTGTTAAAATTCTTGGTGTTCTGCTAGACAGCAATCTGTCCCGTGAGGGCCAGATCAAAAATATTATTAAAAAATGTTTTTTCAATATCCATAATATTGGTAAGATCAGAAAGTATCTCGACGAAGATAGTTGCAAAATGTTGGTTAATAACCTGATTATTTCCCATCTGGACTACTGTCATGCTCTTTATCATGGATTACCTCATTGTTTATTGAATCAATTGCAAAGTGTGCAAAATACTGCTGCTAGATTGATTTCGTGTATCCGTAAATCTGCTCACATAACTCCTGTTTTAATAAAACTGCACTGGTTGCCTGTCCAACATTGAGTTGAATTCAAAATTCTGATGCAAGTGTTTAAAATTTTAAATGTTCAGTCTTCTTCATATCTAGTTGATTTAATATCTAGACATGTACCTACTTGAGCCTTACGTTATCGTGATTCAAATCTTTTGGCGGTACCTCGCTACTCTTCAAAATTTGGTGATCGTAGATAGTTGTAAGTGGCCCTCGGTTATGGAACAATTTACCTACCTATATTAAAAATGCTAAAACCTTAAATCAGTTTAAGACTTTGCTGAAAACTTATTTTTTTACTCAAGTGTTGGGTGTAGTTTACGTGTACTTAAATATTTTGCTATGCTCAGTATTAGTATTTCGATACTCATTTTATGGTGTTCCATTATCCTCTCAGATTGTGTACTTAATGTGCTATAATCCCAACAACTGACTCCACTATCTGTTTATAGCTAATAGCACTACTATACCTTAGTCAATATAATATTGACTATGCCAGTTGACCCGCAACAAACTCTTTCAGCTTTTCTTACGTTTTCCATTTGTGCTTTGAGGTTTTGCCTAGTGTCAATCTCTTTTGAGCTTGTTTTATTTTCTCCATCTAAACTCCCGAGCTTGTTTTCGAGTTGGTGTTTTCTGTAATCTTTTTTCGCTTCCGTTTTGGTTTCCAGGGTGAGGGTTAATATCTCTTAGATTTTGTTTAGGGAGATAGCATGCAAAAATAAAAAAATCACACTGAATATATTGACATTTTTTTTACTGTTCTTTTTGTGTATACTGCTTTTCGATTTTCTGTAAAGCTCCTTTGATCTGATTCACTTCAGGAAAGGGCGCTCTACAAATTTCTATTATTATTATTATTATTATAAACAGGTTGGACTGTTAGACCCTCCAGTTGTACAGTATTTTTACAGATCTGAGATTACAATTTACAGTTCTAGGTTAGTTTTAGCAGTTTTAATCTGAAGTTCTTCTGTCAACTGTCTGAATTTGTGTGATCAATCAAAAAATGCGAAGGTCACATCCAAAGAAATCTGGAGGAGCTGGAAGAAAAAATGTTTTGAACATGGTAGGCTAAGTTAAAACATAAAAAAACGATAACATAAAAAATGCCCAACTGCATATGTCTGATGTGGCATGATTGCTTGGGACTAGAAGCTCTATTGCTGGAATTTTGCTTCCAATGCTTGGTTGGGATAGCAGATAGTCTACCTTCAGCCTATAATTTGGTTTGGTTCATGCCACACTCTCTCATCTGCTTGCAAATCGTGAAGTATAAAGTCACAAAAAATTGTTAGTCATGGACTGGGTGTGCTACCAGTAATTTTTTTCTTTTCGATAATAGTAAGCTAGGAGGAGAAAAAAGTTGAAATTCCCCATCTTAAACTAGTAGGTCTACGATATCAACAATTGTGATTAACAAAATTGTATTTATACAATGCTGTAATTTAGGAATTCCGGTATAGCACTTTCTTAATTTTCATGCATGTGCTTGTGTTTTAGATGGGTTATGGAGATGAAGAAGATGATGATGATGATGATGCTGGTATGGAAGCAGAATTAGCTGCTATTTTAGGTGGTGGAAGTCAGCCAAAATCCTACCGTAAAAAGAAACCTTCCAAATGTATGTCAGATTGATTAAATTTCACAGTTTTATTTTTGATTTGTCATGAGGTTAGATAAATAGATATATTTAGCCAGCAGCACCTGGTACTGGGTAAGAAAATGATATGTAACATCTGAAATTAACAAATTTTTAGAAGGCAGTGGCTATTTGGCCTCTTAGCGACAAAATAGCCACATGCTATTTTGTCACTGGAGGACGGAGGCAAAATAGCCCTAAATGCTATGTTACCTTAAGTGTCAAAATAGTCTTAGTCTGCCCCTAACACTAACTGAGGGAAAATACTATTTTGCCTCTAGTGGCAAAATAGCCACTTCCTTTTCATAAACTGCAAGTTATGGTTTTCAAACTTTGTACGAATATTGCGGACGAAATTTGACTCAGATTTTGGAAATATCAACAACCAATTAAAAAACAAATGAATACTCAAATTTAAAAATTAGCTGGCAAATAACTTCTGAGGTATTTTGCTGTAATGGTGATCAATGTGTAAGTCTATATTTTTTATCCAAACTGCTTGCTAATGTTTGTTCGAAGGTAAAATCACTTTGCAAAAATGCAAACTTCATCTTGAGGTATTGCTTTTTGATGTATCTTTTACTTAATTCTACTGTTTTCGAAGTAGAAATTAACCCTTTGATCTTTTTAGATAGGTTCAAGAGGCATAAATGGTCTTTGATGTTTCTATCCTACTTACTTGGTATTAGCAATTGTCCCTGGATAGATGAATACTTCTTGTTTTTACTTGCGATTTTTCTAAACTCCAATGCAAATTGCTATTGTGCTGTATCTAATTTTTAGTTTGTTAATTTTTTAGTTTAGCTCCTCTATCTCTAGTTGTTTTGAGTTATAATGAAAAATAGTGACTACCTGTACCAACTTAAAAAATACAATTAGAATACACTATAAATTTTTACACTAGTTCAAAAAGTCTATTAAAACCAAGAAAAAATTGCTATTACCATTTATTGTTGTTTTGGTAGTGCTAGACTGGTCGATCATCGATGCTCAAGTTGCTTCCTCAATGCGAGATGTTGATGAAGATTCAGATGATGAAGTAACAGCCGAAGATGAGAATGAGCTGTTGGTTAGCATTTTTGACATTAAAATATTTTTTTGTTCAACTTTTTGTTGTAAAACTTTCTGCCCGATGAATAATGATTACGGTGATGATTGCACCAGTTTACTAGCTTCTGTACCAGTGTGTTATGAGATGCAAGTAAACATATAACCATTAACTTCACAGTTTATCGATTTGTTTAAATCAAATCTCATTATACTTGTTGTATTGTATTATGTATCAAATCACTATACTTGTAAAATCGTTTTATTAGTTGGCAGGGCCCATTTCCACGTCTTTGTTCCTGTTGGCAATACAGCTTCGTTTGAAGAAATGTTGCATTGGTGGGCAGTGGCAAGCCATTGGCAACATTGTGTATGATTGACTGGCCCGAGATTTGAACCTCAGAACTCCCGATTCAAAGATGAACATGTTACGCTTGACCAACTGGCCGTTGTCTCTATTTGTTCATAATAATTTTTAGGGTGAGCTGAATGACTTGATGAGTGATGAAGAACCAGAGAAGGAGCCAGCACTTCTCAAACCTGCACCAGTTGCAGCAAAAGCACGTGCCCCAAGCCCTCAGCCATCACCCGGAAGCACACTTGAATTGCTAAAAGATCGAAAGCAAATGTATGAAACTGCCATTGCCAATGCACAAGCTACCGGGCAATCATCCAAAGTATGTTTACTGTTTAGTCAGTTGCTAGTATAAGTGGCATTTGAAAGGATCTTATCGTAGTTTTTTTTTCAAAGCATTGTGTCTTATTTGAGAGTCTGGTTTTTTACTGGTTTGATATGGTTATTGGTTCGCTATGCTCTGAGTGCAGAGTTTATCGTCTCCCTGAATTACCTCGATCTCGATGTAAAACGATGTGTTTTATCCTCCAGGAACTCATTTAAGCCATTGATGCATTAACAAGTTTACAGCATGAATTGGTAATATCATGTGAAAGCTTGAATACCAGACCATGCTTGATTGCTTAGTCTTCCCATACAGACATTGTTTTGTCCAAAGAAATTTTAACTTTGGATTGGCAACAATCTATTTGCTGATAAATTAAGACAAGATGGAGCACCCTTTAATTGATATTTTCTTTTTTGCAGGTTCGACGTCTTCAACGAGGTGTGAAGACACTGGAGGGATTATTGCGAACTGCCAAAGCTGGAAGACCTGTAAAAGAAGACGACATTCCTCCTCCTGTTGCTACTGGACAACAAGCAGGCTCCACTGCGTCTGCCGCCTCCACCAGCCAGAATGTTCTTTCAAGCTCCCCCAAACCTTTGCCTGTGGAATCACCTTTGCCGAAAGCTCCACCTTCATCAAAGGTCTCAAGTGGAATCCCAACCCCGTTAGTGCAAGTAGCCCCTGCTAGTCCAGTGTCTCCAAAAGTCGAAAGTAAACCAGTTGACTCGAAGACTCTACAGCTTTTGGAAGCACGACAACATGAGTATCGTGATGCTGCACTAGCTGCCAAAAAATCAGGCAACAAAGAAGAAGCGCTAAAATATTTCAGAATGTTAAAGGTGACTATTTTTATTTACTCTGAATTATTGCTGCATATTCTGACTTATAGATTGCTTAGCTGTCATAGTGAGTTGGTACACTCCATTCCATTAGTTAAGGGCTTTTTTCTGTGTGTGCGTTTTTTTTGTTTTTCTTGCAGAGTTGTTCACGTTTTTCTTGAATTCGCTTTTACGTAAATAAAGAAATTTGAAATTAGTTTTGATTGTATAGTAATAACCTTCTAGGTTTATTAGCTATATATTATTTGTAAAATTGAGTATTCATTAGTGCTTTACTTTTATCTATTTACTTTTCAGCAATTCGACCCTGTAATTGAAGCTGCGAAAAATGGGCAGGAAGTGGATCTAAGCAAAATGCCTCCGTCTTTGAAATCAGCTGGTAGTTCAGTTTACATATTTTATTGTCACTTATGTTGCGGTAATAAAAAGGTAAAAAAGCAAAAAGCACGCAGTAACGAGGAGATGCGAAAGACCAGAATTGCAACCATTAGGGTTGCACGGTTGCCGAGTCTGCATCTCCGCTGGTAAGACGAGGAATTTCTTCATGAATACGGCCTTTGCTTTAAATTATGATTCAGAGTTCGAAATTAGCGCTTGCCCGCTTGCCGATGCAAGCTGGAAGCGCCTAGAGCAAATTAT
Source organism: Trididemnum nubilum (assembly GCA_963965965.1). NCBI lineage: Eukaryota > Metazoa > Chordata > Ascidiacea > Aplousobranchia > Didemnidae > Trididemnum > Trididemnum nubilum. Next base: position 19,525,185 of record OZ014482.1, on the reverse strand, counting down.
TTTCCGGCTTCAATTGCCCGACTGGCAAGGTAGTAAAATACAGGGCACAAAGTAAACAATATCAAGCAAAATTATTGAAAAGAAAAGATAACTTGCTCGCTTTATTCTAGCGCAATCATCCAATCGCAGTTAGCACTTAGTTTAATCGTTCGCACATCATTAATTGTAATTAACGCTTCTTAATCACACGCAGAGTCCTTCGATACTCGGATGAGCTTTGCAACTTTTTTGGCACAAAATGCTATGTTTTTTATGAGAAAAAAATTTCCATTCTTACCCTGTTAACTTTCGGATATCACAAGCATCTTGTGGGGCAAGAATACAACGCCAAAATTTTTTCGATTTTATTGTTATTCGTATTATTATTATTTCAAAGATTCTTAGCTCCTCTATTTTTTTGCAATAACTTTTCAGCTTTCAACTGGTGTAGTTTCCGAGATACTCGCGGTTGAAAATGCGGTTGCAGCAAAAAAGCAACATTAATCAAAAGACTTGTTACGTAACAGTTGAAATGATAACAACCAAAAATATCAATTTTTGTGTTTTGGAGATTAAAAAAAGTTACTTATCGCGTCACATTAACATAACAATACCGCGCGAGAACGTGATTTTCTGGAAATAAAATGGGAATATTATGCAAATTTAGTGTTTGTGCCCAGAAGTGCATTTTACGCATTCTTCCAAAATCAGACAACCTCAAAATTCATTTTGACTCTTTGTTTCGGGCAAGTTGTTAAAAAACGCAATTTCGACCCCGGATGGTTTATATCGCGAAATCCACGCAAACCATTTTCCCAACATTTCACAACTCTTTTCGTGAGAAAATTCTACTCGCAATAGTTTTTTAAGCTACATATTGCCCCTCAAAATTTACTTTATTGCAAATATCTGTAGGTATTCCAGCCGCCAAGCAGCCTTCTCCTGCCCCTCAGCATTCTTCAAGTCCAGCACCGCAACAAGCTCAGACTACTTCAGCAGCAGCGTCTGGTAAGACTTCTACAAGATTTGCCGCTAGGTTTCTTTCGGTCATTTGTCGGTCATTGACTTGAATGTGTGATGAATGACCGAAAATAAATGAGCGACTCGGTCAAAATGACCGAAAGAATTAGCAAGATTTTGCATTCAAAAGCTAAAATCATGCTTGCAATGATGAAAATAACCGAAATAAATTTTGGAACGACCGCAAATTTTGAATATTTGACCGAAAATTCTGGGCAAAAAATAAAAATAAACCCAAAATTGTAAGCACTGATTTTCTAGGTTTAGTTTAGCTTAGTTTTGAGACAGACTTGACGGGTGCTTTTAAAGATAATGGCGCTGTGCCAACGATTTTTCAGCCTTAGATATCTTTTGATTACTTTGTTTTTCTTGACAGGATCTCAGTCTGCAGCTCCCTCACGTCCTAAGACTGTTCTTGAAGCATTAGAACAACGAATGGCAAAATATCAGTCTAGTTCTGATGAGGCTACGAAGGAGGGTAATGGAGGAAAAGCGAGACGAATGGGCCGCATTGTTAAGCAATATAAAGATGCGATTCGTGCCCACAAACTTGGCAAACCTGTAAATTTGGATGAGCTGCCAGTTCCGCCAGGTTTTCCCCCGATACCAGGTAACTTCCTCGAATTAAGGAATCCCAATAAGATATATAAGTTTATAATGTCAAACACTTTATTAATTTTATCTGCGGTACTTCGGAAAAGCATGACTAATAACGAAAATTTGGGTAAAGTTGGTCATTTTATCAAGTTATTGCAGATGTCTAAGACGCCAAAGCTCACCGTTTAAGCATCCGCGTTTGATGAGTCCTATTTGAGAATTCTGGTATGAACAGCTCGGTGCTTTATTCCCAGTGAACATCTCGTGCGGTTGAAACTGCATCGTAGTTGTTGTCTAAGTGATTACTGATTAGCTTACTGCTTGGTTAAAATACAGCTTAAATGCTTGACCTAGTACTAAATTTTGCAATTGTTTACACATTGGAAGTGAGAAGAATCTACAATTTTACATTACTTCTAATTTTTTTCTTAAAAGGTATGAAGGAAGCGGATAGGCAAGAGAATTTAATGCAGAAGGCCACAGCGCTGATACATCAGAGCACAGAAGAGGAACCGGGATCATCAAGACAAGCAGAAGCTGCTCAAGGTCTCAGCGCACCCGCTGCTGCTGTAAGATTTTAGTTTTTTGTTGGCTTCATTCAAAAAATGATTGTTTAAAGCAGTGGTCGGTAACCTGGAGAGTTTGTTTCCGGGCCGTGTATACTTTCCTGGGTTAAATACTTGGGAATATATTTGCAACGTTAAATACAATTGCGTTTGAACATTTTATGAAAAAAAGATTTGATTACACGAGTTTTAACATCTTGAGATGAAATAATTTCAGTTTATAGGAGGTAGTACAATAACTTTTTGAAATAATTCCAGTTTACAATAACTTTTTGAAATAATTCCAGTTTACAGAATGTAGTACATTGCTAAACATTTGTGTGTATTTTCGAAAGCCGTTCCGCGAAAAATTTTCAGTTTTTGACTGGTCCGCGGTAAAAAAAGGTTGTCGACTCATGGCTCGAAGATTTTATAGCCGTCCGAGCCTGTCTCCATTCCCTTTGAGAAACTTTCAACTTCGGCTCTTCAGGAGAATTTTACCGACTTCGATTGTTCCACTACATTTTGTTACGAAATTTTCTGCGTATTTTGCTAGTTTCAGAAGAATCATCAACATCTACTTCCCAGTTTTGTTAATTAGCTGCACTGTTCAAACTTGAACTAAACATCGCCGTTTTTTTTTTTTTATTGCAACAGAGTTTTGGTAATTTTTTTCAATTTAGTTTTATCACTTAATGATTTAGCTTTCATTCATTTAATAATTAAATGTTTTGTCTTAGGCATCGCAAAGGTTGTCTCCGCAGAGGATAGGAGATTCATCAGTTCAGAGAAAAGCTTCTCCCAAGCAAGCTGCAAAAGCGCCCCCTTCAAGTAACTGGATTAAAATTGTCATTTGGCGATTTATCGTTTATTTTCTAATTTTGTTTTGGCTTTGATATTTTTACCCTCTACCGATTTCAAGACTTTATTATGGATTATTAGCCAAAATGCGATTGGCTGCTTACTTTATTACGCCAAAGTGGAAAAACTCATTTTTACGCCGTTGTACCTGCTCTACACACCTTCATATATAGGATTGTTCCAGTTGAAGATTGTGCAAAAAAACTGAACCTCCCTCGGCTTCAAGATCCAGATAAAACAATGATAAAAATGAAGCGGTAGCTCAGATGTCGTGTTGCCAACTCAATTCCAAAATGGCTAGGTAACCGCTCCAAAAGTTTTCATTAATTTAGGTGATAATTATTTTAGTTCTAATTATTTATTATTTTAGTTTTTAGTATTATTCATCATCTAAAATAATAAAAACTAGGTTTTAATGTTTGAGGCGTGTTTCTTAACCATTTTGGAATTGACTGAATGTTGTAGTTGTGGCGAGACGTTGGCAACACTGTGTAATTTGACCTTGTCGGGCATTAAACTCCAGACCTGTCGCTCCTCAGATGAGCGCTTTAACCATTTCACTAACCAATGTTTTTTACTTTCAATTTCAGCGCGATACGAGAAACAAATAGCTTTCTTGGAAAACAGACAGGCTGCGTTCAAACGGGCTGCCTTGGACGCTAAGCAACGCAACGACAGAGCCGCAGCCTTAGATTATCTTCGTAAAATGAAAGGTTTTGACGAAATGATTGAAGCAGCAAAGGGCGGCATAAAGGTAAGGGCTAAGTTATAATGCACTCCCTGGATTTGTTCATTGAACTTTTTACGTGAAATGTGGAATTTCTTTCCTACTTTTATCCAGGATTTTCCGTAATTCCTTATCAAAGTTTTCTAAATGCTTATGTTTAACCGGGCTCTTTGTTTAGCGATCGAAAGTCTTGCGTAAATTGGTTCATTCAGGCATATTTAATGTCTGTCCATACTTCGTAGTGTCCAACTACACCAACGCAGAGCAACCGTTTATGGTTCGATTTGCAAGTCTTGTCAGACTGGGCCACCACTACGGGTAAAATGCTTGGCTCTGTCACAATACTCCCAATCCCCCATCTCTCGGAAGGGTTCGTGTAACTGCAAAACCTCCTGTTCTTTCAAAGTAAGGCGTTTTTCCAGGTCGATATCACCCATGTTCCTCAACCTCCAGCTGAGTTCTCATCTCCGCCCAAAGCCTCCCGAGATGAGGGGTTTGAGGTAATTGAAGATTACGAGATTCCCTCCCGTTCCGGACCGGAGTCTTCCAAGAGCAGCTCTCCAGAAGAAGACGATGCTTTGTTCTCTCGCCTCTTTGAATCTTTGGAGAAACAAGTAAAGGTAGTTACTTTGATTTACGAAAATCCAGTATTTGTATGATTAGTTTGTTTTGGTACGATACGACTGGTACACTGGCTAATACGTTTCTGTTTTTCAAAATTTTTGTAACACAGGAGTTAAAATCTAGTAATACTTTAATGTGATTCAAATTAGGATTACTAACTAAATGTTAGCAGTAACTACGGTATTTATAAATCAAAATAATTAACCACTTCGTATATCCTTTGGAAGACTTAACATTTTCAAAAACGTGCAATTAATTATTATTTCTTTTGTTTTGTATAGTTGCAATCCAACAGATATCTTTCAAGTGTGTTGGTAGTCGTTTTTTTAAAATCGTTTTCTGATTTGGCGCCAAAAAGCAGCTTTTTAAAACCCTTCGGTTCACAGGCGTTACGATGCTGACTTTTTTGAGCAGAAGGCGCGCGCATACGCACAGCAGATGACCCACTCCGGCGACGTTTCGGGGGCGGAGCGTGCGGATCGTCTTGCAGCCTCGTCCCAAGCTGATCTCGATTACGTGCGGAGTTGTCGACGCCATGGGGATTCCCCACCTCGATTCTTCTACCAAAACGAGTGAGCATTTTTCGGAAATGATGGAGTTACATTCCAACAATCATCTTGTGGCTGACAATTAAACCATTGATTTCTTACAGCCTATTTCACGCGTTACCGCGATCATCAGGGAGAATTGATCTTGAAATATATTATTGATTCTTTTGGAATAAGATCTACTCTTCTTGATGATCGCGGTAAATGCGTGAAACAGGTCTGTAGGAAACAGAGCTGTAAGTCGGGCCGGGCTTAAGATCGTGAAAATGTCGGTTTTATATACGTACTTGACTTGTGTTTTCGCCTCTTAAATGTTATAAAAGTGTAATTCAAATAACTCTGCAACACTGAATAACAGCTTCGTTTAAACATCAATGCGATTATTATTATTATTATATTACATTGCGATTTATCAGCAACGAACAGTTTCCTTACAAGCCACAACGGTACACATTTTTAGATCTAACCTAGTTTTCAGGCTTTTTGATCCTGGTTTTGGCTTCAAATCATTTTTCGGGTTCTGGCTCGTACCCGTTGGCCTGTTTATAACTCTGGTAGGAAATAAATTGTATAGTTGTTGGCCGTATGCCTTTTTATTGAACTGCGCTGGACCTCATAGGAACACCAAGCGCTCTTCTGGTTATGCTAGCAACTTAAAGTTGCTATAGTTGTATTCCAAAATAGCTTCAAATATATGACTTATATAATGATCCCGATTGCGGGAGCATCAGGGGTATCTTATTCAAGTATTTGTATGTCGCTTTTAGTTTTCATTGAACTGTCTTTGCATTAGATATCGGTAATGTTTCAAGAAAGTTAACTTTTTGTGCAACAATGATAATAGCATGTCTCTGCTCCAGTTTGTAAGTTTAATTGAATAAGACACCCCTGATGATCCGATTGCAGGTGAAACAGTCTGTAGAGTTTTAAGTTTTGTATATGACATGTACTACTGTGTTGTATTATGATAGTTTTAATTGTAAACCAAACATCTCTTCCAGATTCGGTAGGTACTACTGATAGGTTTGTCTGTTATTTCACTGTGTTCCTTTAGATCGAGACTTACATTGGAAAATGGTTTTTAGATTTGGTAAAGGAGGTTACATGTATATTTTGTGTTGCAGAGTTTTCGAAATGATCCGGATGAATCCTGATCTGGGTTCAGACGATTTAGAACTTACGATTGTTCAATGCATTGACCTCCGTTGCGCTAAAGATTCGAAAGTATTTGTTGAATTCGAGATGCCATTTCCACACGTAAGTTCAGCGAAGTTTTAGAGCAGATCATTATCTCGGCATGGTCTGCAATGCATTGAAAACTATTTGACAAATAAAGCAGAGAATATCGCCGAAGATTTGTTTAAAATAATTGTATATTTTGTTTAAAAAGAATTTTTTTTTGCAGGATAATCCAATCAAAAGCAAAACTGAGGAGGGAAGAGGGGCGAGCCAAAACCTTCAGTTTCCGGGCGCCAACTTCAGGGTCCCTTTCAACCGCAAGCTAAAATCAAACCATCGCGCTATCAAAAACAAAGCTATCAAAATAGAAGTCGTTCAAAAAGGGTATTATTTTGCTTCTGTTTTGCTGATTAGTAATCAGAGTGGTTTTTGTTGACTTAAGGACCGCAGAATCGAAGATTTTTCAAAACCGATCTCATGCATTTTTTCTGATACAGCAATTTTCTGTACTTCACCAGACCTGCATTAAAAACCACGTTAAAATAGTATGTCTACAAATACCACACCAAACTCAAACGCTAAATCATATTATCAGAGATAAACTTTTTCAGCGGGGCGGTATATTGTCAAATACGACGAGTATGTGTTTTAGTTGCACACTTTTGCTACTTCTTGGTCGAATTTTATTGTTTTTATCAAGTAACATCAAACGAGGAATACACCATTTGCAAATTAACATATTTTTAACGTTTTAGTGGTTTTCTTCGGTCAGACAAAAGCATAGCGTCAACTGCAATCAAGTTAAACCCGTTAGAAAACCATTGTGAGATACACGCAATTGAAGAAGTAAGTCGATTGGAGTGTATTTTTCGAATCCACCATTTTCTGCTGTGATTGCCAGCAGTAATGTCGAACCTGGTCAAGTGACTGCCAACACTGGACTGAGGGTTTGTTGATTCTCAGTCAGTTGTCGCGAACCCCAGTAATGCCCATTGTTTATTGTATTTCGTTATTTTATTTTTTTGTTTCAAACAGATTTTCTTAAATATGAGTTTTGACGAACTATTCTGGAAGAAGTTGTCGGTTAAAAGTCTTTCGATTCTCAAGTTTTTCGACTCTAACTTTTGGCGAAATATTCCTTGACTGCAACTCGTCAAAGGAAATTCTAACGCTTTTAATTTCAAATTTTTCCTGGACTTTTATGTTTGATCTTTCGTTTTTTTAACTACCGTTTGAGTTACGTCAATTTGCTTGGAAGTACGACTCTTGGCTCGGCAAGAAAAAAATTGAAGAATTACATCATGTTACGTCTGTTAATTTTACAGTTAAAAGATGGCCGAAATGTCATTGGAAAAATCGAAGCCTATGTCAAATTACGGACACCTCTGCTTTCGTCTGATTCCCAGACCGTCAAAGAGCGGTGGTTGTCGGTAGAGCACGTTAAGCGAGTCCGGCGTTCAGCCCCTATGCCTAGTTCAAACAAACCGTCGAAACCTTCCACCACTGTTACGAAAAGTAGCGGGACATCCCCTCGTCTTACTGCTTCCGACGTATCGTAAGTGAATTTTGTCATTTTTGAGATTCACCGTAAGTTGTTTTTTTTTGCTATGCGGATTTATTTTCGAGTGAATAAAGCGTTTGCTACTGAAACGGTTGACTCAAGTTCGATTCCCAGTCGAGTCAAACCAAAGACTAACAAAATTGGTATTCACAGCTTCCCTGCTTGACGCTTGGTATCAAAAGGGACAGTGTGAATCAAAGCCTCCGCCATTTGTGGTAGACTGGTGGCATCGTGACTCCTTAAGGCCGAAAGGTGAGGAAAAATCTAATTACAATAATTTTCGCAGTTTAAACGATTTGAGTTAGGCTTATTTTTTCGCCCAAATCTTACGGTCAAATTTTGGAAATATTTTTTGGTCATTTTCACAATTGCAATCAGAATGTTATGGCTTGCATGCAAAAATTGGATAAGTTTTTCAGCTGTTTCTCATTTTGACCGAAATGGCTAAATTTGCTCTGTCATTCGTTAAAAATTTCGGCCAATGATTTAATCTTTTCTATTTTAAAGGGCAGTACGCACCATACACACGCAGATAGGACTGAAAAAGGTTTTTCGCTGCCTTGAAGTCACTGGTCGGGGCTTTTACGCAAAAAAAAGATGCAATTCATTTATTTTTTTGACAGTTAAAATTGTTTAGCAACATTAAAGATAAACATGTTATTTTCTAGAATAGCGGCTTTACCTGTACTTGAGTTGGATCTTAAAATCGTTAGCGCGCGTATAGCCGAGTGTAGAAGGAAGAAGACTTCTTCAAGGGAGTATGAGAAGGAAGCGCTCGCCATTCAAGAAAGAATGGAAAGCACCAAGAAGTACTTAAAAGAAGGTGCCTCCCACGCAAGATCAGGTACAACTAAGTTCTTAGGAAACGATACGCAAATCTATGAGAATTGTGAAAGATTACACCAAAGGCAATTTTGATACTAGATCAAATGCTGCTCATAAATAAACACTAAGAACTTTTTAAAAGACTCATTAACGAAAAGTCTTTTTTTTCATTAAACTTTCTGTCCTTTTTTACAGTAGAAGGAATTAATTGTTGTACTTCAAAATGAATGTTATTGGGCAGTTGTGTGATAGTGTAAAGGACCAGACTAATTTTTGATGTTTGATATTTCGATGTTGCAGAATACGTTAATTGCCTGACAAGTCACTACGAACATTTGAACAAAGAGGCACAAATTTACGCCAAGCAAGGAAAAAAGGTAAACTTAAGATAATGTAGGTTTTTTGTTATTCAGGTTATATTTTTGTAATAGCACTAAAGTACTGTAGTTGTTTTCTGATAAAGCAATCTAGTTTTCTTCTGAAAAATGGAATAACTTCTGCAATGAATGAACAAAGTGTTATACGTACAAGATATGACTATTTTTTGTTTTTAGGAGCAAGCGAGGTTGGCTCTTACAAAGCGAAGTTTAGTTAAAAAAGAACTCGAAAAATATCAAGGTAGATAAAAGTTAGAAAATGATGGCAAAATCCTGAAATAATAGCTGGGATTTTACTTTCCGAAAAGGTGAAAAGAATCTTATTGGACGAACAGTTTCAAGGTTACTTCATTACTAGTTACAACTGCAGTGTATTTTCTTGTGCTTTATGGTTTAGCAAAACTGCTGGTTTTTAAGATCTGTCATCCCCCGCGTTTTAGTTATATAGTTGCGTCTTTACTCAATGCTCATTGCTCAATGCTCATGCATAGCTACGAGATTATTCCTCAAGCTGCCATATCTCGTTCTGAGATTTACCTCATAAAAGATAAATGAGTTGATTCTTCGTATCGTATAGAATGTATGTTGTGGTTTGTTCTTCATTGTATTGAACTGTACTATCGTGGTCATATAATGTCTTGCAGTTATCGGTAGAATGGGGTTAATTGAAGTACACAATATTGTATTTTTGTCGGTTACCGGTATCAAAATTAAAACAGCGGTTTTACGATCGATATCTGGTTTGTTTTTTGCTTTTCATATCCAGTTGACTAACAGCCTCCTTTTTCCTGCTTACAAAAATTGTGTAAAAGCCGTTTTTGGTCGAAAAGTTAACTGTTTCAACAAAAGTGTTTCGGAAATACAAACAACTCAACTAATCGCCAACATGAGGGTTTTAGTTTGTGGTCAATCGGTTTGCTTTCAGTTGTCGTGTACCCCTAGAAAATTGTTTGTTAAACGATATGAACGGATATCGGGCTAACTGGCCAGTTCGTCAAGCGGTAACGCGTTCGATTCTGGAGCGAGAGGACGGGCCGGACTAATCGGATACAGTGTTGCTAACGGCTCGCCACCGCTTCAACGTTTCTTCGAAAGAAACTGTGTTACCCGGGCACAAGAACGCGGAGATGGGCTCGCAAACTCGATACACGCTTTGGCGTAACACAGCGAATGTAATGAAAGATTTGATTGTTGGACAGGACTGCTTGGGCATTAGTTTGCATTTCTGTAGTATCTGTATAATGTGTAAGCACCTCACATTCAATATGGTAACTCACTTTCTTTAATTTTTAACGTTTGTGCCTTTTTTATTCCCATTTGAGCTTATATTTGGATCTTTCATCTTGTAAATTTGATTGATTTTCTCTTTATTAATCGTTTAGCACAACACGAAAAGGTGTGGTTAAATGCAGCTCCTCTTTCTCTCAACCCATTTTATGAGGAAACTAACGCTTAATTGGTGATTATTTCCCAAAAATGTCCTGTTTGGTGTTGTGGGATTTTGTACAGTTTCCTTTTCGTCTGTGTCATGTATTATTGTGCTCTGTTAATTACTAATTGATATTTTTATATGTAATGTTTATTGAAATCACAATTCTATTATGCACGTTTAGTAAAAGCGATTGATGCTATTGCTTGCTTGTTTGGAATCTTGAATCGGAAGGGCTAAATTTTGGCAGTTTTGGAAATTAACTGCCAAATTGATCGAAGAACTGTAGGGATGCGTATTGTTCAAACAAAAATGAGTATTTTTTTTTTCGACTAACAATAACTGAGAACGCACGAAATTTCAGTTAAACTCCTAGCCTACTGTAGTTAAAAAATATAAAGGCAACAGAAAAAGTATTTTAATAAAATCGCATGCAAATTTTGACGCAACTAACTAACAAAAAAATGAATGAAATAAGAAGGTACAAAAACATTTTGAAACAAGATTTTTGAAATTCAGGCGAGGACAAAATTGGTGTTATATTTTGTGCAGATGTAAATCATTTTGAATCGGAGTGATACTTCTTAATTTTGATCGATCAATATTAGGCAGGGCATATTCAAGTTCATCTTGGAATCGCTGTATTCGCGTTGACTTCTTCCATTTGATAACATTGCTACCCTGCACAATAAAAGCAATTTACGATTCGGGAAATGATTTCGATGTTTTTTCCATGAATCAATAAGTCCTAAAAGTTATTAATAAAGCACAAGAATTTAGACCATACGCAAAACCACGCGTAATTCGCATCTTTTCATTATTGCGCGCTCCTTTTTTTTCAAAACAGGACGTACGTAAATTCAGAAAGAATTTAGTTTAGTAATTCAGTTTCAAAGGCTACTCTTTTTGGTCTTCATCTCAAATTCGGGAGTTAAAAATAGGTTGAAAAAAGTTTTTTTTTTTGCCTTCACTCTTGTTCCGGAATGTTTGGCAACTGCACGGCTACTTTTTAATCATCAGAAATGGAATTATAATTTTTTCTTTATTTACAAATTAGCCTTGGCCAGGAGACAGCGAATGGACCTTGCGGTCTTCGGTTCAAGCTGCCACCTGTCTACTACATATGGTGGAGGCTTCACACTCTCCTTTTGATGTTGAACGTCCAGCAGGAAAGCTGTGATTATCAGTTTTTATAGTCTTTGGTGTAACGCGACCGAGAATCGAACCAGAGTCTACCGTTTCAGTGGCGGACGCTATATCCACTTCACCACTGATCGATTTGAAAGAAATTATGTCCTTGTGCTGTGCTAGGAATTTCTCTTAACGGCCTTGGTACGCGTTACTGTACGCCGTTGACGTAATGAATTGAGGTGCACGTTCAAATGCAATTACGGTTGTGGGTATTCTCTAGGCTTTCAATTACTTACCTTAATTGCACTCAAAACCTGCTTTGAAAATTTGTGATTCTTTTGCTTGATTGATGATACTACTCCAGGTGCAGTTATGATAACCAGCTTAGTCTGATTCTGTAGCATGCTTAGATAACCCTGCAAAAGTTTTGTCTAGTAATATTAGTTAGCAATTTGCTTGAAAAACGATTTAAAAAAAGTACCCGTATAAATTTTCAAATTACACTTTTTTTAGAAAGAACTATTAGATTTTGAGCTAGGCTTGCTGTTCTTAAATTTTTACGAATTTTCAGCCTCATTTGTTCTTAATTTTATGGAGCAGTAAAAACAAACAAATTTATTCTTGCTCGGTAAAAAGTTAAAGTTTGTCACAAATCATGATTACCTTTAGACAAATCAACAATGGCAATAAAGAAAAGGCCAAGAAAATCCTGCTGATAACGTACAGATACATTGTGCTTGCTCATGCTTTTAATTATTTTTTCACGCTGAGGTTATTTTTAAATTTTAAGCAAAAATGAGCTTTGTGCTCTTGTAAAATGGTTCTTATGAAAAAGTGGAAGAATAAAAATACTTTCAAAAACGAATAATACATGGTTTTGCAGAATCAGCAACGGAGAGGGGAGCTGAACCTTGAATTTTGGGGTTGTAATCGGGTTCCTTACTGCTGCGACACCCGCCAAACTCAACTAATCTGCTACACCAGAAACGCAAAAAGCGACAAAATTGCTTTTTTTTTTGAACGAATCCGCATTTCAGGCCTAACGTATATTTCCAAGTTTTCATGTTGATTTTTCGACTTTTTCCTTAGTTGGCTGATTTATTGAAGCCACAAAGCAAAATGCAATCCAAATACCGTAATTCTTATTTTGAAGTTCTTTATGAAAGGCGCAAGAACTTGTTGAGGATTGTGGCAATAATTGAACCTGGAGTCTTATTTCCTTTTAATGCTTACTTAGCAGCACAAATTTTCGAAAGCCATAGGCAAAGGCATACCTGATTTGCTATAAACATGGAATTGTTGTCATCACAAAACGAGCGCGTTAAAATAAGAATAAAAGTAAGGGAGCGATTGATGTTTGACAAAATCATTTCTGGAAGATCTAAAATTATAAAATACGCTGCATACCTTGCCAATTTTTTTGAGCTAAATGAGTTATTATATGAGTTAAATCTAAATAATACGATTGTACTACCAGGTGAATCTCACAACATACTGCCAGTTTAAATATTCTACAAACTAACTGCAAAAGCAATAACATTGCAAATTCAATCGTGGATTTACTATTCTGAAAAGTTGGTTGGTGGAAAAAACAACTTAAGAATAGCTTAAATAATAGGATATTCATTTCTTTTCTTCGAAGCTTTTCGTCTGACACTTGTCAAATCAGTTCTTTTTCCTGCACTTTCCATTCTGATTATTCTTCTTGACAAGTGTCAGAAGAAAAGCTTCGAAGTAAAGAAATGGTATTCTGATTAAACTTTAACATTTCTGTTTCGAAATTTTTTACATAACTTCCTAATTTACATGGAGCGATCTTACATTTTATTTCATCAATTGCAAAAATGCAGATCCATAATTATACACTATTTTTTAAAAAAGGAAAATTTTGAAATCAAAATAAACCGTATTTGATAAAGTTAACCAACAAAATTTTCGAAATTACACATGTTTGAAAAAGAAATGTTCTGCTCCTCTTCCAAAAATGGAGTAACAAAATTACAAAACCTTTTTTAGTATGGAAAAGCTGCACTTACATCCTGGTTGATATTTTTCTTGATTATCCAGATAATCAAAGTCAAGTTTAGTAAGAGTTTCTTTAGTCCATTCTACAATAGCGCGAGTATATTCCAGATCTTTGTTGTTCATTTCGTTGTCAGCGTAATAATACAATGTCGCAACGTAGTCTTTATGATCTAGTGGCATATTGATATTTTTTTCAATTTGCATTTCATTAGCGTAAGTAGCGCAAGCGTTTGTGATGAGGTTGCTTGTTTTATTTATTTTTTGCTAAAAAATTGCTATTTATGCCAGCATTTGTCAAAAATCCTATTGGTTTATACTCGTATTAAAATCTTTTGAAGCACTTTGAAAGGTATCATTTCTACAATTTCTAGCACTTTAATCGAGTATTTCACGTAATACAAACCGAAACAAAATTTATTTTATATTAAATCCTTTATATATCAAATTTTCCTCAAACAAACATCAAATCTTGCAATGCCACAAATTATTTGGAGTTTTAATACCATTACAATAACCTTAAACGGAAAAAAGTAAACTATCACGGAAAAAACTTTTACCTTCGTCAAAAGTTCCAAAATGTCGTCTTCTAAACAAAAGAATTTTGGTTTTGTTGCACCATATCGTTGCCACTGTCAGAATCACAAAAATGAGGCCACCAAAAGTGGCGAATAATTGCACTGACAAGAGTCTGATATCTTTTTTGCGATCATAAATCAGTTTGATTTCAAATTCTTCACTCCAAAGATCGTAAAATCGCAATCTTCCAAGATACAAACTCGCGTCTTCTCGCACAGCGTTTCTAAAATTAAAAAATAAAATACCATTATCTTTTTATGATTGTTTTGTTTCTTCATCTTAACTCATTTTGAAATACTTTTTTTGTTTCTTTTTGGATGTGACAAGAATCTACTGCTATCTCTTCATTCAACGTGGCAAAATTAACGCGAGAAAAAAATCTCATTTAAAAAATTGCGTTTGAAGGGGCATTCAAGTCAAGTTTTTCGCTCTTGACCTCAATGTTTGGAAAGCTCTAATATGCATTCTCACCAAATTTGAACTTTCTACGTCTTACCGTTTTCAAGATATTGCAGATCAAAGTTAGCAATTTTCCTCTTACTTCAGCATTGCTGTTTGTTCAGTATTGTGACAGAAGATTAACATTTGAAAAATTGGCTTGAATTTACTTGAAAAGCAGCTAATTTACAATTCTGACTTTTTTCTTTGTTTTGACAACAACACTACGGAAAACACTTGCTGAGAGTTGCAAACATGTAGTAACTTTTTATAATTTTGTTCGTAGTTGGCAACCCTGGCAAAATTTTTAAGGGGAAACAACCTTTCTTAGGGGAAATTTAAATATTTTGGGAACGGAAGGTTCTAGAAAGCTCGAATTCGGTAAAGTTGGAATTCAGATCTGTGGAAATTGCTTGAGAAAAAAACAAGCAAACTTTTTTTCGACCTGAATGCCCTTTTAGACTTAAATGCTATCAATTAGTAACTTATAGCAAAGTGCTAAAATTTAGACTGTTACCGGAATTTATTTTCTCTACTGTGGATATATACAGTAACGACTTCTCGATAGTCACCTTATAAAACATTTTGCCAACAATTACCGTGCTGCACATTGAGGAGTGGATTAATTGACTATCGACAATAAAAAATGTTCCATGCCATCATAAGCTAATACGTGTGGTAAAAGAGTAGTAAAATGCCAACCAAGATAAAATACGTATCAAATTTTTATGTCGAAGTTGTTCTGCTGATAAATTAGACGTCTGCAATATAAAAAAAACTTGAATATGTTATATTGGAGACGTTTAATCTAGCAATCGAACAACTTTTGTATGAAAATTGATACGTATTTTACCTTGATTGCGGTCAAACTGAAATTTAAAGTCAATTACCCAAACAATCAATATTATTACGCCAATTTAGAGGAGCTGCTTACTGATTGAATAATTTCAGATATAATCCGATATCTGGCGTCTGTAGTGAGTCCAATCTTATAAGCGGGAAAAAAAGTTGGTTTGGTTACGAACGACCTACTGTTGTTGTAGGTAAATTTTTCGTTTTGGCAGCGTGGCTGGCTGAAAGCGAAAAGGCGTTTTTTATACCACCCGATTGCACTATCTAGATCTAAGTTGCACCCTGTTTACATTGTAGCGAATGATTGAGCGTCCTTAGAAAACGCGCTTTTGACAATGGTTGTTACCTTCGAAACAGCAGCAAAAAATTGACCAAAAAACTTGGGAATGAAAAACTTTCAGGCTTAGTGTGGATTTGTCCACATGACAGCGCCACAATTGCTTTCCCGAAATGGAAAAAATGCAAAAAATGGATAAAAGAAAAAATGTATCAATCTCACTTGCACTTGGCGTAACGGTATAAAACCGAACTCAAATTCGCAAGGAGGAAGATTCGATTTCCTGCCGTTGCAAGCCCAGCAAGTGTGTGTAAATACCACAGTTGAAAAAATTGTCAGGTGTTCTTTCTGATTTTAAGCTCGTCGTCCTGTTAAAAAACATGCGCCAAACAGTACTTGCAGGTGGCACAGCCATTGATGATCAGGCTGCAACTAACAAAATTGAAAGTTCGATTCTGTCGCTGCAATTTTCTCTAAGCTTACTGCGGCTCAGTAACTACCGACCAGCGTTTTAAAAGCTACGAATAGTTGAAACTACCGTCAACAACTTACGTCACATTTAAATAAATCCGAAATCGCAAAAGATTTGGCGCAATTTTCTCGTCGTCAGGTACGGAATAGTCAACGCAACGCACTGGGACTGTCTTCAAATTTTTCCTAAGTATTACAATGCGTTAAAAAATCTTGTGCAGTCAATTTTCACCTAAATAATTAAAAGATTTCTAAATCAGCTCTATTAAAGGGGCCCTGTGATACTCCAGTTGAAATGATCAAAAATCATAAAAGATTTAAATGCCTCTCTTTGACAAATTTACGCTGTTGCAATTTCCATTTTGATTCAA